>CM070037.1:45942908-45996621 GCA_036250615.1 Ptychadena robeensis | reverse complement strand
CCCTACCTCCGGCGAATGGGCTTAGCCCGTCACGTCCCCCTAGCCCAGGCGTAACAGACAATCAGCGTTGGGGCAGACGCAATTTTAATTGCGCACTGTGATCGCGGCTGAGCGCCTCCATTTAGCTAAATGGGCTTGTCCTCACTTCAACTTAAGGCTGAACACTGGAGCAGGTGCGATTGGACCCACAATCAGAATGGCGGCTCCCAGTGTTTTGATCGCGTGCTCATACCTCAGTTGTGCAACTTTTCTTTTGTCAGATTTGACCCTTACATATGCCTACTCTGATTTTCGTCCTCTACATCTCCAAGTCTGAGCTTTTTTTTTTGGATTAGTCATTTACATTCCCAATTTGACACCCCTTACTGCAACCTTTCATAGTTATTATATAATGTTTTCCTGTGGTTATCCAATCGACATTGATTGTATATGTTACAACAAAAACTGAAAGAACTTTGGCAATCGAAAAAATTTTACTTAGTGAAGTTGTTTGGACAGCTATTTAATGTGTTTGAGCTTTAATCTCAACTCAATCTGCAATATCAACTTCAGTCATAAGGTGTGAGCACTTGCTAAAGCACAAAACAAGCATGGCTTCCTTCTCACACATCAGATGGAGGGAGGAGGAGGTGAAAGCTGCATGCATGTCTCCCCTCTCTGTGTAGTATGTTTTTAGTCCATTTTGCGTACCAGCGTACTTCTTATGTGCAGCCCTGTTTGTAGGTGTGCATACAGTATATTGCAAATACCAGGAGCTGCACTAGTTTCTGGCACTGTTGCGAGGGTTGCAGGTGAAAAAAAGATATTAAGTTACAGTACAAAAAATGGTTATCTTAAAAAGTATATGAAGAGGATTATAACCTCTTGTGTGAAAGAAACTTTAATCTGGTCTCATGACTTTCACTATCCAGTGCTATCATTTAAGAAAAAAATAACAATTTCAGTTATTGGCCCATGGATACTGCTGAATGCACATTTATGACACTTTGGGGTAGTGTCAAAGCTTGCAATGTCAAACACATGCAATGGAATCCAATGGAACTTTGTCAATGTATTGAAAGTCATTTGTGACTATGGTGGTTGCTATATATTAGGAGCCAACCTAATGGGATTGCCACCCTATTGGATCTTGTGAACAAGTTCTGGGAATTTGGGTATCTACCCATGTAACGGACCAGGGTGGGTGAGGGCTAAGCAGGTGGCTCGCTTCTGCTCTCTCTCACTATTGACCAGAAGTGTTGAGCACGAATATTTGAATCACGAATTTCTATTGCGCATATCGCCACTTCAAGAATTCTGGAATGTAGTGCTATATCTTTGTAATTTCGAATATTCGAGATTCTGGGGAAAGAACCATGCATTGCACACACAATATTTGCATGTACAAATGCCGATATTCGCAAAGAATTATTTCTGAGTGTTGTCTTATGTGATTACACTGCAGCTGCAATTTCACAATCTGCAATTCTGCCACTAGATGCAGTGAAAACACACATTGCAATAAATTGCTTTATAACTGCCAATTCTACCAAACTATAATGAAAGTAGATCTTGAATTTATGAATTTCCTTATTAATTAAAATTTTTGGAGAAAAATAGAAAAATGTTGCGAATTCTAATATTGCCTATGCTGCTCATCACTATTAACCGTTGCCCAGCCCCGTTTACCTTCAGCTGGTTCTTTGTGTCACAGGTCCCTCACAATAAACGAATGTCCACCAACAGGCGACTTCCACAGATTAGACAAAACCTCCTACATGTTTTGCCCACTTGGGCTTCCTCAGGGAGGGTATCTATTTGGGGTACCGATCTGTCAGGTCTCTACCATGCGCTTACAGATGCCAAGAGGAGGCAACAAACCAGGATCATGCAGAGGGTGACCACGCAGGGCCGGGGCGCACACATCGGACCATACCTTTCCCCACTGGGGATATATCAGGGGAGGAGGTGAATGTGGTCACCTCGTGTAGCCGTAGCTGTAGTGGAAGACGGCCCAGATGTCCGCTGTTTGCTACATGCTGTCCCTGTCTGGAGATGGAAATCAAGACTGACAGGGCAGTGGATGAGAGGCTGTTTACAGCAAACCTCGGTTCCCACATTGAGAGGGCATCCACCTCTAGGACCAGCCTCTCATCCACTGCCCTGTCAGTCTTGATTTCCATCTCCAGACAGGGACAGCATGTAGCAAACGACGGATATCTGGGCCATCTTCCACTACAGCTACGGCTACACGAGGTGACCACATTCACCTCCTCCCCCGATATATATCCCCAGTGGGGAAAGGTGTGGTCCGGTGTGTGCACCCCGGCCCTGCGTGATCACCCTCTGCATGATCCTGGTTTGCTGCCTCCTCTTGGCATCTGTGAGCGCATGGTAGAGACCTGACAGATCGGTACCCCAACTAGATACCCTCCCTGAGGAAGCCCAAGTTGGCGAAACATGTAGGAGGTTTTGTCTTATCTGTGGAAGTCGATTGTTCGGCATCTCTGGAACCAACTATCCATGTGGAATTACTACATTGATTTGTGAATGTAAATCTATCGATGCCCTTTTAATATATGTTTTATATGAATCGAACAGTCCATTGTTTTCAATAAAGACTTTTTATGATTAAGCACGACAGCTCTTTGACTTTAGCATTTGCCGATATACCCTCATAGGATCCTCTCATCAGAGCTCTGTAATATCTCTGAGTAGTAATTTTTACAATTAGTTCATCTAGGGGAGGCAACGACTATAATATGATACCTACACCCAAAGCTATTAAGGTTTTTTTTTTGTCCACCAACAGGAGTACCTATGAACAATAACTGGGGGAACTTTATTTGCGGGTACAAATAAAGGGGAATGGTTGCTTTCACTACAGACAGTGGATCTGCAGGGTACTTAGGGTTCAGTTACAAACTAGGTTGCTCATTGTGCCAGCCTTTGTGGAAGCTGTGATGCCATGATGGAATAGCACTTCCTTCCTACAGCCTTCTGTAGAGTACTTGGCTACTCCTGGGTAAAGGGAAAGTATTCTGCTCACATCCCACAACAGGACCTGTTGCCCCCAGGCATCAGTCAGCCTGTCCCCAATGGGCGATCACAGGAACCACAGCAACAGCAACTATAGTCACAGCTTCTCCAGAAGATCCCTCCCTTATATACAGGGAACACTTTCATACACTTTTGTTTGGGCTGGCACATCCCTGAGAAGATTGTAGACGGGGCTAGAATCCTCCTGACCTTCCCACAGAACTGCAAAAAAACTTTTGGCACAAACAATAGGATTAGGTAACAGTCACTGCAGCTCCTTAATACAGAGCACACTTAACCCTTTCCTGCTAAGGTACATTTCTAACCTGCATTAAACTAAATAAACTCACAGGGGGACAAGGCACAAATTCTACAAACTCCTGCCAGAATACTGCTAAAAGAACTATGCTATTCCTGACCAATTCCATTGCCAGGATATGACATTGTACGGCATACTTGACCATAACAAACATGTACTAGCATAGACAAAGAATGTCTGATTTATTAAAGTACCATGTTGCAGCTATTGGATACAGACAATGACTGACTTGGAGCCAAGAGTCAAAAGCCAGGAAGTCAAGAATCTTCTTGACTTTAGGTTAAAGGAGCTGGGCCCTGGAAGAGAGGGAGTCCCTTGGGGCAGACAAATTCTTGTTGCCCTAGGCATTCTTAAATGGGGAAAATTATGAGAGGAATAGGAAATAACATGATTGTGGAGTATAAATTGCAGCCAACAAATTGTTATTCTTTTGTAGAATCGAGTCCTTTTTATTGTATTTCTTTTGAAAACAGTCCCTCAGACTAAAATTGTTTGCATCAATTCATGTTGTTAGACATATTTTTTCCCATGCTCCCATATAAAGGCTACAAATTCAGTGTAATCATTTATGATAGAGTTTGTAGGTCGGAATGAACAAATAACTGCTCCAATTGCAATGTGTGAATGCAATTATTCCTGGGATTTTGTAGTATCTCAGGGAAAGAAAAAAAGTACATGTGTGGACATATATAAAACTGAAATGGCTCAATTGATGTCAATTTAAAATAATTCTAGATATAGATTTGTTCGAAATTGGGTTAGTCTTTTAGTTGTTCAATATAAAAAAATGTTTCTGCAGCTTTTTGGAGGCTTCTGGTAGTTAAGTAAAAAACCTTTCGTAGATCAGCTCTCTCTGCTGGTGTAAATGATGGTGGTACTTGATGTAAGTCCTGCTCCCTCTCCTGGCCGATACCTTATAAGCACTCCTTATCACTCACCTGGAGCCCTGTCCAATTAGACCACCTGACCATGTATCTAAGGAAGTTACAAGCAACAGGAACTTGCCTGAACAAAGAGGTATTTCTGTCTCTGTTCCACAGGCTCTGATAACTTCCATCTGCTATCTTGTTATGGACCCTTGGACCGTTTTTTGACTACCCTGCTTACCACCTGGCCTTACTTTCACCTGTCTAACAACATCTCTGCCTGCCGTCTTTGTACTTCGCCTTGGATATTCTGTTGTTAACCACTGCCAGTAAGTGTAGCTAGGGAATGCAACCTGGGCAGTTCCCCATAGCAAAATCCATTACTCCTTGTGGGCTGCTCTGGTTAATACCAGAGGGCTCCTTAGACTCTGCACCCTGGTTTATACTTATCTAGTGGTATGGTGGATCCACCCCTTTCATGGTTCATCCGTGACAATTTACTCAAATGCCATAAGACACCTGTTTTGGTTGTCAAGAGCTATGTGGTATGTCATTGGTTACCCAGGACAAAAGCAAACACATTGATTTTTATTCAATGAATTCAAATGACCACTTATCCAGTTGGCTACCAATGATGTATATTGCTTTCTGAAAAGCTACAGATGTAATCACAATCCAGGAAGTAGATGTGGGTGTAAATTTAGGCTTAGGCTCCACTGTCCGTTAAAACCCCTGCCTTGAATGCAGGGGTTTTAACGGAGTGCACAAGCCGCCTATTGTTGGCAATGGGGCTTAGACAGGGCTGTCTCCACAGCCTGTTAGAACTGCAGATCCGCTGGCTTGAGCCTCTGTTGCCTTCAAAACGACGCAGCAAGCTGCGTCTATTGGAACACAACAAAGGCTTCAGCGGACGCCAGCGGATCCCAGCAGACAGTGGAGCCTAAGGCTTATGGTACCCCACCTATTCACATGACCTCTATTTAGTAAGTTTGTATCTTCTATCAAGAGTATCTTCCATCCACAGAGTTGTCACAATGACAATATATATTGGTAGTGATTTTTTTATGTCTAGTATTGGGAAATGACTTTGTTAATACCAGGACAGACATACAAAAAAAATGTGGACTTGCTGACAATGTGCTACATTGATGTGCATTCATAGATGCACTATGTTTGTTAAAATTGGCTTGTCCCGTGGTTTGCTCTTTAACGCAGCCAATTGTTAAATTGTAAATGCATGCATTTTGTACCTACCAAGAATTGTGGTATGTGTCGTTGTTGTGGAGGGTTCTGGTAAGAAAACAAAAAGATAGACCTGCTTTATTAAAATTCTTGGAAACCTTTAGTTCTTTAAGGTATGCCATATACTTATTCATTAACAAGGAGTGAAACATATTTTATATTCAAACATATCAAATGTGTGTATAGTGTATAATGGTAAAATAGCTCTTTTGACATAAAGTTTGCCCACCACAGGTCTATAAATTAAGGAAGAAAACCTAAAGGGCTCAAGGATGTGGTGAAGCATAGTGTAGTAAATGTTTAGGAAATAATACAAGAAATGGAGGACAGCAAATATGACCTGTAACAGTAAGTAGATATACCATACCTTCCAAATGCTAGAGATGGTCAAATTTTTTGTTAATTTTGAGTTAATTGCAAAGATGTACATAAGGGTTGGGGGGACATTTAAAAAAAAGTATGTCTCTAACACAAATAGTTTTTGCACAAATTAAGTTCAAAATCTAGTCAAAATGTTGAAAATTCGGAAATTTGACTTTAATTTTGAACTTAATTTATTAAAAAATTCACTGTTTGTGTTAGAGACATACTTTTTTCTTTCAAATATTCCCCCAACCCTTCTCTACATCTCCAGCAAGTTTGGTGATGATACCATGTTCAGGGGCTTTGCAATCAGCTCTGAAAGTTAGCAAGTCGAAAAATTCGACCATCTCTACGAAATGTCATGGATCCTATTACCAAAATTCTAGTGCCCCACTACTCCAGGATATGCCCTGTTGCAACACATCAGCCATCTAGCTTACAATAGGTGGCCATAAACAAAGCTATATGGCGTACCTCTGCCTCTCATTTTGGACACCTTAAACCAGGCAGCAAATTCAGGTGAGAACATGTGTGTCTCTCTGGAATCACGGTGTATGTTGGTATGTGTAATAGTGTGTAACTATGTGTGTTTCACTGCAGAGATCCCTAACCCTGGTCGATGAACCACCAGAGAAGGGATATGCAATGCTAGCACACTTTGATCAGTGAGAACCACTGTAGGGCAGCTGCAATAGGACTATCAAAGGTTGCTCATATGAAAGTTTTTTTAGGAGTAGTAGTAATAGGCTTCTAATGAATAATGAAATCTGGAGGTTTAAAGCAATAGGCTGGACCAAAATAAGGTACTTACACCGCATCCATTGAAAAATAAACATAAGTATATATACCGTATATGCTTGAGTATTAGCCGACTTAAAAATAATCAGAGGTACCAAATTTTACAAAAAGAAAATCTGAAACTGACCTCCTATTCTGTTACTGAATGTGTTGTAAACGCGTCTGTGTGTTTTAAATGATAATAAAAAAATTACCATGTTGCAGCTTTTATTTGTGAATGCAATGTTTTGTGGTACCCCATTCCAACCACGATTACACCTGCTGAACTTGAGTATCATGTTCCACTTACCTCGACATCTGTACCCCACCATTTGGCATCCTTGTCATTGTTAGAGGGACATGTTTTACACAACACTTTTGATTGTGTTTATAGCCCTAGTAATCACATAAGCACACACACACCTGAGACTCCATCATATTCTCCACTCCTACACTTACATATATCCACATACATATACCTTCACACACATAGAATCCTCATACAAAAATGATGTCCACTATGTCGTACAGTTTAAATATTCACACTGATTCACCATTTAACCCCCTAGAAAAGGCTCCTCACCCTGACGCATTTCTCCCCGTCATCTGGGGCTTACTCATAGGGAACCTTCACACACACAGGAGCACATTCTCACAAATACACCCTCTGTATGCATACACACTTTACATGAATTCCACCATTTGTTTTATTTAGGCATATAACAATAAGGTATATAGAAATTCACCTCATGTTCTCCTCACATGGTACATACTCCCTACCATCACCCAGACTCCCTTTCCATCTCTATGTTGACTCTCTGCAGTAAGACCAACTGATACCATTGGCCTCCACATGTCTGTCCACCCTAAACATACATTGTCTTACTTTGACCCCTAGATATATGATTTAATTTCAGACCATAAAGGGATCTGTTGTACCCATTGTTTTCAGTCTAAAATAGGATGGCAATGCTGTTTTTTCTGCAATGCATTTGTGAAGCAGCATTGTCACCCTATTGAGGACTTTGGTTGCCAATTGTGTAATGTCCACCTAACCAACCATCTCCAGAAGCATTTTATGTATCTGCTCAGCCTGGGGCTCTCTAGTTTTTTTGCTGTGAGCTACAAATTAAACAGCCCACTTAACACTTTTTATACAACAGAAATTTTTCTAACTTTTATTGAGCATTTACATCTGTATATTATTCTACTTACCAATTGTTTGTGCCTCTGAAAACAAAAAAAAATGTACAATTGTTACGTTTCGAAAAATAGAGAAATGACAGATAAATGATTCTCTCAGAAAGGTTGATAATATATTAAATGTGTATTTCATATATAAATATGCTTAGTAATCTGTAAAATATCACTTTTTATTATTGTATCAATATAAAATATCTATTGAATATACTTTTTTTTATAGTCCTTATACATCTGCATATAGGAGAATGTACTGTTTATTATAACAACATAAAGTAAAAGTTAATATATTATTATGAATATATTGTAGATGTGCGAATTAGGTTTCTTGATTTTTTTTTTATCTAAAAAGCTATTGACTTTACTTTTATGTAATCTTAACATTTTTTTCTAAAAGTTCATGCTCTTTAAAATTACTGGTACATAATTAGGTAAACCACTGGCTAACATGAACTTACAGAAACCTACAAGGCTTACATACTAGCCAACATTATTCACATATTAAGGAATAACAGAACATTATTCTATAATGATGCTCTCTGGTTTAGGTCAACAAACGACCATCAGGTCCTTTTGTAATAAAAGCCAAATCAGGATTTATAAACTCGTCATTATTATTAATTCTTAAAGAATGAAAAATAGTTGATAGACCAGTCCTCACCTGTGAGATATGGAATTTCCACTATACCGAGCACAAGACAAAGTATCAGAGACATGGCCTCCATGGTGGCTTATGACTTTATGAGCATGTAAGATTGGGTTGTTTTTATACATACATATATGTAATTCTTGGCATGATTTTATAGACAACAAGGAAATGGATACATTGTGCAACATGAGAAGCATTGAAATGTCATGTAATCTACTGTTAAGTAGTCTACTAAGTTAAAAAAATAAAATGAACGCAGACTAATCTCAACACATCACCATCACTCAATCAAAAAATATAACCCTTCCTGGCCTCTGATGCATGATCTGTGGTTAAAGGACAGCAGTTGACATCGCTAGTCTCTTCTCTTCAGTTGTACACCCGTTTAGCATTGGATGAAAGTATTGTTCTGTTAATGATCTCTTATCTTTGATAAATCCTTAGATAGTGCCCACCAAGGTTCTTTTGAGAAAATAGATATTGATATTGCTTTCGACTGCTAAATTGTCTGCAGAATACCCTGGCCTATCAGTTTAAACCAAATCAGGAACATCATCACAAACAATCATTTGAAAATTGTTTCGAATCAATCAAGGAAAAGTTGATACGTGTATGATTACAATGTTGGTTATGCACTTCTAATTTTAATAAAATAACATTTTAATAACATTTTTAATAAAATATCTATTTCTGGAAAACTATTTAAAATATCCCATTGTGAATGGGTAAGAGGGACCTCTGTACTCATTCAATAGGGTGGGGAGCAGGATCCTTGGGTCCTCTTGTTAAAGGGGAATAGCCCTCACCCATGTCCCACAACACCAAGGTTTTAGGAAGAAACTCCTTCATTGAGAGATGGCATGGGATCTGGTCCTTCCAGGTCCTTCCCGGTCCCCATTTTCCAGAGTATAACAGACCCCCTGTCCCTGTCATTTTAGAACCACTGATCTAAGCTATTTAATTATGAGAACTACAACTTTCAGTGGAACCAAGATTATGTGAAACCTCTAAAATCCTCACATAGCTTATAATGGACTGATATGAATAGAATATGAAAGTTAATAACCAGAAAATATTTATTTTTGTTACTTAATGACTGAATATTTATTATTCAAAATATGACAACATAAAAAATGTAATCCCCATGATGTTTACAGAGAAAATTTCCTCCTAATCTCTATATAGTCCTATTGTCTAGAATTTGGAAGGGTTCGGATATAAACGTGATATTCATTCATAATCCTATTTAGTGATTGACATTTTTAATGACTTCAAAGGGAAGTGAAGTAGAATGGATGTGTTAAATTGAGGATGGAGATTAGTCTTTCACCAGAGTACTTTAGAGTCTGAAGTCTTTGCAGCTATTATACTTATAAATCTTGGTACTTAAAATATTGCTGACCTTTTGAAAGGAGAATCACCTGAAAAGTTCAGTTTCTCAACTGTCTTCCATCATCTGGTCAAGTACCTGAAAAGAACTATTGTAAACTATAATACTGTTAATCAAGGTTATCAAGGATTAGCATTATTTCTTGTCATCAGCTATTAGGCCTATACAGGTCACCGAGTACACACCTAACGTGAGAACGAGTAACCTGCCATAGTGGGTTGCTGAGTGCACCAAAACAAGTAACTTTGGGTCCATAGTCACCAGGGCAGAAGTAGAGTTATTTCTAATATAAATATAGGTTTATGCATAATAATATGAATTTCAATGTTCAGACAAACATCCACCTAACGTGCATTTAATATGATAACGTGCTTTACTTTGTGGTGGAATGCTGTAAGTTTAAGGGCTTCCTCAGATAATGGAATGGTTCAAAAAGTTAACTTAAACTATGCTTTTCTCAGTAAGGTATTGTAAGGGATCACATCTCCTCCTGCTGAGGAGATGGGGGAGGGTGTGGGTTGCTGGGTCTGTATACACGGTGCCGTACAAGAGGGAGTGCGGGGGGGGGTTGTGAACTCAATACATATAATGCTTATATTTACCCTATCAGGTATATATATCAGGTATTATATTGGGTATTTTAGGGCTTTGGGTCCCTATTAAGTCAGCAAACTGGACCATGCAGCTATCACCATGCACCTTATATGTGTTGATGTCAGAAAAGTCCATTGAAAACACTACTGATCAAGGTCCTCCAAACTTAACTTTAACCCTATTCTGTATCCCTTTATATTATATATGTTCTTGTATGTATCTAAATGTCCATGCTTTAGTTAATCATTTCAGTGTGAAATTTGCTAAGTAGGATCGATTATTAACCTCCCTGGCGGTTCACTGAGGTGCAGATTTCTGTACCAAAAGTGATACAGTGTTTTGCCTTTCCGCCTCCATCGGCGTCACCGGTGACGCTGATGGGGGCGGAAAGGCTCTGTGTGCCTGCAGCTCTGTAGAAATGCTGCAGGCACACAGAGAGCCGGCGGTTGCGTCTGAGTCCGGCACGGGCGCAGTTTGATTCACGATCAGACTGCGCCAGTACTTGCTTCGGGCGTAACGCTAGGGAGGTTAAACCGGCCATAGACGCTATGCTTGGCGGGCGTTAATCAAACAATCGACCGCAGCATGACGACATCATCATGCCATGGTCAATCGTTCTAAATACACCATTTGCGATTCGACCACCAATACTTTGGATGGGGACCCTTGTCCCCATTCAAAGTACTGGCGATCAACCAGAGAAAAACTTTGTTTTTTTTATAAGTTTACACTTGTTTCCTTTTCTTTAGATTTGGATTGGATAAAAAAATTTATCCAATCCAAGTCAAGACAAAAGAAAACAAATTTACACAAATAAAAACTAATTCAAAGAAAAAATGCTGACTGATCCCCCCATCTAGACTGATCAACCCATCCAGACTGATCAACCCAACCTGACTGATCCCTCCATCCTGACAGCCACCCTCAATGCTGACTGATCCCTCCATCCTGACTTATCCTCCAATGCTGACTGATCCCCCATCTAGACTGATCAACCCATCCAGACTGATCAACCCAAACTGACTGATCCCTCCATCCTGACAGACACCCTCAATGCTGACTGATCCCTCCATCCTGACTTATCCTCCAATGCTGTCTGATCCCCCCATCTAGACTGATCAACCCATCCAGACTGATCAACCCAACCTGACAGACACCCTCAATGCTGACTGATCCTCCCATCCTGACTTATTCTCCAATGCTGGCTGGCTGACTGATCCCTCCATCAATTCAGATCCCTTCAACCTGACTGACATACTCTTTAAAAATGTCCTAATTTGCATATGAATGTCCCACGACATTCATGTGCAAATTAGGCTGGGAGAGACATGCCGGCAAGCTTCAGAGCACAGCACAGAGCAGAGAGTATGTGCTACTCTGTATACATACTCTGCAGCTCTCATAGACAATGACTGCAGTGCCGGTGATCGCTGCACAGCACACACCGGGTGACAGTCACCTTTAAAATTTGAAACTCCCGCCCTCAGCAGTGACGTCAGCGCCGAACCAGGAAGCCAGAGCAGGAGATCAGAGGCAGTGCAGACAACGTTGGATCCGGGTGCAGATCGCTCCCGCTGCGCATTTCTGCTTGCCGGATGATGTTATAAGTTGGATCTATGCATAGGATGGATCCGGTTTAAATAAAAAAGAGTTTTAAACGACTTAAAAAAAAAAGTGTTCCTTTAAATCTCCCTGTGGCGTCATCACGTCGACGCGGGAGGAAGCAGGCAGAGGACACAGACCGGAGACCGAGGGGGACATGAAAGGTGGAAGCTGTAAGGATCGATGAGCTTCAGATCACTCCAGCAGCGCAATGTCTGCTTGCCCGAACCCAGTTCGGGCATATCGATAGTTGCAGCATCAGTTTGCCCGAACTGGGTTCGGGCATAGCGCTAGGGAGGTTAAGGCCCCCATACATGTGTCGGATTCGCACCAGATTCTGGCACGATCGATTCCGGGCGCGTGCACGCGAAACGATCGTGCCGGAATCGCGTGCAGCCCACCTTGTCCGATCGTTCACGTCCGATTGATCAGGGGCTCAGAATCGGATCCGACGGAGAACCAACATGTTGGTCTTTCTCATCCGATTCTGCACGGATCAGGGGGAGTTGCCATTTGTGAGGTGGAATCGGAGGTGGAATCGGATATGGAATCGTCCCGGAATCCGTTGGACAAGGTGGTATGCAGCGATGGATACTCTTAATTGGCCAATTGATCACACCTGCGATTCCCGGCAGAATCGCCGGAATCGATCGGGTGAGTGATCAATTGCCCATGGAATCCTGCACGTGTATGGCTAGCTTTAATTAATGTTTTATTAGTTCAACACAAAAGAAACCTGTATGAGTGGGTGGGTGAAGTAAATAAATATGTTGATCTAGACATGGGTGTGTATAGATGAAATTTAGAGATTAATATACAGTTTACACAAATATTGGATTATTCATTAATATAGCTCCAAGACCACGAACTCCTGGGCAGGGAGGTAGGCGCTCTGCCTATATTATTATTATTATTATCATTTATTTATATAGCGCCAACATATTACGCAGCGCTGATATTAGGCCAATACTGTTTTGCGGATGCAAAATAGCGGGCAGGCGTTTGCAGGTCGTCTAGGATATGGACCCCATAGAGGTACTATCGGACAGCAATCATTATGTGCTAGTCACGGTAGGCCAATTCTCTAAGTTTGCTGTGGCAGTGCCCACTGATACAGTTGCCCTCTGATACACTTGCAGCGAGGCTTAACCTGAAAGTGGACCCAGTGGTCTGGAAGTACTGTACAAGCATACAATACACTTATCCATGTGATGATATCTCTACCACATGATGTTCTGCAGATCGCACTGAGGGCCCACTGATCTTTGGGCCTCAATCCCTAACGAAGACTCGTTTTATACCACACCACTGAGACAGAGGCTAGAGGCCCCCAATCCACAATAAACAACTTCCGCTGCAGCCTTCTCAGATTTGCCATTGGGGCTTGCCAGCTCTGTCACAGTACAACCCGACTCTGGTCCAAGAGGGCAAGGACTGGTACCTCTGAGAGCACCTCTGGCCATACACCTGCTGCATCTGGCCTAAGTCCCCGTGCACACCAAAGACTGAAATACAGATGCTGAGACACTGTCACATCGTGGAATCCCAAGAGCATTATGCTCATGATTTTCAGTGGAGACTTGTCAGATTGTAAGGGTCATCAAGCTCAAGGTGTGTGGAATGTAGTGTAACTACAAAGGAGGTGTTACCCATGGACATCCAGCATGGACTGGGGGCATCTGCACATGTCCTATCGTCCCACAGAAGAGACTGGCTGTTTGGGTCTCCTCTGGGGCATGGAAGTACCTATTGAAAGGTCACTATTGCTAATTAAATACATTTGTTTTCAACAAGGAAGTAAATTTACTAAATGTCAAAACTTGAAAATGAAAATCTCACTGTTTACACTGTTCCAGTTTCCTGTTTGTTTAAAGGTTTATAGACTTGCCAACAAAGATTATTACCTTAATGTGAACAACTTACAATAGTGTGCTTATCCCCTCAGCAGCCAGGATGGAGACAATGATTTTTGTTCTTTTTCTTGTGACCGTCATGATGAATTTATTCGCCATGACAGGTGAGAACACAGTTTTGACAGTTCTTTCGCTTTTATTTGGTGTTACTTTATATATATATATGTTGCAAAAGGGTTTACCATCTGAATAGCAGCCATAATGAGAACAATAGAGGAGATGTAGACCATGGAGGTGACCCTGATTGGTGAATTGCCTCTATAAACTTTTAGGAAATACATGACTTCTTCATATATCATATATTTTTATGTTTGGTTTGGCCTTACTTACGTGAATTAAGTATAGGTTTTCTTTTGTAATTGAATACCGCTCTAAAAAAAGGATTAACCTATTTAGACAATTTATCTTGTAGTCCTGTTATGGGAGGGGGGGTCATGTGAGATGACCCCATCTCCTCACAGACTATGGCGCTCAACCTGTAGGTTTCCAGGCAGACTGAGCCTTCGCTAAATGGAAGTCTGGGATTCACAACACAAATGGCAGTGCCTCCACTCAGGACAGGGCCCCTGGGAGCAGAGGCGTTCTTCTTTTGCTTTAGTAAATGACATATAGTCTTTAATCCAGAATAATAACAGATAGATAATAGGAGAAGGGTATAGAGAAGATGTCAGGATATCCTCTCAGGTATATCAATGCAATGATTCCTTACTCCTTCAGATCACACAGTCTCTCAGATGGATTCCTTCTATATAACTATGCTGCTGGTATGTTACTCACAGACTTGGCTCCTTGATGACTGAGCTTCTAGTGTGTTCTTATTCCATATGACTTTGAGGCAGGACAGCTGGAGAGGTTCCCGTGTGTTCTCTCCTCTAACTTCCACTCACCAGTTCCTTTAGGTGAGGGCCATGTAGATTGCTTCCTCTAGGCCAGAACAGGATCACTTTCAGCCAGCATCCTCAAGGGTTCCTGCCAGGAAGGGAGATCTTTGCCACACTCCATCCTAGGCCCCAAGCCTGAGGCCTAAGTATCAGACATCTGGGCTGCAGCCCTGCAAGGGGGAAGGCCCCCCTTACAGGAGGCACACTCATGTCTCCTTACTTTCTCCCAACAACACTTCAAAGTATTTATCAACTCCCTGCATGACTCACCAGAGCATCATGCAGCCTGCTGATTGGCTGAGGATAAACCAAAATATAATACAATGTTACAACACCCAGGCAGATGGCAGCAGAAGGTACATTCTAGAAAATGCTAACAGCTCAACTGATTGCAGTGACTGTATATTCCCAAACATCAATTTTACAGAATGACATTAAGGGATATTACTACATCCCTACAATCTTATACAACATTTCAAGTATGCTGCCAATAAGGCACATGAAGTTGTTCATTTTATACAAAGTAATAAGAGAATGATCATTATGAAAGATAATAATTCAATTATAATAAGTCAAAGGCAAGGCCTCTGACCCCACCCCCTGCATCATGTTGATCCAGAAGAGATCATCAGGTCCGCCCATACTCATTTTCTCTGCAGGCTAGTCAGGTATAGGTGAGTGTCCCCAACGTTCAGGGCAAAAGATGAGAAGGTTGAACACAATTTGTGGTTGTTCTCTATCTACTTGGCCCCATAATTAGCTGCGCCTTATATTTTCCTAAAAAAATGTGGAGATGCACTGACTGACTCTACAGGAGTGATATCAAGTCGATTTTATCTATCTTACTACTGGTGTGACTGGAAAGAAAGCATTGTAGAGCTCAGCTTATTCTCTGTAAAATAGGTACATCATAGATTTAAACATGTAAATGTCTTGTATACACATTAACAATTTTTTTCCTTTTTTATTTAAAAAGGATGGCTCCTGAATCTTACTAGAGATGGTCGAATTTTTAGACTTGCTAACTTTGTGAGCTGATTGCAAAGCCCCTGAAAACGGTATCATCACCAAAATTGCTGGAGATGTAGAGAAGGGTTGGGGGAATATTTGAAAGAAAACAGTATGGCTCTAGCACATGTCTTTTTTGCATAAATTAAGTTAAAAGTTAAAGTCGAAATTCCGATTTTCGAAATTTTTACTTGACTTTGAACTTAATTTGTGAAAAGACTATTTGTGAAAAAGACATACTTTCTCTACATCTTCAGCAAGTTTGGTGATGATACCATGCTCAGGGGCTTTGCAATTAAGTCGAAACCGTCGAAATGGTCGAATTTTTGAAAAAAAATTCGACCATCTCTAAATCTTACCAACATGTACATCTGAAGCTCTGATATGATGGCTACATAGGGGACAACAATGTGCTTGGGAAGGTCTGCCACAATACAGACAATACATTTTATTCTACTTCACCAGTAATTACATTTTATTTATTTCTGGTGATGAATTTGAAGCTAACTATGTTACCCGTGTTGCTCCTACAATAGACAAGTGATACGACACGTGATGTATATTGTATATAATATATGTTGAAAAGAAAACTTACCTGGGTAAATTTGGCAACGCTGTACCTCTCAGTCCCAGTCTATATTTAGTGACACTGAAGGGATGGAGCATCTCCAGCTACAGATCTGTATTGGAGGAAAGCAATACTAGAAGAGTCCACTATTTTAGAGCCTGGAGGAATGGACACTGTAAGTATGGCGGCACAGGAGCAAGAAAGAGGGAAAGGTAAGTAAGTAGGTATTGAGGTATAGTTTTTATTGTTTTTTTTCTACTTTAGGGCCATACTTGGGATGGACCTCAAAATCATATGAACTAGATATAAAAACATGAATGCATGCTGTACTTTTTCATCAATACATGTCTACAGGTAGATGTTTTTAACCTAGACAAGATTTACCTCTTGCAAAGGAGTAATTGTAGATTTTAATAGTCAAACTCATAGTTGGGATGATAATGGGCATAAGCTCTGGCTGCCAGATAAGTACTAAGAATTTAAAAGATTTCCTAGACCAGTGGTTCCCAAACTGGGGGGGCAGTCCCCCCCTGGGTGGGGCACAAAGGTATTCGAGGGGGGCACTGGTCCTCATTCATGAGCTGTGTTTGGATGGGGAGGGGGGGCTTGATTATGTCCCTAAATAGAAAAGGGGGCCCTGCAAGGAAAGTTTGGGAACTACTGTAGACAATCGGGCAGTGGAACATATGTTTCTTTTTATGTAATAAACTTTTATTGGTATAAGACTCACAATACAGAAAGGAGAAATTGCTACACTCCATAATAGGAGGAATGTACAGAGTGGTATGGTCCAAAACAGGTTGGCAGGTTATTGGCAGGAAGACCAAAAGTCGCCAACAAGACAAGGTGTGGAGAGAGGTGAGCAAAGCTTAATGTATACTCAAACAAAATTGAGCATTAGCTGTAACGTATATAATCTTTAAGACAGGTAAAGAGAACGAATAAGGGAGGGTGAAAGGAGAGGAGATCGGAAAAAAACAGAGGCAGAAAAAGAAGGAGGAAGCAGGGGGGGGGGGGGGGGGGGGGGGGAGAAGCATATAAATGAGAGGAGTACACCTGGAAAGGTCCCTTAATGGAAAACATATTTCTTAATTAAATTGATGTTGCAAACTTTTAATGTGAAAACCAAATGTTTACCAAACTTGACCACCTAACGCTTTCACATCTGTTCCAAGCAACACTCTTAAATAGCAAACATCAAATCTCTTTGTAAAACATTTGAAAAATTGTTTTTTACAGTACATGTAGAGATTACAATAACATGCACACATCAGAAAACATTTTGAAATTATTCTATCTTTCACTTTTTACTTATTTTGATTTGTATTTACCCCATGATTTGTTAATTTAGATCAAATGTTTTTCTAAATATCAAATGAATTTAGAAGTGCTTCTAACTGAGGTAAAACTGTTGCAATTACATTAAAAACCATCAAAACAGGCCCCACAGATTTCTTGAAATAAATGCTTATTAAATCCAAAAGTGGTCATTTAGGCTAAGCTTACACTGGCGTTTTTTTACCGTCAGGTAAACAACCGTTTAACGTAACATTAGGCGTCCACTGGTCGGTTTTTGGGCTGCCGTGCCATAGGACCTCTATGAGGTCCTTAATTAGATGCCCTGTAATCGCCAGCTCGAGAACCGCCAGTGTAAACTTAGCCTTACTCTCCTGAAATCCCTAACAACAAAACCAGGGAGGGGGAGAAGGAATCTATCCCTTTCTAAGTCTCTTAACCTCTTCACTCTGACTGAAACCTGGCTCTCCCCCTCTGAATCTACTTCTACTGCTGCTCTATCCTATGGAGGCCTGCACTTTACTCACACCCTGAGACCTGATAACACGTCAGGTGGTGGTTTAGGTCTCCTTCTCTCTGCTCGCTGCACTTACAGTGTAATACAACCCCCTGCCTCACTCATCTTCCCTTCGTTTGAGGTTCACACCATCTGCTTTTTTCAGCCCCTGCCTCTTATTGTTGCCGTAATCTATCGTCCCCCCGGGCCCGGCATCCCAATTCCTCCACAACTTTACTTCTTGGCTCTCACACATTCCATGACATACCAGTCCAGTCCGGATAACAGGATATCCACAATAAGTATGATCAAGCATTTGAATTTCAAAGCCAACAAGTATGAGGTAAATACTATGGATTTGTAACTGGTGATATTCTTTGGTCAGGACTGTGTGATATAGAACTTAATGTGTGCCAGAGTCATGATAAAAACAAAAGAGTAAATTAAAACAAATAAAAACAAAGGGGGTGGAAAAGAGGTTGGGAGAGAGAAAATTGGAGGTGAAAGGTGAAGAGGTCATGGTGGGTGGAAGTCAGAGGAGGAAATATGATGGAGGAGTGTCAAGAAAGTGGTGATGAGCCGATGATGAGAGTGGGAGAGGATTTTCCTGTTCTAATTTTCAACCGTGTTATTGGCTTTTGACGGAGTCAATCCACATTACCTGTCTGCAACGGTTCTCACAGCGTTCTGGGCGGTTGTTGGCGTACTGCACTACGTTGACCATGCGCTTGTCGGATCATCAGAACACAGGTCCCCACCAAAGGCATGTGCTTGGCACAGATGGGACCCGACTAAGCCGATAACGCTGTTGAAACCAAGCCTTAGTGGCCAAACCATTTAGACATTGCAAACACATGCATTAGAGTCAATTACACTTTTAGCATAAGAAGGACACACTAGAATAAATTTTGTGGAGTAAAATTGTCCTGTACCATCTCGCCATGAGTTTATAGCCCGCTCCTGCATGTGATTTGAGATAGATGCCTTATGGGCTAGTTGTAAGATTTTTCCCATTTGTTGGGGGGAAAAGTTAGTCAAAAGACAACCTTTCAATTTGGTAATAAAGTCTGGAGGCCCATTGGAGGATGAGTTTAATAACATAGCATACACCAGAGAAAGGGAATAGTGTATAGGATCTTCCTGCTCACATCTTAATTTAAATGGTGTCAGACCACTCAGCATTGTTGTATTAGTTTGGTAAGATGTTAAGTAACAAGACAATTGAACACAGGTAGACTTGTTTAGAAAGTTCCTCATATAACATGTTTTTTGTTAAACAAAAGGACATCTGAAGGATATCTGACAGAGAGCTCTCCATCGCTCACAGCATTGGTGGGCACCCTTTGTGTGCTGGCCGTTAGTTTCAATGGGGACGCCGTGTCCCATTGAAACTAATGGCATTGGCCAGAGATTTACGGACATGTCTGTTCTCTGGCCGACCGAGCAATACTCTTGCAGAAATTCCTGTGGTATGGAAGGCCTTCTGACTAATTCTAATAGTAGGACCAAACAAGGGGGTAATTTCCCAAACACCCAGGGAATCCCTTTCATGGGTAAAGGGGAGCTCTGTTGTTCGAGTCCATAGTTTCCCCATTCCACAGTGCACTATTCAGGGACTCTAGCTACATGTACCACTATGTAATAGTATACTGGATCAGAATTTCCCAGTCCTCCTATGCTCTTAGACCTACGGATTAGCAAATATTTAATTCTAGGTCTTATATATATATAGATAATAAAGTGTAAAAATCTGAAATGGCATGCTATCTATGCCCAGATATTTAATAGATGAGGAAGGGCTTTTAAATTTAAACTTTGCCGTGGTACACTCATAAAGAGATGGGGGATGTCTACACCCAAGGCCTCAGCTTTGGATAGATTTACCATATAGTTGGACAGTTTACTAAGTGTATTCAATTCTGCCAGCAGTACTGGAAGAGAAATTTCCAAGCTTGCCAATGTAAAAATCAAATAGTCAGCGTAAGCAGCTACTTTATATATCCCTTGGTCCAATGCAATCCCTTTGATATTAATGTTGTTTCTGACATGGAAAAGCATATCTATACTAAGGATAAATATCAAAGGGGAAAGGGGAAACCCTAAGTGTGGACCATTCATGATGTCAAGTATGTTAATAAGGACCTGTTAACTCTTACAGCTACAGAAGGATGAAAGTATGACTAAATCCAGCATGTCATCATAGGTCCCAAGCCAATGTGAGTAAAAGTCCAATAAACCCATTCAGCATTCAGCAGTCTATCGAATGGTGAATCATTGCGCACCACTTTGCCCAATTGATCCCCTTCAAAACTTTGGATGTGGACTCTGGTCCCTTCTATAACCATCTTAATTCTGAAACTGAAGGACATGTCTCTACAGCTGGTTATCTCTAAGCCAGATAGGATGAATAAAAATGGTTTTTGATTTTACTTTGAATATTATTTTGAAACCATTAATGTTTAATTCCTGTATTTCTCAAACGTGAGTTTGTACAAAGCAGTAATTATCTGATTTCCATTTGGGTCACTAAGCTGAACATGTTAAGACCAGGATTTGCTCACCTAGGCCTCAGGAAAGCCAATGGTCTTTTTTTAGGTGAACCATACATCTCAGGCATACTCAGCTTGGTCTTTATGAACTTCATGTTATGGTGATCACTAATCTAGGGGTCAGTGGTTCATAAAACCTATTTTATGTCATTATTAATAAGAACTCAAATAAGGGGCATTTTGGAAAATTCCACAGAGCTTCATAATTGCTGTGGGGACAGCCCGCCAACCCTGCTATCATTGGACAATCCTCTGTGGCTGGCAGAGCGAAAAAGTAACTGATACTGTTTTGTTGCTAAGGACAATGTCATGGACACATTGAGCACTGCAGGGACCCCAGTGACTAACTTGGACTTTATACAGCACCATTGACCAAAGCAAAACAACGAAACGTATTTCACCCTTTTTATGCTATATCTATAGTTTTGTAGTTCGGTAATAGTTCTTAAATCAGTCATTATTTTTCTGTATTTGTTATGCACTGTTTTTATCAGTTATTTTTTATTTAACACTACAAGTTTAAGCTGAATCTCTGAATGAATCTAAGTATAAATAGTGTAACTTGCTAACCTGAAACGTTACAATAAATATGTATATCATGGTAGCAGGTGACACAGAAGAAGTAGATGCACAACTACAGTTGTCAAGGGTAATGGTGCGTGCTTCTGTCTAGGCAAGGGTTTATAGAGTGGTTAACCTTGCTCTGTAGGAATTACAACACTTTGCATATGTGCCTCCCACTTGTTAAGGGACCAAAAGTAATGGGACAGAACTATATCAGAAATCAAACTTTCCCTTTTTAATACTTGGTTGCAAATCCTTTGCAGTCAATTACAGCCCAGAGTCTGGAATGCATAGACATCACCAGACGCTGGGTTTCATCCCTGGTGATGCTATGCCAGGCCTCTACTGCAACTGTCAGCTCCTGCTTGTTCTTGGGGCATTTTCCCTTCAATTTTGTGCTCAGCAGGTGAAATGTATGTTCAATCGTATTTAGGTCAGGTGATTGAATTGGCCATTGCATAACATTCCATTTCTTTCCCTTAATAAACTCTTTGGTTGCTTTTGCAGTATGCATTTGGCTGAATATAAGAATCAGATAATATTGCCCAAAACACTTTTCATTCATCCTGCTGCTTTTGTCAGTGTGTGTATTCACTCTGGTAATTCTTGTGGTTCTCTTAATTGCTGACTTTGACACACATACACCTACCTCCTGGAGAGTGTTCTTGATCTGCCCAACTGTTGTGAAGGGTGTTTTCTTCACAGGGAAAGATTTCTTCGGTCATCCACCACAGTTGTTTTCCATGGTCTTCTAGGTCTTTTGGTGTTGCTGAGCTCGTCGGTGCATAGCTTCTTTTTAACCTCCCAAGCACTCTTGCGAGGTCCATATTTCTGTACCAAAAGCGCACCATAGACTTTAATGCAGTGGAGGGCAACTGAGTTGACATGGAGGGCCACAAGTGCGGCCCTCGGCATCACTAAAGGGCCCCACATAACATTGATCCAGACCCTCCCCCCTCCTGACCTGGTTTCCCCGATCAACATTGACAATTTTACTGATGTAGGACCGCCAAAGTTGATTAGGAAAGGAGGGTCAGCCTGTGACCACTTCACAGGTGAGTTGCTATGCCCTATGCATTAACAGTTAGGTTTTTTGGGTGCCGCATGTGGAGGAACAAGGGGGGCCGCCAAACAACGCCCAAAGGGCCGCATATGGCCCCCAGGCCGCAGGTTGGGCACCTAGGCTTTAATGGCTTTTTTATGTTGTAGGCCTTTAACTTCCTAAAATATGTCCGTACAAGGGTCTAGTAGACATCCTGACTATAATAATGTTTGAAACAAAAAATTATGTAAAAAATTTTTTTATTAATTAAAGGTATTATTTGAATGATACAATTTCTTAAATACTTACTTTGTATGATAGATTTTCAAAACGGTATGTATTGAAATTTGTTTTTTTGTTTTACAGTGATAACTGTATTCAATACAATTCAAAGTAAACAAAAACACATTTCCAAATGAATAAATGTTTTTATTCATTTGGAAATGTGTTTTGTGTTTTTGTTTACTTTGAATTGTATTGAATACAGTTATCACTGTATCCAGTACAATTCCCTTTGGCACCCTCTCTCCCCTGCTGTGAAGAACACACCAGGGGAGAGCGGGTTAACGGCAAAGGGGCACATCTGCAAAATGAACCACACTTTGCAGATGTGCCCCATCTTGTCCAGTGCAGTACTGACAGGACAACGGTAGACGAGATGGTGCCATCAGGAGCGGCAGGGGGGAAGAATGTTCTAAACAGTTGTTTTTGTTCTCTCTAATGGGTTTGGGTTTTTTTGCAGCCTTAAAATCAACTCTGGACCTTTTATCTGCACATTGCAATTGAGATAATCACACACCTGGCCATGGAACAACTGAGAAGCTTTACTTTTGTTTCCTTATCAAGTGATAGCCACATATGCAAACTGTTGTAATTCCTACACTGTTCACCTAAATTGGATGTAAATACCCTCAAACTAAAGCTGACAGTGAAATCCTGTTGTGTTTGTTTCATTCCAAATCCATTGGAGTGGTGTATAGAGACAAAAATGTTAGACTTGTTTTGATGTCCCAATATTTATGGACCTGACTGTATATTCAGCCTTCAGCACATTTTCACCCTTCACGCTATGTTTGTCCCAGCCATTGCCATCTCCTTCACCTGTGAATGCCTGTATTGTTTTGTTAACTAAATACATTTGTTTTCAACAAGGAAGTAAATGTCCTTCTGTTCCAGCTACCTGTTTGTTAATACATTTAAAGGACTTGCCATCAAAGATTAGTACCTTTTTCTGTGAACAACCTATTGTAGTGTGTTCATTCCCTCAGCAGCCAGGATGGAGACAATTGTTCTTGCTCTTTGCCTTGTGAACGTCATGATGGATTTACCTGCTATGACAGGTGAGAACAGTTCTTATTTCTTGTCACTCTTCTTTTGCTTGTTTGGGGTTAATTTATGTATTTTAGCTATGTTGCAAAAAGGTTTACTATCTGGATAGCAGCTGTAATCAGAACAATGGAGGAGATGTAGACCATGGGGGTGACCATGATTGGTCAGTTGCCTTTATAAACTATCAAAGAATACCTGACTTCTTCATATTTCATATATGTTTATATGTTTGTTTTCTTGCCTTACTTTAAAAGTTAACTTAGGTTTTCTTTTGTAATTGAATTCCACTCTGAAATAAGTAAAACCTACTTTGATCAATTATCTAGTACAACATTTCGTTTTCTATGCCAACAAGGGGAACTGAGTTGTTCGTTAACTCCAAGTATTAGAGAATGTTCATTTTGCGAGACTTGTTACATATCTTGGTGAATGGGATCAAACAAAGAGAAACAATACTTTGTAAACAGTTTCTAATTATGTGTAAGATAATTCAATGTTAATTAGATCATTAATAAGTCAATGTTATTGAAAGGATTAGCTGACGCCATTTTGTACTCTGTCCTCCATTTTGTTATGTTGCAATAATTTTAGAGTCCTGTCTTAAGTTGTGTACGTGCTGAAATCATGTTCTTAAGCCTGGCATACACACGCCAATTAGCTGGCAATTTTGCCGCTGACCGACGGGCATGCGCGCTCACGCCGTCGGTCGGCGGTAAAATCGGCCGCCAATCGGCGTATGCCCACATGGGGCGACAGATCCCTGTCGCCCCACAGCTCGGCTGGCCAGAGAACGGACATGTCCGATGTTCTCTGACCGATGCCGGCCGATGCCGGCCGATGCCATTACCTTCAATGAAGACCGGCGTCTTCATTGAAGGTAATGGCCGACACACAAAGGGTGCCCGCCGATTACGTCAGCCCGGGAATGCAGCGTGATGACGTCATCACGCTGCATTCCAGAGCTCATCGGAGCTCGTCTGTCGGCACCTGTCTGTGAGTGTATGGCAGGCTTTATTCTAGTCTTTAGCAGCATCAGCATATTCGCAGCTAAAATGTCATTATGACCGGACTACAGCTCTTGGTCCTTATCTATTAGGCATGATATGTGATAACCACAAGTCAAAATAAGTTGTTTGTTATGTTATTAGATTTTGTGTCTCCTTTTATGTACATGTAGCACCTGGAATATCTTGTCCTCCGGGTTTACCACTAACCATTAGAGGGACTTACATCCAATTCCTTTTAGTTATTAATTAGATCATTTGAAATAATAAGATCATTGTAGTAAAACATCATATATCAGCAAAACATTGTCCCTTGATTATGCCTAATTTGTGATTTCTTTGCAAAGCTGTTTTTCAATGATTGATTGAGGGGAGTTTGTGATGACTTTAGTTCACTAACAACTATGTAGTGCTGGGTCCTCCCTGATAGAATGCATAGTGATCGGAAGGTTTAGAGAGGTCCTCATATTACATGGTTTTGGTAGAACAAAATGAGATTGTACAGAAAATGTATGGAAAGATTGTAAGGTGTATGGGGGCCTTTTCCTATTGCAAAGTAAATTTTTAATGTATTTTGCCTTTTTACTAAATTACACTTAAAAATTCTATAAAATAATCATTGTTTGTAATTGCATAAACTGAATGCAGTTTATATTGATATTTTTATAAACCTTTTATGGGATGGTTTCTAAATTTTACAAATATTTATATCTTTGCAGTTGCTGATATGCCTCCTGGTAAGTATCAACAAATACAATGTTTTAATTTTAATCTGCTAATCTGTCATTTTAAATATGTTTAAAGATAATGTGGAGTGTGAAAAATATCAAGTAATGAGTCTGTAGGAAACATTTAAGCCCACAGCAGATGAGACAGATAATCTAACCAATACTTTATTAATGGGGACATACATACAGAGTGACAATATCAATAGTGTTGAGCTCGAATATTCGAATTGCGAATATATTTGGTGAATATTGGCTATTCGAGAATTTGCAAATTTCACGAATATGGTGGTGGATATTCTCAAATCTGAATATTCGCGATATTCGCCATTGGGATGCTTATGGGCATGCATTGCGAATATATATTCGCAATGCAAAAAAAATAGCACATGTGACTATTAATTTTGAAGGTAATGGCAAGGCAATGAAATATTTTCACAATCCGCTCTCAATTGCGAATATTCGCGAATATCGAATCGAATGTTAGTAGAATTATTTGTGAAATATCCCGAATTCGAATATTGCCTGCAAAAAACTATTCTCCTGCCAGTTGTTTCAATTTCACAAACCATCAACACAAGATATTTAATAAAAAATTTGGCTTTGTCTCCACTGCGTTGTGTGCTCGGCGTTAAGCACGGGGGTCCTGACGAAGAACATACCGTATTTTTCAGACTATAAGACGCACCGGACCATAAGACGCACCCAGTTTTTAGGGCAAAAAAAAGATTTAATATGTTTTCACATCAATTGGGATAATGCAATGAATTTAATGGATGCAATATTCAATTCAGCCACAGGTGTCACTAGCAGCAGTACACTCTCAGCACAACACGTCACACTACACTGATCTGTTCAGTGGATTTCGGCATCCCCTGCACCCCGGCCGAGCCATCCATAGCCGAACTGAACACAGCACACAGCTCTCCTCTGTGTTCTCGTTGGTGGGGATGCAGGGGATGCGGCATTTAGATAGAAGAGCCGAACATCACAAATGACAGCTGCCGCTGCTCTGCTCCTCAGCTCTCCTCCCGGTGCGACCACCGCCGGTGGTCGCACATTCAGACCATAAGACGCAGGCACTTTCCCCCCCCCAATTTTGGGGGTGAAAAAGTGCGTCTTATGGTCCGAAAAATACGGTACATATTACCTGCCCGGCGGATGTGTTCACATGGCGTTGAGCCGATTCATAATTAATAACACATAGCCCAAACCCCAATTAATCTTTCTTACAAATGTGTAGGAAAAATAATATGACATTTGTAGATTGTCAGTTTCAGTTTCCTAAAGTTCTTACGCTATGTAAAGCCCCCCATACACCTTAGATTCCTCCATACCATTTCCATCAGATCTACCAACAACTATGTAGTAAAGTGACCTCCCTGATAGAATACATAGTGATTGGAAGGTGTAGAAAGGTCCTCATATTACATGGTTTTGGTAGAAGAAAAGTTGATTGAAATTGCATGGTAATTGTATGTGGTGTATGGGGGGCTTTAGGCCATAAAACACAATTTGTGGTTGCCCTCTATTTACCCGCATTAACATAGATGGCCCCTTAATTACCTACTCTTTATATTCTCTTAGAGAAATGTGGAGATGTACGCACTGACCCTACAGGAGTTATATCAAGTAAATCTTATCCACCTAACTTCTGGTGCGAATGGGTCATTAAAGCAGAACCAGGACATATTGTAGAGCTCAGCCTAACCTCTGTAAAGTAAGTACATCATAGACTTTATAATGTATATGTCTTGTATACACATTAACACCAACCATTTTTCTATTTTATTTAAAAAGTATGGCTCCTGAATCTGTCCAAGAATGTCATTATGGAGCTGTGACAATATATGATGGCAACATAATGAACAACAAAGTGCATGGGAATGTCTGCCACAATACAGATGAAACATTCTATTCTACTTCACCAGTAATGACATTAGTGTTTTCAACTGATTCCTTAAACTCTGGTGATGAATTTGAAGCTCACTATGTTACCCGTGTTGCTCCAATTGACAAGTAATAAGATGTGTGATGTATATTGTATACTCTCTGTATTGCAATGCATACTACTCTTCTATGTAAGAAATTCAGAATTGATAACGTTTCCATAAATGCAATCATTCAGTAAAGGTGTGTGTGAAGTATAATTTATCCTTATACTATGTGTGTACTTTATGCTTTTTTTGGATGGGCATATCCATTTAATGAGATCATTAAGTAAATCATTTGATCAAGAACATGCAGTGCATCATTGTCTGAGATGGTGTATGGGAAAAAAACTGAATCTCAATAAGCTAGATCAGTGAACTGTTTCAAATCCTTCTTCCGCTCCTCAGAGTTGACTAGTTATCTCTCTGTGTGCAAACCATCAGTGTACACAGAGAGAGAGAGAGAGAGACGCCTGCCTGTGCAGCAACCTGTGCAGTTAGAGGCAGAGACTGTGTATCCGCATGTATGAAGTCTCTGTGTCTGATTGGTGGGGACAAGAGTTTTTTTTTACCACCTCTCCCCACCAATCAGAGGCAGAGATTGCATACATGCTGATACAGTTTGCACTTCTGACTGCACAGGGTAGTTTCCACCTCTCACCATCTCTCACCTGAACTTACAATATTTTATGTTTCTCTCTGCTGGGCAGTATTCCTGAATCCTCAGGATTCTGTTAGTGAAATGTGTACAAACGTAGATGGCAGCGCCATCTTGTGAATACTCCACCTCTCCAGTGCTATCCTGCTGTGGTCACACTGAAGGGGCACAGCATAACCAGTTATAGATTTAAGGAGGGAGCAAGACCAGAAGAGTCCACCATCTTGGAGTCTGGAGGACAGGACTGTGTAAGTTTTGTTTTTTTATGTACAGGGGTTGCTTTGCCCGGGCGAAGACTACATAAATGTGAATGGATATGCTCTGTTTTTTTTTACTTCCCATGAAATTTGGCTCACGTAGGCAGAAAAGTAAAGTGTACCTGTCAGTTTTTATCTGCATGTCAACTTTTGTAAATACATACCAATACTCTGGCATAAAGACTAGCTTGTTCTTGTCCCAGAAGTGTTGCCTGTGTTGACTGTCTGTTTATGTTAGTTTATGTTAGGGCTGTTTGTTATGGCTCTACTTTTTTCCCTTTTGATCTGATCTCTGTGTGATCTCACTAGGGCAGCACTAGAGAAGCTGTGAATTTCTGCATGAATGAGATAAGCTGGGCATAGACATTGCGATAGGAGGTCGATTTCACGGCAGATCGACCATGTGTGATGAGGTCATTATGAGAGCCCTTTGTGTGACGGCATATACTATGGATGGGGATGTTGGATCGCAGATCTAAGCATCTATGGCTTAAGAAAGTCATTAGTAGGTCATTGTAGGAGCTGGAAGCTCTTTAAAGGTATTGTCAGGGCCGCCGGACACACACTGGCATTTGCAGGTGACCACTCCTGCATCTCCTTATGTCGCCACCATGCATCAACATAACCTTTGCTGTCATCCAGGTCTTTATGTCCACATTCCTAAAAAACATGCTAAAAGTAAATTCCTGTCTCTCACACCTCCAGCATAAGGAGGAAACACTAGGATATATTTTGTGGAGTAAAACTGGAGGCCTTCTGACTTATACTAGTAGGACCAAACAAGGAATGGGAAGAGACTGATGTGGGTAATAGCCCGGACACCCAGGGAAGCCCTTTCAGCTGAAGTGGGGAGCTCTGTTGTTCAGCTCCAGTCCATAGTTTCCCCATCCCACAAATGCACCATTCCAGGACTCTAGCTACTGTATGTGTACCATCATGAAATAGTATTCTGGATCAGGGAATCCCAGTTCTCCTATGCTCTTAGACCTACGGAGTAGTAAATATATATATTTCTAGGACTCTTTCATCCCACATAAATTCCACAAACATGGTTTGTATGAAATAAAAAATAGGGGGGAAACTGAGTGTTTGAAATAAGTCGGTTAATAAATTAATTTTCACAATAATTATCCGCCAAGTAAAAACTTTCCTCTTCCACTTCTGCACCTCTTGTATAAAGGCTTTATGCAAGTGCAGATAATAAAGTGAAAAAATTGCATTCAACTTCAATTTCGGTTTTCCTGACCAAATTTTGTTTGGATTGCGAAATTTCAGGAATGTTCCTTTGCGCAGGTCTGTGCAAGTGTATCTAGGTTATACACTGCCTGGCCAAAAAAAAAGCCGCCTCCTGGATTTAACTAAGCAAATATATACGAGCCTCCTATTGGTTAAATCTGGGGTTGCTGCAGGTGGTCAGGTCTAGGTTCAGCAACAGTATGTAGGCCAAGAATATACTGAATGACCAGGATATTCCATCAATGGATTTTTTCTTCCCTGATGGCACAGGCATATTCCAAGAGGACAATGCCAGGATTTATTGGGCTCAAATTGTGAAAGAGTGGGTCAGGGAGCATGAGACAACCATTTTTACACATGGATTGGCTACCACAGAGTCCAGATCTTAACCCCAATGAGAATCTTTGAGTGATGGAGAAGGTTTTGCGCAGAGGTCAGAGTCTACCTTTATCAATGCAAGATCTTGGTGAAAAGTTGGATGGAAATTGCAGAAGCTTATTGAAACAATGTCACAGTGAATGAGTGCCATAATCAAAGCTAAAGGAGGTCCAAAGAAAGATTAGAGTGAGTGACCTTTTTTTTATGCCTTTTTTGTGGACAGGCAATGTATAATTCCATATAATAATTGACACAATTCTAAAATTGTTGGCTATATACACCAACACAATGGTTTTTGAATGAACACAATGCGCTTTAACTGAAGACTGTCAGCTTTAATTTGAGGGTATTTACATCCAAATCAGGTGAACGGTGTAGGAATTACAACAGTTTGCATATGTGCCTCCCCCTTGTTAAGGGACCAAAAGTGATCAGAAATCAAACTTTCCCTTTTAATACTTGGTTGTAAATCTTTTGCAGTCAATTACAGCCTGGAGTCTGAAAAGCATAGACATCACCAGATGCTGGGTTTCATCCTTGGTGATGCTCTGCCAGGTCATTGTCCATCTGCACTGTGAAGTGCAGTCCAATAAGTTCGGAACCATTTGGCCGAGCATTTACCCTAAACACTTCAGAATTCATCCTGCTGCTTTTGTCAGCAGTCATATCATCAATAACTTCAAGAGAACCAGTTCCATTGGCAGCCATACATGCCCACGCCATGATACAACCATCACCATGCTTCACTGATGAGGTGGTTTACTTAGGATCATGAGCAGTTCCTTTCCTTCACCATACTTTTCTCTTCCCATCACTCTGGTACAAGTAGATCTTGGTCTCATCTGTCCATAGGATGTTGTTCCAGAACTGTGAAGGCTTTTTAGATGTTGTTAGGCAAACTCTAATCTGGCCTTCCTGTTTTTTTAGGCTAGCCAAAGGTTTACATCTTGTGGTGAAGATGTATTCACTCTGTATTCACTCTGGTGAAGTATTTTCTTGATTGTTGACTTTGACACATATACACACCTACCTCCTACCTCCACAAGCACAATGAGCCATCAAGAGTAAAGAATGAAGACAAGTTATGATTTTTTTTACCTTGAGTACCAATAGTGTCATCATCCCACAAATAGTTTGGGTCTGCTATTTCGTGAACGTGGCCAGCGGTTTTACCGCGTTCCTGATCATGTTCTACCGAAGCAAGACCATCATCTGGTTGTAATGGAACGGGCAAGGACTCATCATGGAGAACGGGCCTAATTGCTGAATCTAGGCTAGGATATACAATTTTCTTTAGTTTTAGCTGAGAATCAAGTTGTATTAGCCCAACAAAAGTAGCTGTCATTAATATGGTGTCGCAATTCCCTCCACACCATTGGGATGGCAAAAGGCATTGATGTCCTTTGTTGATTCAACCAGTTGCGTAGGCCACTGGAACAGCTGGTGCACATAATATGTGGAGCCCAGGGTTTATCTTGGTCACCTAATAGACAGCCAAAGTACAGCATGCACATCTTTTTAAGATCTTCAGTAATTGCTGGATGTTTTGCTGACAATGTACATGATCCACACGCCAACAGAAACATGTTCAGGTTTGTTACTGCAGTGCCTGGACATGATTCCACCCAATATATAAATATAAATGAAAGCAGATTTAATTAAACACCGCTTTAGATAGCTTAAAAAGGCTGTTATTTTCAGCTGTCTGTGGTACACTGAAGTCTTATGACTGAGCCTATTAACAGCTATTTATACCCTCAGACACTTTAGAAAACCACCAGTGGCATTGTGCAATAAATAATATTTCTCAATACCTAGCTGACATTGCGCAATACCTTCTAGCCGGGTCTAACCACACAATACCCTCTAGCCAGCTCTATAACTGCTCAATACCCTCTAGCCTTGCCTAACCTCACAAAACCCTATAGGGCAACCAGCTACGCTGTCAGCTCTGAGCACGAACTCACACAGCAAGGCTTATAGTAAAGCCATCAAAATATATAATTGCTGATAAAACAAAAACTTCATGTGCTAGAGAAAAAGATTTGGAATCAACATGAAGAATTCTATAAGACCCATATTAAATGGTCTCTGATACAAATGTTGTGTTGCCTTGTGTTATAATTTAAAATGAGTAAACATATTCACATAAACATATTTTCTGCAAAATCGACGAAGACCCTAAACATGGTTTTATCATCAAAATATTTGAAATTTTTCCAGTTGTCATGACATTTTTTTCAGGGGCTTTGCCATTTACACTAAAGTTAGTTATTTTTGGTTTTTGAGCACTTTTAAGCTATTGGGGCAGTTTAAAGGTAAGTAGAAATCTAATAAAAAAAAATTTGGAGTTTAGGTGCTCTTTAAGTGCTGAATTGGTGACTTGGAATGTCTTTTATTGGTTTCAAGTATATTTTTTTGGAGGGTGTTTATTATTCCTCTTTCTTTTTGTAAATAAATAATATCTGCCAAAATAAATTAGTGTCACATAAAAGACTGAGTGCTTAAGGACTCATTTTCACTGGTGTTTCTTTACTGCCAGGTAAACGACCATAAACTACAACTGAATATTAGGCTTCCACCAGTTGGTTTTCGGGCTTTTATCGACCTCCATGGGGTCCTTATCAAGACGACCTTCAGCCCACAGTCGTTTCCCGAGGTGCTGTGGGCTGACAGCAGCTCTTGAAAGGACAGTGTAAATGTAACCTAACTGCTATTGACAGATTCATTTTGTCATTGATTTTAGTTTAATTATTCAAAACAGAAAGGAATGTCAGGAGAACAGATATGAAATGTAAAGGTGATGAAAATGGATGGAGTAAGACTCCTGGAGAAGGCACCTCAATGCTCAATGGCAAAGTTACATATACCTGGGATGTTTTGTATTGCATTAAAGCCAAGTTGTTGTGAACGTCTCTGAACTTTCCATAACCCGGCAGTAATCCAGCGTGTGGTGGTGTCCATTCTGTGTTTTGTGATGACACTGGAGACTTGGGGGCTGCCCATAGCATTCACTTGTATTCAGCAACTGGCATAAATGTCCAAAGTCCTCACATGAGATGTGGGGGCTAAAGTGTGCAGAAAATGTTAACAGATTACATTTCATATACAACTTTCAGCAATTTATGCGTGGCTATGAGGTTTTCAAATAATATTTCTCAAAAATCCAACAAAATTCAGAATTCAGTTTAAATGAGCTAAATACTTTGCAGGTGCAGCCACCATAAGGCTTATTTTACACTGTCATTTCCCAAGCTGCTGTGGACTAAAAGCAGCTTGGGAAATGACAGTGTAAAATAAGCGACCAAACGCCTAATGTTGCGACCGCCAGTCGGTTGTATTAATTGGTCGTTGGTCGTCCATTTAACAAATCTGATTTGTAACAAACAAGGAAAAAGGATGAAAAAGTATTTTATTAAACAAAACTGACTTTGTCAATTATTTATTTGATACACAATATTTTAACAAATAAAATGTAATTCATACATTTGTACTTTAAATCTTTTTGAATCTTAAACAGTGCAATTTCCCATTCCCAGGTTAAATGGCCTCTACTTCCACTTCAGGGGTCCGCAGAATATATACATGAATACATGGTGTCTCTCTTGTGTTTTAAGGGCAATGCTGTTGTGTTGGGTTTAATATTTCCTAAATATTAACAAAAGTGTTATTGTTCATTATAAGCATGTTCTTGATCAAAATATGATACCATTGCCCACTTGCTTTTAAAGAGAATCATCTTATTATTGGATTCACTACCTGGTAGGTCTATAAGAAAGCATCCATGATGGACATTCAGACTGATGAGGATGCCAGTATCAGATATGAACCTGCACCTTTAAATCATCCAGATAGCAATGTCCTTGTATTAATTTTTGTCTCTTAAAAGACAACCCGAAAGGCATCCCCAAGTTGCAGTTGCACCATTAAAAAATAGACTACATTGCAAAACAAAAGACTAAGTGGTCTATTGAGAATTTAACCTTTTCGTAGGTTAAAATTAAAAATAGGTTGTATATAGTGTGCCTGTTGGAAGCATTTTTACATCTACTTGCCAATGACTAAAGCTGGCCACACACCTTACGATCTTTCTGTCAGATATCCTTTAGATCTACCAACAACTATGTAGAATAGGGTCCTCTGTGATTGAACACAGGTAGACATGATTGTTTACAAGGTCCCTTATATTACATGGTTTTGGTAAAACAAAAGGAGATCTAAAGGAAATCTGACAGAGAAATCTAAAGGTGTATGGGGGGCCTAATTTGCTTCTTTTGCTGCAAGTTTAACACACTATTAGTGGTAGGTCACTCCTGTTCAGCATTAACGGTATCTAGAATTAATTCCCCAGTTTTCTTGTTTATTCATGACATGGCATGCAATTCATATTCAATTAAGTTGTCCATTTAATTATTTTATTAGATCAATCATAAAGTTTGGTTAGCTTCACCCAGTGTCAAGTGTAATTGCCTTATCAACCCTATGTCTATTATTAAAGCAATTACATAGAGTTGGTAATATTGTGACGCACAGCTATTAAAACACAATGTTTTCTATCGTTCCAAAAGAAGGGTGAATACTAAATTACATATTGAATATTAAAATTTCTACATTTACCATACAATGACCACAGCCTTATGTGGTAAAAAAAAAACCAGGTGACAATCATGTAGAAAAACTCTTTCATGTTGACAAATTCTGTACAATTATCCACATTTTTGGCATGTGCTTCAAAGGGTTTTGTTGACTACAGAGAGTCAGAGTCAAAGCAATCACAGCTTCATGGGCCCCAGTTTTATGTGGGCCCACTTCCTTCCATTGCCATCTTCTGAACTAACATTTTTAGTGAGTGAAAAGTGGTCATGCATATCCCACCAAACAGAATTGTGCAAGGAAAATTTTTGGCCTGGCAAAACATGCAGAAATCCACAATCACAAGACCAAGTAAGATGAACATGGGGCATAAGTGCGCCAACAGTTTTCCTGCACACCTCTGCACTGTAGGATAGAATGGATAATTTACTCTTTTCTAAGTACTCTGCATTAAAAATATGTATGCATGGGAGTGGTGAGAGCAAAGTTGAGGAGTTTTCAGAGGTCTTGTGCAATTTTTGGAACAGGAACTACACATCCATAGCTATGATGCTTAATGTAGAGAAATTATTAATTACCATACGTCATTAAACTTCTACTGTTAGACCCTCCACCAGCAAACCAGTTCCAAGCATAACTTTTAAAATTTTAAAATACAGACCTAAATTACATTTAAAAAAACATAAAAAATTGAAAAACGGCTATAAAAAGGTAATCCATAGGTTCATATGTTTATTAAAACATTTCTACTTCTTGTCCAGTTAAAACACAGAATCCGGCATCATAGTCTGGGTTCGGCCCTAGAGTCAGTGTTGGGATGAGGAAGAAGCATGGGCAGAGGATTTGGAAATGAAAAGCAAAGGAGTTCTCCTGGGTGAAGCCCGTTAATACTCAGCGCTTATATACAGTGTCCTGTGACAGGCAGTGCCTAGATGTATTTCGGTTAATTGGAAGACCTATGAAACCAGCTCAACGCTTCCATTAAAAATCTATTTCTTTAGGGGTCACTGTGATGACGACATCCTCATTTCCTCTTCGTACAACTATACGGAGGGGTCCTTCTTGTTTGATGGCCTCGCTGACATCATTGCTGGAGGTCACTGTTTGATTGCCGATACTGATAATTACATCGCTCTCCTTCAGGCCAGCCCTAAGAGGCAAATTCACAAAGATGGAAAGATAAAGGAGAGCATTAGTTAATGTATCAATATAATCCACTTCAAAGCTTTTCTTTACATAACTTGTTATACCATATTTTCACTGTTGATGAGCAACAATAGAAAGAGAACAGGAAACACCTCATTATAACTAGTAATGAGCGTCATAGGTAATATCCGAATTTGTGATATAACATTTTCGATTTGATATTCGTAAATACAGAATTCGAGTATTCGAGAATATATTCACAATTATAAGCAATTATAAGCATTGTGATTATCTTCAGAATATGTCACATGTGGCATTTATTATGGCATTGCAATTATATTATTGCAATGCATGTCAATAAGCTTGCCAGTGCATAAAATAGCGAATATTTTAAATTTGTCGAATGTATTCGCAAATCGAATATTCAAGCTCAACACTAAATATAACACCTGATTATAACACCTGATTATAACACCTAATTATAATTAATACACTACACAACAAACAAATAGATTATATTTTCTCTATATGAGATCTCAGATGTGACCATTAGTGATGGCCGAACTGGCGGATCGGACTTTTAAAGAACTCTGACGTCCGCCTGTTCGCGGGAAGATTCAAATTCCCAGCCTATTCGCGGGGAATTTAAATAGAAAAACCGGATGTGATGTAACTGACGTCACTTCTGGGACCTGGAACGCACAGTTCCCAGTTTCAATATCCGGACGTGACGTCACTGATGTTACTTCCGGTTTAAGACGGTTTTCTTTCACTGGAGACTGGCTTCTCTACCCAGTCTCTGGTGAAAGGATTCTTCCGCTGGCCGGATCTTTCTGCTCCTGATCTGGCCAGTGAAAGAATAGAAACCTTTTTCCCGCCGGCGAATGAATTTAGCTTGAACTTGCGTTTGTGTTAATTAAATTGATTAATAATGGGTACATCTGATTGCTATATAACAGGCCAGCATACAAATTACAAAAAAATTATAGACAAAAGGAGACCTGAAATGCCACTGGATGTAATTTTTTGACTGGTAACCCCTGAACTACTACAAGTCTACCAGTAGCACCTACTGTCCAACATTCAACACATGGTGTCAGTGGCATGAACCTACTGGAATTACTAAGGCAGGGGAAAACCATCCTGTTCTATACACAGAGGTACAGTGTATCCGGAAATTATTCACAGCGCATCACTTTTTCAACATTTTGTTATGTTACAGCCTTAAAGGTCTTACAGCTGATAGTTCATGCCAGTGCACAAACCAAGCAAGAAGTAGAAAAAAGAAGAAAAGGAATTGTTGGTAGACCTCAAAGACAGTATTGTTTTGGGGAAGGTTAAAGAAAAATGTGAAGGTTCCAATGAGCACAGTTGCCTCCATCATCCGTAAACTTTAAAACCACCAGTACTCTGCTTCATGCTGGCCATCTAAACTGGGGTTGGGGGAGCAAGGCCTTAGGGTTGCCATACACGGGCCACTTCGACTGCCGTGCCCACCTGGACAGATTGACCATGATCTTCCCGCATGTCTGATCGCATGGTGATCCTACATCTCCATAAATTTCTGGCCGACCCCATTAGGTCCCAAGGGTGCCCGCTGATCCTCTAAGCGACTGGCTGCAACGTGATGATGTAATCATGCTACAGTCTGTCCCTCATCTATCGAGGGAGGAACCCACTGTGTATGGGGACCTTTAGTCTGGGAGGTGACCCAGAATCCGATGATCACACTGTCAGAGCTCCAGAGGTCCTCTTTGGAGAGAGGAGAACTTTCTAGAGGGACAACTATCTCTGCAACAATCCACCAATCAGGCCATGTTCAATATGTCTAGAAAGGAGCCACTCCTTAGTAAAAGGCACATGACAGCCCGTCTGGTGTTTGCCAAAAGGCACCTGAAGGACTCTCAGACCACGAGAAACAAAATTCTCTGGTCTGATAAGACAAAGATTCAACCCTTTGTTGTGAATGCCAGGCATGTTTGAACCAGGCAACTCATCACCAGGCCAATACCCTCCTAACAATGAAGCATGGTGGTGGCAGCATGTGGGGATGTTTTTCAGTAGCAGGAACTGGGAGACTAGTTAGGATAGAGACATCCTGGCTGGAACTTAATCTTTCAGCAGAACAATGACCCAAAGTACACAGCAAAGCTATCAAAGGAGTGGCTTTAGGACAACTCTGTGAATGTCTGTGAGTGATCCAGCCAGAGCCCAGATTTGGATCCAATTGAACATCTCTGGAGAGATTCTAAAATGGTTGTACAGCGACTCTTCCCATCCAACCTGATGGAGCTTGAGAGGTGCTGCAAAGAGGAATGGGTGAAATAGGTGTGCCAAGTTGTGGCGTCATGTTGAAAAAGACATGCGGCTGTAATGTGATTTCTTAGTAAACTTTTTTTCATGTTGTCATAATGGGTTGTTGTGTGTAGTGTGTAATGTGATAAAAATGTATTTAACCTCCTAACCTCCCTAGCGCACTGCTGAGCTCCGGATTTCTGTACCAAAAGCGCACCATAGACTTCAATGGAAGTTTTTTATGTTGTAGGACTGTAACTTCCCAAAATATGTCCATACAAGGGTCTAGTAGACATCCTGACTATAATAATGTTTGAAACACACAATTGTGTAATAAAAATACATAAAATAAATGATAAATATAAAAAAATATAATAAAAGGTATTATTCGAATGATTAAATCTCTAAAATACTTATTTTGTATGAAAAATTTCAAAACAGTATGTATTCATATTTATGTTTTTTTTCATATTCATACTAAAATTTTTATTTAATTGGAAATGTGTTATGTGTTTTTTTTTTTACTTTGAATTGTATTGGATACTGTTATCACTGTATCCAATACAATGACTTTTGGCACCCTCTCTCCCCTTGGGGTATTGAACACACCAGGGGAGAAAGGGTTAACTGCAAATGGCATATCTGGAAATCACTTTGGGAACATTCTTCTCCAAAGAAGACTGTTCTGGTGTGTTTAACATTTGAATGTCCCGCCAACCAAACCCGGGTCTGTTCTCCTCCTCCAGCTTCTCCTTCAGATCGGAGCCCCGTAGCAGCGCAGAATAGTAAATCTGCGCTGCCTGGGCTCTGATCTTCTGACCTGACGGCTCCATCTCATCCATTGCACAACTGACAAGTCAGCGCTGGAGCCGCCAGGAACGGCAGGGGGGGTAATTCCTTTGGGATAAGGCTGTAACATAACAAAATGTGGAAAAGGTGATGCACTGTGAACACTTTCTGGATGCACTGTATACTGTATGTGCTACCCAGATACACTAAGCTATTACACTATAAAATCCAACAACGAAAAATAAATAAATGAATTATACAAATACATTTAAACATTTACATGTTCACACTAATGTTTAACTAAAATAAAGAACGAACATGAAAAATGGAGTTGTAACAAATGTTTTTCTTTCTTTTCCAACTAACTAAAGCCCCCCCATACACCTTAAGATCGATCCATACAATCTCCATTAGATCTACCAACAACTATGTAGTGCCGGGTCCTCCCTGATAGAATGCATAGTGATTGGAAGCATTAGAAAGGTCCTCATATTACATGGTTTTGGTAGAACAAAAATTTATTGTACAGAAATTGTACGGTAAGATTGTAAGGTGTGTGGGGGCCTAAAGTAAGAAAAACCATTTACATGTTCTTTTCACCCATCTGTTTCCCTTGTTTGTACCAATGCACTGACATTTCTATGTAAGAAAACACAGAGTGGCACTAAACCTCTCAATCCACTAGATGGAGACCACATCCTCGCTCTGATTATTTTTAGACCTGCTTCCTGCCATTTGAAAACTACACTCATTTTTAGAACACTTCTGTCACATCCTGTTTTTCCATTTAACCCATTAAAAACAGGCAATAAAACCAACACAGACACATACAGACATGTGTCAAACAGACACATCCTTTTTCTGATATTAACCTTTAGATAGTAATGTAAACTAGTTTGGCACTGGCACTTCTATATAAAGCTTTACTTACAACAACACATCAATTCATCTATATTGTTTTTATATAGTAAACATGAAGCTTTTGGGTTTTTTGGGGGGGGGGTTGTCCTGACTAGTGATGGCTAAAAAATGACAGTTTGCGATGAACATAGCATGTTCGCAGTTCGCAAGGCCAGCGACCATTATGGGTGTTCTACCCGCCCCCTATACCTTAACATGGAGACAAAGTTTGACCCCTCACCTCACAGTCAGGTGGGACAATATAATAACAATAACACATTTGTTGCTCCTGGAGGACACCCCCCTTATAAAAGAAGCAGCCCAGCAGCCATTTTACATTTATCATCTGTCTCCAGTACTAGATAGATACTTTGCTATTATACTCCATCCAGTGATCTGCAGCTATAACTAAGGTGTTCTGCAACAAGCAGTTCATCATAACTGAGCATCAAAAGTCCTTCTCTGGGGGATGGGGGATGCTGCATTATGAGACCTGTGCGCTGTGTTATAATCCTGAGCTGAGGTGTGCTGGTAGTTGTAGTTTGCCATCACAAACTAAAGCAGGACATTGCAGAGAGATCTGACTAAATGTGATGCGCTGCAGAAGATGCTGTCAGGCTGGCAGCCCACTCCAGCTACGTTTTGCAAAATCTGTAATCTAAATGTGATTTCCGGACATTAGACATGAAAAGCACAGCATTTTTTTTAAATCTGTATTTTTGTGAGGAAGTTTAGCCATTGATCCCCCTCTGGCCAAGTTTCCCAAGCACTCCCATAAGTTAAAAAGTTCAACAAAAATTCATGTGAATCAGAAACCTTTTGGATTTTCCTTAAGGATTGTCAGCCTTAAGCCCCCCATACACCCGATTTTCACCTAAAATGTTATGGTCGGTCTGCTGGCACGAAAAATCGGAATTCGAATTATCACCGATCCATCAGCCCGACCCTATTTATTAACAGCAGATCAACCAAAAATTTACGGACAGGTTCTAAGTGGTCCCGACCGATTTTTCGGCCGATTTTGAGAAATCTGGATCGGTCGGGTACATAATTCCGAATCCGATTAATCTCCCGATCGATTAATCTCCCGACCCGATCGGTCGGTCGGGCAAAATTCGTACGAAAAATCGGAACGTGTATGGGGGCTTTAAAAGGGTATAAATAAGGATAGAACAAGTATTATTAGATGAGCAAAATCTCCTTTTTGTTTTTTAAACATTTTGTATGCAATATTTTCAAAATCTTTTAAAAATATAAAATGTTTAATGTTAATGAGTAATTGCATATTTCTTATTCAATGGTAATTGATAGCTATTCATATACAGGACATTTTATATAAATACAGTGGGTACAGAAAGTATTTAGACCCCCTTTTTCACTCTTTGTTATATTGCAGCCATTTTCTAAAATCTTTTTTTCCTCATTAATGTACACACAGCACCCCATATTGACAGGAAAAACACAGAATTGTAGAAATTTTTGCAGATTTAATAAAAAAGAAAAACTGAAATATTACATGGTGCTAAGTATTTGAAGGTCCTAAGTCTGAGGTTCTGAGCACTCCAGGACTCGCAGGTTTTTATCCAGGATATGCCTGTACTTGACTGCATAAATTTTTCCCTCGATTTTCGTCTTGTCTCTGCAGCTGAAAAACACCCCCACAGCATGATGATGCCACCACCATGCTTCACTGTTGGGACTGTATTGGACAGGTAATGAGCAGTGCCTGGTTTTCTCCACACATACCGCTTAGAATTAAGGCTAAAACGTTCTATCTTGGTCTCATCAGACCAGAGAATCCATTTTCTCACCATCTTGGAGTCCTTCAGGTGTTTGTTAGAAAACTCCATGCGGGCTTCATGTGTCTTGAACTAAGGAGAGGCTTCCTTTGGGCCACTCTGCCATATAGTCCCGACTGGGACTGCAGTGATGGTTGACTTTCTACAACTTTCTCCCATCTCCCGACTGCATCTCCCGACTGCATCTCTGGAGCTCAGCCACATTGATCTTCTTTTTTACCTCTCTGACCAACGCTCTCCTCCCCCGATAGCTCAGTTTGGCCGGACGGCCAGCTCTAGGAAGGGTTCTGGTCATCACAAACATCTTTCATTTAAGGATTATGGAGGCCACCATGCTCGTAGGAACCTTAAGTGCCGCAGAATTTTTTTTTGTAACCCTGGCCTCTGACATGCACTGTGAGCTGTTAGGTCTTATAAAGACAGGTGTGTGTCTTTTTTCTTATCAAGTCCAAACAGTATAATTAAACAGCTGGACTCAAATGAAGGTGTAGAACCATCTTAAGGATGATCTTAAGAAATGGACCGCATCTAAGATTAATATATGAGTGTCACAGCAAAGGGTCTGAATACTTACAGTAGGACCATGTGATATTTTCGTTTTTCTTTTTTAATAAATCTGCAAAATGTCTATAATTGTGTGTTTTTCTGTCAATATGGGGTTCTATGTGTACATTAATGAGGAAAGAAAAAGAAGTTTCGCAAATGGCTGCAATATAACATATGTAAAGGGTGAAAAATGTAAAGGGGGTCTGAATACTTTCCGTACCCACTGTATATCTTCTAATAATACATCTTTCACAGGAGAACATTAATGTATATACTGTCCGCGGACTGCTTGCCATTTCTGTGGTGTATGTTATATTTGTTTTGAGAAATGCAAAACTTAAAATGGTTAAAACTAGTGTAGGTTTAAATAACTGGTGTACATGATGAAAAAAGGCAAAACTAGTGAAAACTACACGTGGAAACAATAGTTTTAGGGTCATAGCTAGAAATGACTGGGCCTCATAGCTAATTTTTTATGGGGTCTCCTCCTGTATCTGCCACTTCAATCCCCCCTCCCCCCTTCCTCCCAGACCCCTACTGGGTCTCACACCCCAACACTGCTTTGTTCCTGTGACATTTAATGTTAATTCAACGCTGCCCATACCATTGCCAAACAAATCTACTTCTCCTCACTCATATCCTCACATGCATCCAACCCTCACTGCCTATTCTCCACCTTCAACTCTCTCCTCAATCCTACTCCTCCTTCTCCCATCGCCAACTTCTCTGCTCAGGACCTGGCCACATATTTTAAAGACAAGATTGAAGCCATCCGAATTGATATTTCCGCCAACAGCAAAACCCCCGCTCCTCTAATCCCATCCTTCTGTAACACTTCCCTCACCCCCACTCCTCCAATCCCATCCTCCTGTAACTCATTCCTCAACCACACTTCTCCAATCCCATCCTCCTGTAACTCTTCCCTTCCCCACTCCTCCAATCCCATCCTCCTGTAACTCTTCCTACACCTTTTTCCCTGTTAGTCCGGAGGAAGTTACCTTTCTGCTTCTCTCCTCTCCTTCCACCTCCTGCCCACTATACCCGCTGATCTACTTAAGACCCACCCTTGCCCCTGCACTGACTGAACTATTCAACCTCTCCCTTTCCTGTGATATCTTCCCATCGTCCTTCAAACATGCCATAGTCCTCCCCATACTGAAGAAGCCATCACTTGACCCCTCTCTTCCCTCTAGCTATCGACCAATCTCTCTTATTCCTTTTGATTTTAAACTATTCAAACGGATTAGCATGATGTGATGTGAAGACGATAAAAAGAATAAAGCACAGTATGAGCTCCACTTACTCTTCTGCTGGTGTATCTGGAATCACTTCTACAATATAAGCTCCAGACGTCACATTAGGAAAATCCTTCTGCTGCTCCTTGAACTCCTTTAGTTTTCTGTATGGAAGATAGTGTTACTAACATGGTATAGCACAGACAGCAAAATACTATTAGATCATACATCAACTATTGCATAACTTTTCATGTTCTCTGGAAAATATACTGTCCAATAACTAGCACCTGTGGTATGAAGAATAAATCAAATGGCACACAATATTTGGAAGTACCAGTCATTGTTCTAAAAAGCTACACTGACTGGCAAAGGGGAGATGAACATGCATTAAGTAAGGCAGGGAAGGGGTCATGTCAAATTTACTATCTCACCCTGGACTCAGTGACAGCATTCTTATACCCAGGTATTTCTTCTTCTTAATTCCATGACCTGCAACAAAAAGACTCCAGTTAGAAATTAAAATATTCCTCTACACACATGTATGACCACAACATGATCAAACATGTAAAATTATAGGGTGACCTGAGGGAATTGCATAAAATTGCATAATAGTTTGCCGATCTTGATTATATCTAAAAAACAACTGGAGACATTCTCATGGTCTGAGTCCAAGAGTTTCAAAAGTTGTAGCACCTAGTGATATCATAGATCATAGATATAATGGATTAGACACAAGGCATCGCAAGCCTGTCCATCTTAAACCTCAATTGGTCCAGGTAGATGCCAAAACCTTTTGTTTAAGTTTTTATACACCTTTGTTTAATCCTATATTATGTAATTTCTCTTAATTATGAGAGTACATACCATACATACAGTATAACTTTAACCTGTATGTATAACCCAAGCTTTTTGGGTGATACATGGACCAGGGACAGCAAAAGTAGGGGAAATAAAGAGCTATAACATGCTGCTTTGCCAATCAAAATAAACATTTAAGAATACTGCCAGAGTTCCAGCTTTAATTGAAGTGTATTCAGTTTATGTCCAGGGAATAAGAAGAGCACCATCTCACAGTTGATAAACCCAAAGAAATCCAGGGTTGTACTAAGGGTCTATCCGAGATCTATCCGAGATCTAAAGCTAGCCATACACGTGTCGGATTCCATGGCCAGTCGATCACCCATCCGATCGATTCCGGCGATTCTGCCGGGAATCGCAGGTGTGATCAATCGGCCAATTAAGAGTATCCATCGCTGCATACCACCTTGTCCAACGGATTCCGGGAAGATTCCGTGTCCGATTGTCCACCTCACAAATGGCAACTCCCCCTGATCTGTGCAGAATCGGATCAGAAAGACCAACATGTTGGTTCTCTGTCGGATCCGATTCTGGGCCCCTGAACGATTGGACCTGATCGATCAGACAAGGTGGGCTGCATGCGATTCCGGCACGATCGTTTCGCGTGCACGCGCCCGGAATCGATCGTGCTGGAATCCGGTGGGAATCCGACACGTGTATGGGGGCCTTAAGGGTTGAGTTGTATTACTAGGGATGTTGGACCTTCAAATGAGAGAGCGAGAGAAGGCACTTCCGAGGTTAGCAAAATCTGACAACAGGTAAGTACTATCTGACAGCGGAAAAACAACTATGAAGGCAGCAAAGGGATTGAAATGTAGTTGTAATACTAAAAAAGTATAAAATCTATTCAAATTGTTAGTCCACACATGTGTTACTGGATCCTGGAAGATTGGTGACCAAGAGATTCTCCCTCACTTCCACATATGAATAGGTTTCCCCACACACAAAGTAAGGAACAGGAACACAAACAAAAAAATTAAATCTGTGCTGTAACCTGTGTTGCTGTTGAAAAATTATTCAACACTTGCTGCTGCTGCTTCTTAATAGACAGTGGAGACAAGGTCCCTATTACTGCCATCACCGATTTATCTTGGGTCTACTGTAGTAATAAATCAGATACTTCCTAAGAAAATCACCTGTGTTTAATCTGGACACTTTTGTGAGGTTCTATTTTTGTTAAAAAAAAATAATGTGATTAATGCTAGAAGCATTGTAGCAGGATGGACTTTCCCAGAAATATGAGGTGACCCTTTTATAATACAATCAGTATTTTGGTCACCTAATTTATTGGTTTGGTTTTCAAACATCTGCACCTATAATCTGAGGACCAAATGCTGATCTGACATCATTACTTGTGCCAAAAGACGAAATTACAACATGTGTGGGAAGTCATTGCTAAGCACATTGTAATAACACCCTTACAGTAAACCCACACATTAGTTTTACATTTAGTCCACAAGCCAGTAAGTGGGGAAGCTGGCATGCAGCATACTAGTGAGAGATAGTAAAGAGATGACTGTTTCTCATTCATGGAAATATAGAGGCTTCACATTCACCTGCGGATTGCCTGCTGTGTGACTCGGCAAGAAATTTGCGGATCTTATCGGATGGGATAGCAAAGGAAATGCCAGCAGTGACTTTCAATGTGTTTATTCCAATCACTTCACCGTCCTGTGGTTAAAAAAGGAAAATGGCAGTTAATGAAGTGTGGTTGGCAAGCATAGAGGAAACGCTATACTGCAGATGGAAACAACATTTGTAGTTGACTTCTTGGAAGTTTTCAGCTTGCAGAGAGCAAGTCTTAACAGTAGCAATGAGCATGTGTCCAAAGAAGGGTTGTATTGGTTCAATGTTAAAATAGGTGATTTAAACATTGCCTCAAGTAATCACATGGTCCTTTGCGTTCCATATCCCACACCATCTCTTTATGTCTGTTGGTTGATGCTTCTCTTTGAGCAAAATGTTATTAACTACTAACTGTAAGAGGGGAGATAAAATACCTTGCAGCTTTAAACTTCTGAAAATTATTTAGCAATCTATAAAGTCACAATATAATCACAATGGATGATAGATGCAAAGCCAGAACGGAACTCGTTGTGAATTAAATTTAGATTATTTGACAAGGAAGACAGCAAATGAACAGTTGGCAATGAAACTAACAACCCCATAACTTAGATTCAGACTGGAAAATTAGTAGAAGATGTTGATGAACAAAAAAAAATAGAAACAACCATCTGTTTTCAGGAACAATGGCAGACAAATGGGACATGAACGAGAAGTAGGTTGTAGATAAGGAGGTAGTGTGGCAAAGTCAGTGTTTCCCAAACCTTCCCTGCAGGGCCCGCCTTTTCTAGATAGGAACATTATTAAACACCCCCCATTCAGACAACACAGTTTCAGATTGAGGGCCATTCCACACTAGCCCTGTTTGCATTGCAGTATTGTGTACTGTACTAGTTTTAGTAAACAATACTACTTATTTGAAATACAACTCATGCATCTTTATTTGGTTTTCACATCAATCATACAGAAACATTTATTATTCACATAGAGACACACACTACATTCATGCAGTGACATGAATCATTCACATAGAGACAAACACCCACATTACATGCATTCTACTTACAGTTTGCAGCTAGTTCCTCTGTGGTTGGCTTCCTCCTTCTCCCTCCCTCAGCCCCCTAGCTGTGCCCCCCCCCCCTGGAATACCTCTGTGCCCGCCACTTTGGGAACCACTGGGCTAAGTAGTGAATCAGCGTGTAATAGGTATGAATAAACAGGGCCCATGCAAAAGAGACAACCAAGGGAAGGGAGCAAAAACATGACCAATTAAAAAAGAATGAGTCAAGTATATGAGTCATAGAATCATAAGGATGAATATCAAAAGTTTAGAAGATATTGAAGAGTTTCAGAATGAAATACAGACAAAGAATGGGGATGGAGGAGAAGGACTGTTTGGAAGAAAATATATCAGTTGATATACCAACAGGAAAAGACATAGATAGAAATGATACTTGTTGCAACAGGATGGCAGGTGAGATGAAGAACTACTACATAGGATCCTAGGTGGCCAAATTTGCCCCTTTGGCAGTGGAAAAAGTGAGATAATAGTCATTTATTCCTAAGGACAGTAACATCATTTTTAGTTGATTTGGCTGTAGACTATATTATATGAGACAACAGTAACTGAGGAACCTGCAAGAACCCAAATGTGGGAGAATTGACTTGGCACTGATATGAACCATGCTCATGTGGAATGTCCTTAACTATGACTGTCTTCTCCTGTATCATGTATGAAGCTTTTGACCATCTCCCATAGTACATTTGCAGACTGACAGCCTTCTTTATAATTACATATTCAGATGACTACGATGCTAAAACACTAAACTTCGTGAGGTGAAAATATTAACCATCAGCAACAGAGACCAAAGATGGTACCTATTTATAGAAAATACAGATTTAAGAGGTGAGCACATGGTGACTCAATGGAAAGGGACAGGGAAGGACCTCAGGGAAAACAGGTCTAGAACAAAGTTACAAAAAATAAGGGAAAAACACTTAGGGTATATGTTTCAGGGTTTGCAATAGTATTAAGGCCTGTGATCCTATCAAATGTAATAGTTTTATTACATTTAATTTAATTTATTTCCTTACAAAAAGAAGGTTGCAACACTTCCGACACATGGCAGTTTGCTGTTTGGATTAGCTTCTAAAATTATGTCAGTGGACTGGAAACTTTAATTTCACTGCAAGACTAAACATCCACAAAGTTTAGATCTATTCAACATTTACATGTGTGGAGGGTTAGTCAGTCAGTAACACTACCACCCTCTAACAGTCCTGCCAACCACACATATCTGAGTCATGCGCTAATGAAATGCCAGTTCAGATAACCCCCTGCCAGGCTCTAGCAGCCAACATGTTCTGACAACACTTCATGAATCTATTGATACAACCAGTACCTGCAGGCAGGGAGGACATGAGCTCTTACCAAGTTCACGAGAGGTCCTCCTGAGTTTCCATACTGCAAAACAAACAAACAATTATAATACACCTTACAATCTTCTGATACAATTTCTGTACAATCAACTTTTGTTCTACCAGAACCATGTAACATCAGGACCTTTCTAATCCTTCCAATCACTATGTTTTTTGTCAGGGAGGACACTATACTTAACAGTTGTTGGTAGATCTAAAGGTAGCCATACACGGGTCGATTTCCCACACGATCACCGGGCGCGTGCACGCCGATCGATCGGCTAAGAATTGAGTGCAGCCCACCTTGCCTGATCAGCCCTGCCCGATCGACATGGCCCCCAAATCGGATCGGACAGAGAACCAACCTGTTGGTCTTTTCTGAGGGATTCAGCACACATCAAGGGGAGTTGCCATTTGTGAAGCGATCGATCGGGCACAGAATCGTCCAGGAATCGGTGGCCTAATGTGGTAGGCACAGACTTGATTGGGCGATCGATCAACGCCTGTGGCTTCACCGGAATCGATCGGATGGGCGATCGATCGCTCACAAGTCGACACATGTATGGCTAGCTTAAAGGAAATGGTATGTAGTGATCTAAAGGTGTATGGGGGGCTTTAGTGAGAATTTGGTAAGTTGTTAAACATGTATCTTCTTTTACTGTATTCACATGCGATATCACGTGTTTCAGATATTAACCTAATGGGCTGTATATAGAATCACATAAGCGATGACACTTGTTTTGAGTTTCAGCATGTACACATAAAATAATTATCCACAGGGATCACCTCACCAGAATAAGGTGTGTCAGGAACAGTCAGGCAAATCTCTAAATGACCAATCCCTGAGTGCTGTGTAATTGGGAGGTCACAGCAGGGTGCTGCTCATGCTTTTCCTACCACTTTATAGTTAAACCCAAGGTTTAAACCCAATCAACATGCTTCTGTATTTCCAATACCAAGTTTAAGATTTGACGCACTGACAATCATGAGTTTTCTTAATGTTTATTTTTTTCTAATCTATGTTTATATATATGGTAAATTGTGGCAGATTCTGTCTTGAGTACCTGCAAACTTGCGCTCATGGGTCATTTTGATAACGACACTATAGCAGGTCTGTCTGGTGAAAGCCCGAAAAAAGACCAAAGGAAGCATGGCAGGTGTGCTTATTGCATGTTTATCGTTAATCTGTTTTTAAGGCCAAAAACCTAAAGGCCCCCATACACCTTACAATCTTTTCATACAATTTCTGTACAATCACATTTTTTCTACCAAAACCATTTTTCTATCAGGAAGGCCACTATGCTACACAGTTGTTGGTAGATCTAATAGAGATTGTATGGATCGATCTTAAGGTGTATGGGGGCTTAAGTTGGAATATTTTATATATTTAAATAGTGAGACACCTTCAGATGTTGTCTTGTGACTCCTCTTTACAGTCTACCGCATTCTACTCTACACCATTTGTATTTAGCTTTAGATACTGCTTCAGGTGCACCATTTAAAGCTGTTCTTTGGTGCTGCCCCCCTTTTCCCTGCTGCCATACACATCTATATCTTGGAAAACAATCTATGATTTCAAAGTATATCCATATTGGATCACTGGGGCAGTCGATACAGTCATTTAATGGTAAAATGTAACAGAAGAAAGCATGTTAAGAGTTTGAACATACTTTGGGTACCATGTGAGTTTCAATTGAGATGTTTTGAAATGAAACAATAAAATATCCAGTTCTGGGGATATATCTATAACCACTTGCATATATTTAGTGAATAATACGTTTGCCAACCTATATTAGCTGAGTATAGCAAACGCTAAAGAGGTGATAAAACTATTAGGAACTTACATTAATGATGGCATCAGTCTGGATGTATTCCATATCAGAGTTTCTTAGACCTAGTTCTTTCCCTCCTCGTTGTGCCGTGCTCACAATACCTGTTGTGACCGTATTCTGTAAAGAGAATGGACTTCCAATGGCCACAACAAACTCACCGGGGCGGAGATCTTCTGATCGACCCAATAGCAGAACAGGCAGCTTCACCTGTGGAAAATACAAATGGGTTAATGTGATATTTTATCATTAACATATTAATTTATATCTGAAGTCAGATGCTGAACAAGCAATGCCAAAAGGGCATCCTTCATTAAGTAAAGTAACACTCAGAAATCTGAAAAATAAATAAAATAAAACATATGCGCAAGTGTGTACGAAGAGTAAAAACACATAGATTCTTAGAATGTGTAGTTTATAATGCTCACCTGTGAATAATTGTGTTAACACAAAGAAATTTAAAGGAATGCGTAGTTCTGTTATTTCTAACAAGAATAGTGTGTAAATCTCTCTCTAAAGCTAGCCATACATGTGTCGACTTGTGAGCGATCGATCGCCCATCCAATCGACTCCGGTGAAGCCACAGGCGTCGATCGATCGCCCAATCAAGTCTGTGCCTACCACCTTAGGCCACCAATTCCTGGACGATTCTGTTCCCGATCGATCGCTTCACAAATGTCAACACCCCTTGATGTGTGCTCAATCGATCAGAAAAGACCAACAGGTTGGTTCTCTGGCCGATCCGATTTGGGGGCCAAGTCGATCGGGCGGGGTCGATCGGTCAAGGTGGGCTGCACTCGATTCCTCATCGATCGATTGGCGTGCACGCGCCCGGTGATCGATCGGCCAGGAATCGTGTGGGAAATCGACCCGTGTATGGCTACCTTTAGACAGTGGTTTCCAAACTTTCCTTGCAGGGCCCCCCTTTCTAGTTGAATAGGCTGGTACCCACTTCAACTCTAGGACGATCGCCCCTGAGCGCGGCCATAGATCTGAATCAGCACGCTTAAAAATCATGTGTCATTTCAACAGCGTCCATTCACTCTCTATGAGTCAGGTGGGGTAGGGCAGGACATCCCCAATTCCTGGCTGCAATCTCACAGCCGCGATTCTAATCCCGGGAGCCAGCCTAAAAGACCATGGGCATAAAAACTTGATGTACAAAATACTCATTTAATATGCTGTTTAGGGCTTAATAAATGACTGAAGATATTGTATTTTTTTCTAACTATATTTAAAAAAAGAAAACCAGAGATGGTAGTTTTACCTTTTTACCTACCTCCCAGTAACTGGCAAACTCTGGCCTGCAGCATAATTATATTTGATTAATGAGATTCATTTTTAAATTTCATTGAAGAAATTAATGCCAAGTATTTTTGAATTGCCACTTGATTTGACATGTGTTAAACTATTACACTTTACTTGTTCCAGTTTTAATGTTTAATGTTTACATTTTTAGAACTGATAAGGACTTCTTCAATTGTAGAAATATTTGAAATAAATACCATGGTTGACTTCACCCAAGTTTTTAATATTGACCTACTGTGTTTTTGAGTTTGACAATCGTGGTCTAGACTCCAACTGTACAGTATGCAGTGACCCCCACTGGAAGGCATTCAGGAAGAAGTATTTCATAAACATGTGTTTTAAAACATTTGTGGCAACCTCTCATGACTGAAGAAGCATATGTTAGTCCATTTGTATTCCCGTACACTATTGGGATGCAGAAGCAATGATCTAATTGTTAGATGTCATTAACAATACGATAATTGATGCCGCATTGGTGTGGATGGATAAACCCTACTTACACAAGCGTGGGTTGAGTGACATGTTATTACCTAGAAAAGAGCATGTTACATAAAAGATCTGAATTACAAAGTCTACAGTTTTCTTACAAAATGAAAAGCAGATCTTTATGCATACAGGGGGTAGGGAGACATAACATATCACAATGTACATTAACACAGTCTTTCTTTATTTCCCTATATGTCAGAGCAAGGTGAAAAACTTTCCAAGTATCTGCTATGAACCTCAACAGCACTAAAGCCAATTTTTCAAATATTAATTAGACAACTCTGCAGGTTTGGGAACTTGTAAGTGTTTAAAGTCTCTGAAAGTAATAATTAATCAGAAAAAGGTGTTGTTTTTCCACATGTCACTGTTGCCTGGCAACACAAATCTCCTAAAAAGTGCACATATTGTTCTCATAATTCTGCTTGCCACATCATGTTGCTTGAGTCTTTTAAGCGCAAAAAATGCACAAGGCCAAGGCTCAGGACATTCAATCTCCAACCTCAAAGAACTGCCATTGCCCTCAGCCAAAAAACAGCTGCCTATGAGTCATATGAGCTATCAAACGTCTAAATAAATGGGAGGTTTACTCCACACACCAAACATATCATCAGAATGGCTGACACCTGGATGGACATAGATGGCTCTCCTTTCATACATCAAAAGTGTCTTTGTGAACTTTAATTTATTTCTGTGCAAGACAAGTAAATTTCATTATTTAGGGAGGTTCTTGGTCATGTCTCACTTTGATTTTGGCTTCTAATAAGAAAAGCGTCATACACACATTGTGTTCTTGGTCAAGTCACGTCTCCAGTTTGAATTGTTTTTATTTACACTCCAAAGCCTGAAATCTATTTGCTAAAAAGTTATTGACTAAGCATGATGAGTCAAAATGAATCATTCACAGCTGTGTCGGCACATGTCGAAATATTTACCAAGTTGACCTTATTTATAAACTAAGACGGGGTCATTTACTAATAGGCATATGCTGTGCGTACATTAAGTACATATCGTCCTGAAAGCATAATCCAACGTTAGCAAGATGTTTATGCATATGTCTGTCCATTGCTGGGAATGAATGAACCCAATGCAGTCATGTCACTATGCATTATACCAACAACATTTTCGTAGTATAAAATCTCATTTGAAGTTTTGGATAGACATCGCTATTGTATAGCTGTCTGCATCCTCATTGGGTAATTTCCATTCCTTCTATCCCAAAGTAAAAGAAATCTTTCTCAATAAGCACACAACAATAATTATCTAGAAGATGTATTAACTCCTATCCAGGTCATTAAATAGATGCTGTAACCCAGTGGTTCCCAAACTTTCCTTGCAGGGCCCCCTTTTCTTTTTAGGAACATTATCGAGCCCCTCCCTATTCAAACACAGGTTACGCATTGGGGCCAGCTCCCCCCTGGAATATCTTCACGCCCCCCAGTTTGGGAACCACTGCTGTAACCAAACCATTAATTTCAACAACAAACTTAAAGTATATAATAAATTATATATCCAACGTATTTTGTTTCATTTGAAGTGATGTTGCTAGTTTCCTGCCAAAGTAACAACGCATGCTTATGTTGTAAAAATGTTTTTGGTGTTATGTAGATTGTGTGTTGGAATAGACAAAAATGATGTGACCATAACTTGAGTAGAAAATGCCTTGTAACAGGACAAGCATGTGGAAATACATTTCTACACAATGATTACCAGCATATTTCCAGCATCAAACAAACATAGTTTGCGGTCCTGCACCACAAGTAAGTTTACTTTAAAGATATATCTATTGAGGGAATCTTGTTAAAACAGAAATACTTTGAAATGTGGACATCATATAGTTCAAGCCTCACGTTGTAAATTTCTGATCTTAGCTGTGGAATTTACTGGGATTTCAGCTGGATTTACTGACATGGTATTGCAGTAATTCATGACCAGACCACTGACAGGACTGCTGTGAGCAGATTGATCTGACATGTGCAGGAAGAAAGGTGGTAAAGGAGTTTCAAAACATGGCATTGAAACTTTAACAACTACCCTTAGAAACCTGGCCTCTTAGGCAAGGGCTGCTTCACCGAATGTAAGACCTGGGGCCAGGG
>CM070037.1:45927184-45940216 GCA_036250615.1 Ptychadena robeensis | reverse complement strand
GACAGACCTCCGGGCCAGGCTGAAAATAGGTGGGGCAACGCCGTTCAGGTGCGTTCCCCCAGAAAAAAGCCCTGGTTATATGTAGGGATTAGGAACTGTACAAGTAGGTCCTCATATTGAATAGTTTTTATCCGTTCCCACATGACTAGATTTTTACTAACAGTGCAGCAAAATTTGCAGAAAATGTGTTCCTGCCCCCAGCAAGACAATAAGTAGATTTTAAGCAATTTTATAGGCAGTCCAAACATTTCCACTTACTGCATACATGTTATTACCACAAATTGAAACACTTATTCAGTCATTCCACGTCTATGCTTCCTATGCATCATAGTAGTCTGTTCTGTCCCTCTGGTTCTTGGTCATGAAAGCTATGGCCCAGGGCTTGTTGATGTTCAGTTAAATTCAATGTAATTAAGTCTTATGAATACTATACATATAAACTTCAACAATTTATAAAACTGCCAAATGTAAAGGTGGCATCGGATCTGGATTTCGTGCACCTGGCCTAGCATGCAGGTGGGTCACTGTGAACATTTGTTTGTGGATATGAAACTGTCTTATGCAGTCCATCTAATAATAGAATTATAGTGTATTTACCACAAGTGTATATAGTAACGATTGGATTATGGGCTATCCATTTTAATTGTGTTGATATGCATTTCCATGTGAACTAGCGTATTGGATAGGTACACTTGTTAGACATGTGTTAACACATGTTGCTCAATGAACATTATAGATGTGTAGATGTGAACATGATGTTAGTATTCTGGAGCTTTGCAAAGTGTTATAGACCAATAGATGTCTGAGGAATGGTGCACAACTTTCTGCACATCAAAAAATAAAGGTCAGATACTTTGTAGCAATGATTTTGCAGAACTGGTTAAGTACAAAACATGAAAAATACCTTTGGCTTGATTTTAATGAGGGCAATATCTGCTTTTTCATCCACATCTATTATCTTGGCATCATATATGGACCCGTCACTTCTCTCCACTTTCAATTTTTGCCTGTTTGTCACCACATGGGCGTTGGTAAGAATCAACCCATCTTCTGATACAATGAAGCCTGACCCGCTGGCTGAAGGGACTTCACGCTTTCCAAAGAAGGACAACCTAGACAAGAGAAAATACTTGTAAGCTAAAACTTCAGATTAACAATAATAGGGCTAGAGCCCCCCATACACGTTCCAATTTTTCGTACAAATTTTGCCCGACCGACCAACATGGTCAGGAAATTAATCGATCGGGAGATTAATTGGATGCGGAATTACGTACCCGACCAATCGCGATTTCTCAAAATCGGCAGAAAAATTGGTCGGGACCGCTTCGGGCCTGTCAGTAAATTTTGGTCAATCTGCTGTTTATAAATAGTGTGGGGCCAATCGATTGGTGATAATTCGAATTCAGATTTTTCGTGCCAGCCGGCCGACCGACCATAACATTTTAGGTGAAAATCGGGTGACCCGATCAGACGAAAAATCGGTCGGGAGAAAAATCGGAACTTGTCTGGGGGGCTTAGGTCAGTGACAAAACATCTTCTCTCTGAGTTTGCTAAATTTGTTTCCAAAATGTTATTTGGTTGTATTGTTTGTATAATGTCTTGTTACTGTAACCCCATTATCAAGATAACTGGGGAGCCAAGTGACATTAACAAATGACTAATCTGCATTGAATCTTTACCTAGGTGGACTTAAGCTTGCCATACACTCATTGATTCCAAAATAATTGTTGTATGGTTGGTCTCTGCGTGCTTGTGCAAAATCGATGAGTGATCGTTTGGGAATCGACCACAAAATCGACCTGTGTATGGGAACCTGAAGTCACTTTATACTCTATACTATATACTAATTTCTAAAAGCTTGACTAAAGAAAATAGTAACTCACAAAAATAGCGTTTAATACCTACATTTGATATTTATCTACATTAAATTGGCAAAAGTGTCTATGACAACTTATGACATCCCATTCTAAATCCATAGACACCAATGTAGCGTTGCTCGCCGTTTTCGAACCATATCTTGCATCATATCTTGTACTATGACTTTTGCCCATTTATCCTAAAGAGCATTTGTGAGGTCAGGTGCTGACCTGACCACAGGTTCTATAAAAATCTTTTCGAAATCTCTGTTCTATTTCATCTCAAATGTAAAGGTAAGTTCAGCACTCACTGCAGGCCAGTCAAGGTTCTCTAAACCAAACCATGTCTTTGTGGACCTTGCTTTGTGCGTTGCAGCATGTTGGACTAGACGATGGACTTCCGCAAACTGTTATAAAATTACATTTACACGGGTGCTTTCCCATGTGCCTTCCTGTCTGTGAGCACCTGCACGGTGCTGGGGGGGGGGGGCTTTTTGGCAGGTCTATCATCCACAAATGTTTTCAACATTAGATGCTTTGTACATGTCTGTGGAAATGGGTCTAAAAACATCTAAATGTTAAGATTAGAATGTATGTACCAATCCTTGCATGTGTGTGTGTAATTAAACATATATAGATATCACAATTATCAGTGTACCAAATATTTTTGGACACACAATATATAAATTGCTAGATTAATATATTCCATATGACTTCTAAGACTCCCATCTGGCCCATATTATACATTACACCGTGGTTGAAATTTACATGCGATAGATCTCAATATGTACAACAGCTGGCGCAATCTTCTCCACCACATCAGCGATGAAGTTGTACTTATAGCGAGGGCTGTCCGGGTCATTCTGACCTATAACAAGAAGAAAGGTGAACAATTGCTATAGAAATTAGTACTTTACACAGATAAGCAATAGAAGATATTCACTGACAGTAAACGGATGAAATCTTGATCTAGACTTTGACCATGTGCCAGGCATATATTCCCAGGCTGTGCCCTTGGCTGACAGTCTTTTTTAATGCTGTCATATTCCCGTTATCTTCAAGTAAGAATTCTGTCCAAGCTTTTATTTTAATTGGAACTGAAACAAGACATATTAATGGCTGTGGACCAGTGCTTCATGTTAGTGCTTGGAACAACTCCATCATTTTCACAGTGTGTATACTGTAAGTCAGGGTAACAGAATAAACAACTTTGTAAATGTTTTTATCACCTCTTTTCTACTCTTATATGATTAATTCACTCCTTAGGGAATATTTTTAGGCTTGTTAGATGTGGGAAAGTATATCTGAGTATTTTTTACACCTCATGGAGTTTGTTGGTGAGATATCAGAAACCAGGGGCCTAGTTCTCCATTGGGATCCAACTCACACTGTTGGATCAGGTAGTATGAAACTCTTTAAGTGTGACTTAATTAAGAAAAGCTTTTGCAAACAAAACCCATAGCTAAACTAAATAATTTTTTATATCAAACCGTATCAAACTGTTTTCAGAAAGTAATGGCTGATCTATCTTTTCAATTGATCACTATTGACAGTGACCTACCACATGATATGTTTTATATCAGAGATATCATGTTTTATATCAGAGAAGAACCATTCAGCAAAACACAAAGTTTCTGATTAATGAGCTATTTTTAGAAATCAAGATGGATGCTTTATTAAATAGAGACAACACATTCTGTGGTTCTGTCCAGCAATATCAGATGAGCACAGGTAAAATTATGGTTCTTGAGTATATCCAACAGAGATAAAATCAAGTGAAGCAAAGTCACTAACCCATGGGGATAATGAAGCCCGCTATGAAGAACCTATTACTAAAAAATCACAGACCATTAAGAGCTTTAATACACTGTGGTCCTTGGTCAGATTTCGTTGTTGGTTTGTAGAAACATGGACGTTTGTGGGAATGTTCCAAATATAAATAAAGAGAAACCAAGAACAGCTGTAGACAGAATGTGCAATTGCTCTCTAAAGTATAAATGCAAATTGATGAGACATTTTGTTTCAAGTGGAACACACTCCAATGAGCAATGATGGATTTGTGTACTTATTGCAGAGTTTTCACTCTCACTACCTGGCCTGATGACACCAGGACAAGAAATGAGAGGGTGTTCTACTATTATTGTATTGGTAGAGAATAAAGCTGGCCATACACCTGCAGGATTCTCTGTCAGATTTCCTTCAGATCAGATCAGATCTACCAACAACCATGTAATATGAGGACCTTTCTACACCTTCCAATCACTATGTATTGTATCAGGGAGGACACTATACTACATGGTTGTTGGTAGATCTGATCTGATCTGAAGGAAATCTGACAGAGAATCCTGCAGGTGTATGGCCAGCTTAAGATATTCTCCTAATGATGCCCTGTCACTGGGACAAGAAATCTCTCCCATACAAATCTTATGGATGTTTAAATATACAAACATGCATGCGAGTTCACACACATTCATTGTACCATAGCCAGATTTTCTCTCTGCGGACCTGGGTTAGAGACCCTGTGTTTCCTTACAGTGCGTACTACATGTGGTCCTCTCACCGTCCTTATATCTATACCCAAAGGGGATGTGTTTTGTACAGCTCAGACAGAGTGGACAACACAAGTGTAATGGAGGTGAGGTTGTCAGGTTTAACCGGATGTGAGCTCACTAAATAACTAAAACATCAAAACATGGGGAGATGTCCAAGTGTCATAATTTTTCTGATCAGACATACATTTTGACAATCTCCACCTCCGTGATAAATGTAATTTTGTGAGTATTGGCACCAAAATGACAAATTTTATAAACAGTATTAATTATCAATCATGCTCTCTTGTGCCTGTAAAGTGTCCAGACTGTGTGCATTGGCTTGGTTTTCTGTCTGCGGCTATCCGTAACTCTGTATGGAAAGATCACAAGGACACAGCTTTCCATGGTTCCATTATGGCAACAAGTAAAATGTGAACACTGGGCACAACTTAATAATGTCATGAATCATGAACATGATTTACCAAATACATACTGAGCCATAAAAATGTCAAAAGATGAAACTGTGATACTGTAAATATCTTGAGCACTGTGGGATATGGAATTCTTTGGTAATGATCATTTAAAGGGTACCAGTCATTTTGTTAGCTGTTACCTTCATGTAATGACAGGCTTTTGGTGTTGCATGCCTGTGAACCAGCGAACTGGCAAATAAGGTGAAGATTTTTATTTCAGCATATCCAATAGCATATTAAAAGCAAGTCTGCCTTTGACCACCACCCAACACTATCCTCCAAACTATTTGAAATGTCTCTGAACCCGGGGTTTCCTGATATGCAAATGTTGACTTCCTGGTTCATAATTGGCCACGATGCCACCTCTGAAGATGGCCAAATTTTTTCAACTAGCTGACTTTGTGAGTTAATTGCAAAGCCCCTGAACATGCTATTATCACCAAAGTTTCTGTAGATGTAGTGAAGGGTTGTGGAAACATTTGAAAAAAAAGTATTGCTCTGGAATATCTACTTTTTTTGCATAAATTAAGTTCAAAGTAGAAATTTGAACTTGATTGTGAACTTATTTCATGCAAAAACTATTATTTAGAGTTAGAGCAATCATTTATTTTTTGTAGTATACCTTCACAAAAACATTCGACTACCTCAAGCAAAGGGTGTCAAAAGTCAAAAATAATTAATTATTGGCATAGTGGACACATGTACTTCTCTGCACCCAGCGTACCAGCTAAATGATGATTGTTCATTTACTTTTGTAATTTTATACAACAAAATCCTATAGAATTAATTTGGGGGTGGGGAGGGGGGATTAACGAAATGACATGTGCAAAAAGCTCCCTTTATTCTTCACAACAATCTAGAGACAAAACTATAAATGCATAACACAGAACACAAAATAACAGATGAACAGTTATCAGTCAAAAAGGCTTAAGGTGGTTTTTATATATGACTTCAGAAACAGGATGGAAATAATATATGACTTTGGAAACAATGGATGATAAGGATGAACATCCCCAGAACTTACCTTGCTGACAATCTCCTCTCTGGATAGGGATGATGACTGCAGATCCCTGATTCTGTACTGCTTTGTTCTCTGTCTGCAGCTTGCAAACACTGCTGTAAGTTTTTCCATCACTCCCACACACAGGCTTAGGAGATGGACATTGACAAGTCCTGGGACCCCCTATAAGCCCACTCTTCACACAGCGAAGTGCGGAAGCACAAATAGGATCTGCTGGTCCTTCTCCACATCTGTCTCCTTCATCAGCAGCACACACCGTACAGCAGCCACAGTGCAGGGCTGTCTCTCCAGATGGGCAGTTCGTGGGTGCTGGAGGACAAGAGGATGGATCACAGCGAGGACACCGGTACCCAGATGATGGGATGAGAGCAGCAGGAACCCCACAGGACAAAACTATTAAGACCCACAGCATTGTAATATTGATGTGTGACACTAGAGAGAACGACAAAGGCAAATACCCCAGAGAGGGAACTGTACCTGGAAAAAAATTAACATAAAATGATTAGGATTATCAAGATGTAATAAGCAAATTAACCTGAAGAGATTAAAAGTTTTTAAGTAGTACTTGAATCCTAAAGGTTTGAAAAGATAAAATAAAATACCCCATGTACATCGGTATTTAAAAGGTAAATTACCTATAAGTGTATTGAGGTACCCTATTGTCAATAATACAAAATCCCTGCTATAATACAGTAAATTGGATCCCTGTTACAGAAGCTGACAATTTTATAACAGGAGTCAGAAAACTACACAAACCCTTTATATGAAGCCTTATCAGGGTACATACCAGCAGGCTGTCAGTGTGCCAGGATGGGTCCCAGTAGAGGTATGTTATCTCCAATATAGAGGTTCCTCTGCTTGGCAAGGAGAAAAGCAATCGTCTCCTCTGTCCAGCCTCCCCTCTCTGTCCTCAAAGCCCGGCACTGATTCAGCTTCTTTTATCTGGAAAAGCCCCAAAACAGCATTACTCCACCCCTGTGAGAGCTCAGGGCAGCCAGCCAAGGATAGTGCATACAGAGCAGAAGGGATGTAGAATGTAGTACATGGCTGGGTACAGCTCAGCCTGGTGAGGCAAGACAGACAAAGAAAGTCAGAGTCAGCCCAGGACAGACATCAGGACAAATGTATGTTATTGCATATATGTGGTATACAAGAGATAGAGCTGAGGACAGTATAGAGGTCAATGTACAGAAACAATACTGGACAGAGCCGAGGACAGCATAGCATAGAAATTAATTTACAGAGACATTACAGGACAGACCTGAGGACAGCATAGAGATTCATTTACAGAGACCTTACAGGACAGAGCTGAGTACAGCATAGATAATAATTTGCAGAGACATTACAGGACAAAGCTGAGGACAGCATAGAGATCAATTTACAGAGATAGCATATGGCAGAGCTATAGTATAGGCAGTATAGAGATCAATATAAAGAGACATTACAGAACAGCAGTGGTGACAATATAAAGAGGAATGTACAATGATAAGAGACAGTATAGGACAATCCTAAAGACAGTATAGAGAGCAATATACAGAGAAGTTACAGGAAAGAACCAGGACCATATGGAGATCAGTGTACAAATTAAGACCTGAGGACAGCATGGTAATCAATGTACAGGAAAAGTTCAGTACCGTACAGGGCAGGACACATTGAGGCAGTAAAGAATAGAGTACAGAACAAGAAAGGGAGGAGGTAAGTATATTTACTATTAACATACCATTGACTTTGTAACTGCTACCCTGTCTCTGGGCTCAGAGACAGTGCAAAACTGGCTAAGCAGACTAGTGTGTGTGGATTGTTATTGAACCACAGAGGCTTGACCCCAGGATTCCTGACCCGTTCCCATAACCCACTTAACACTATTAGAAATGACACTCAGACAATGGCTCTTTGGATAGTTGTATTTATATAGAAAATAGCAGAAGAAATACAACTCGGCCACAGCCTGTAAACTTTTAGTCATATAATGACCATAACTTTTAAATAACAATTTTAAATAACAATTAAATATTAAATAACAATTTTGTTTGAGGGTCCCCCGACAGTGCCGCCCATTCTCCAATCAACTCCTTCCTCACTGGCACTGCCGAGCTTCCGCCACAAGGGACCGGACTTTGACACCTCAAACCCGGGACCTCACCCACCAAAGCAGCAGAGCTACTTCTAACGCCTCACAAGCCCCATGTTGAAAATGTCCATCCCCAGATCGGAGAGATGAACCCCATCTAACCGGAAATGTCCCTTAGGATCCTCCAAGAGCTTATGGCGAACAGAGAAACCTCCCGCCCTACACAAGAAAACAGCCACAGACATATTAACCTTGATCCTACTCTTCAGAAGGACCGACTTGTCGATGGTCGGCCGCAACCGAATGCGTGGCACCATCTCCGACCACACACAAATCAGACTAGGACTACACTACCTGATGCGTGCAAAGAAAGCCTTGAGTGACCGCATAAGGCTGAGCTGCGAGCAAGTGCCTAGATCATTCCCCCCTGCATGGACCACCAGGACATTGGGAGGGGAGGGGGCCACCAGCAAATCAGAGAATTTTTGAAAAATGTGTCGCCATTGCAGGCCCGGAAAGCCGAACCAATGAACGTCCACATTCGCGTCCTGCAGGCCCAGCCGATTGCTGTGAGGACGAATAAAGGAACGGCGCTCCGCCCACGTGACATAAGAGTGGCCCAGTATCCACACCGTACATCTGAAGTCATCTGTGAATGAAAAGACATTAGCAAGCAGCCCGCTGAAACACCCAGCATACCTAACAGACAGGAGAGGCCAGATGAGGGCGAACATAGGACCAAAAACGATGCGACTCCCAGCGACCAATCCTCTGAATGGCAGCTTGATCCAGCCCACAGCGTGCCGCTTCCGTGGCCGCCCCAATGCGAAAGGAGTGGCCACCCCAGACCCTTGCGAAAAACCGCCGTGAATTGAAACCTGGAGAGCCAAGTGCCATCAGCGTGACATAGCAAGGGCCCACCCACATCTGGCCTGACCTCCCTAAATGCGGTAAAACAAGCAACAGGACAAAACTGACATCCTGCCACCCCAGCCAAACACACCGTGAGTCCCTTACCCAACTGGTCGGTCTTTGAAAAATAAAACCGGATGTGGAGCGACTGATCCCGCAGCACGGCGTCCTCCCAGCGCAAACCGCCCGGGGACTGTTTGCTGGGACTCACCAGCTCCCCAACCCGGAAAGCCCCGAAGAACGCCAAGGAAAACGCCAGCTGGAAGAGCCTCACCTCATAGACGTCCTTGCAGATCCCTGGCGTCACCCTAAACAGCCCGGCCAGGATAGCAAACGTAACCGCCCTGCGCAAGTCCCTCACGACCCTACCCCTTCGATAACCCCGCAAGACCTGCTGCAAGAGGAAATCCTTCGTGAGGTCAGGCCAACCCCTCAGCTTGAACAAGTACGCCAGGGCGGCCATGGAGCGACCCACTCCGGCCACCGAGACCCCCCCATCGAGCAGATTGCACAGGAAAAGGAAAAGCAGGTCCCTGCATTCCCCCTCCTCCGTCAAAGTCCCCACCGAGGCCTCCAGCTGAAACCATCTGCCCCAGGTCAAAGTGTAGGCCCGCCAGGTAGACGGGGCCAACGCTCTCTTCACCCATCCCAGCAGACTGGCGACCCTAGGTCCCACAAGTGGGACGGCACTGGAACCGGGTCCCGCGACGCCCCAGGTGTCAGCTCCCGAAACCTGTCCTGCTGGAAACGAGAGAGAGCATCAGCCACGTCATTCAGCACACCCGGGACGTGCACCGCCCGTAATTTGATGTTCGCCGCCAAGCATGCCAACACAAATTTACACACCAAATCCACCAGCGGAAAAGACGTGGCAGAGAGCGTGTTGATGGCCGAAACCACCGTCGTGTTGTCGCAGTGAAAAACCACCGCGCGATTGGCAAGCTGCGGGGCCCACACCGACACTGCCAACACCACTGGAAAAAACTCCAGGAACGCCAGGTTCTTGGTGAGCCCCGCCGTTTGCCAAGCCGAGGGCCAAACGCCCTGACACCACTCTCCGCCAAAATACGCCCCAAAGCCCACAGATCCCGCAGCATCAGTGAACAGGTCCAGTTCTGAGTTGGTGGCCGGGTCAGCCAGCCACAAAGACTTCCCGTTGTAGCGGGCCAGGAAAGCCTGCCCCACCCGCAAGTCCTGTTTGACCAGTGACATGACCCGCTCGTCATGCCCGCCAGCTGCCTACAAAAAATCCTCCCCATGGGCAAAATGCGGCAGGCGAAGTTCAGCTTCCCCAAAAGGGACTACGCCTCCCGCAAAGTAATTTTGCTCCGGCCCAAACAATGGAGCAAAGTCTCCCGCAAGTCCATAAGCTTGTCCTGCGGCAGGCGACACTCCATTGCCACCGTGTCAATCTCGATCCCTAAAAACTTCAAGCAACGAGCCGGGCCCTCAGTCTTCTCATGCGCCAGCGGGACCCCGAAGTCCGCAAACACAGAAACGACCGTTTCAAGCAAGGAGGCGCAGACCCCTTAGTCCGCCTGACCCACACAGAGGAAATCGTTCAAGGGGTTATGCATTTCCCCAGCCGTTAGATCCCCCACGGCTCAGCTCACTTACCCGATCTAGCGATGCGCTCAGCTTGCTGTCTGGAAACGGAAAGGCCCTTCTCCTTCCGGTTCCAGGCTAAGAATGCCTGAAACCGCGCCCCTTCCGGGGCAGGGCTGAGGCCACTCCCACGGCCATGACCCTTAGTCATGGTGCCCTCCCACCTCCCTTCGTAAGGCTCTGGGCACCCTTTATAGCTGAAAAGGATCTTTAGTAGAGGTTAGCAGTTAGGGCCACCATGAGGCTGGTACAGGGGCCCTCCCAGCCCGGGCCTGACCATCAAGGTGGGCCTGGTGGTCCGCTGGGTTAAGGTCCTGTGCACTGCCTCCTGACAGCAACCTCAATGTTCAGGGTAGATTTGCCTAAATGCAAATTTAGGCAAATTGTATGCAGACTAAAACCTAGCCAGTCAGCACAGCAGCTGTTGTATTCAATTGGCTTAGATTCAGTCCACAAACAATTTGCATATAACTGGAAATTTCTTTTAGTTATATGTTATCATAGAATGTGCGCTTCTGGAAAATATCCTCAGAGGCGCTGACAAGGCATCGAGAGATTAGGTTGGTATTTGGCCTTAAGAAGCCAAATGGGAATGATTATAACTGATAAGTGGAATTTGTAAACAGGACAAAACATTTAGATCCTGAAAACATTTTCTTTTTAAAGTCCCCGATGATTAAAGCCAAGTTTAAGAATATGATATTATTATTTTTAGGTAATGCCCAGAGGCTACTTGCATTTGGCTGATAATATATTCAGCTATTTTATGTAATCAAAACAAGTAACTTCAAATGGCTGCAGATCTATGATGTATGTAAATGGCTGTAATGGAGAGATTGTCATTGCTGACTAGCCCTAACTGAAAGTTCTATTCGCCATGTTGTCATTGTAATGTATTGGCAATAAAGTTTTGGATCACTGGCTTGGCTCTTAGGCCATGCGCGCCGGCCCATTTGCCAAGCAGATTACCCGCGGCTTGCGGGGAATGCGGTAGGAGTGTGCCCTTTCCACAGAGGAAAAAAACTGTCCAGGTGTTGTTTTTCCGCATCTTCTTCAATGGAGGTGTCTATGGCGGTACTGTGCGGTGCTTCAAATCAGCAACACTGGCGCACTGCTCAGAATACGCAGAGTGGATACTGTCCCATTCGTTAGAATGGTAAGTGTCCACTCTGCGTCCTTTACCAGACGCATGTCCACAAAAAAAGCATCAGTGGACACAAGCCCTAAGACTGCTCGTTGATGGATCTGTCACTAAGATATATAAAAGCTGGACACAGCCAGGTAAATATGCTTTCCATGGGCTGGTAATAGTTATAATTACAAAGACGCCCGTCAGCAGCCACTGTGTGCAGGCACCTGGGCACTTGGGTGACGCTTGATTAAAAGTGCTCCCTATGTTAACTCTATGGGGCGAGGGCTCATCTGAAGAAGCCATTTTTTATGGCGAAACATGTCGCAATACGGGCGCATATATAATCAACGCTTTATGGGAGTCCTTCCCAGATTTACTGTATAGGGGCACCTTACTTTGGTTTGAGACCTATCATGTTGGTTTCGTGTTTTATGATTGTGGTTTTCATTAATAAATGGACCAAATAACGGTTAATCTAGCAATATTTGTTTCACTGGTGACTCTCAGTTTATCTTTATTATCTGCATTCTGTTTAATGTCCCACCAAGGGGGAACAAGTTGATTCTAAATAGTTATTATTTGGGATGAGAATGCATGTAGAATCCTATATGGGTGATCCTTTCATTACACTAACTACTCACTGTAGTATACAGAGCATAACTCCCTATTATTCCTGGAAGATATACCAGTTTAATTAAATATACATATAAGCAGGGGTGCACATAACTTTTTAAGTGAGTACATCCAAAGAGATGGTGTTTGGTACTCACCCCATATGTTTGTGGTCTTCCTCACTGTCTCCCTGCATGGTAGGTTCTGCTGCAGATGGACCTCCTTGTTCCTGATACAGCCTCAAATTAGCTGTCTCCATCCACAAGTCACCAGCTGGCTTTGGGTCAAATGTAACTTTCACAGTACAATACTGTTTGAACCCCCTAGATCTCATACCTCAGTAGTACAACCCTGACATTTTTTGGCTTAGTAACTAACCCCTGAGACTACCAGCAGTCCACATGTCAACCTTTCATAGTCATATTCCAGCTGTCACACAGTGCTTTTCTCTTGTCAGATTTTACCCTTACATATGTCTTCTCTGACCCTCAGATCTCCAACACCCTTAAAAGTCCAATCTTTTTTTGGGGAGGATTATTAATCCAAGTTATCCAAGTGACATAAATTGTATACATTTAACATTTAACTGCGGCCGCCCAGACATGGAGTGCCTGCAAGTTGTTAGTTATGAGTTTTGTAACAATAATGCCAGTACGCATAGCTAGTTTTGGCCCCTTTTGAGTACCAGAGTACCACTTATGTGCACCCCTTCATATAAGATTATTTCAATAAGCTATTTCAGATTTGATTTTTTTCTCAGTGAGCTATTTAACCTCCCTGGCGGTTCACTGAGGTGCAGATTTCTGTACCAAAAGTGAT
>CM070037.1:45900110-45927084 GCA_036250615.1 Ptychadena robeensis | reverse complement strand
TAGGTGCAGTGTGCCTTTGCCCGAACTGGGTTCGGGCATATCGCTAGGGAGGTTAAGAAACCAGAAGGATACAAAGTCCACTTACTGCGATGACATATATTTAATGTTATGTGACACGGAATGTTTAATATATTTAAAAGAGCTGAAGTACTTAAAGATTTGTACATAATTATATGCTCATCATTGTTTCTCTAAGCTGCAATTACATTTAGAGAGAAAAGTTGATGTGTATAGCTGGAAACTCAAGCTGCAGTTATATTGGTAGGACTGTTTTCTGTACATTACATTTTCTTTTATAAAATTTTGAGCTTATTGATATTTTAATAACAAAACACATATAAACAAAAAGACATAAAAGGAAATTAGAAAGGGAAGGACAACCCTAATCAAAAACATAGCAAACACAGTCTGCTGGTAGTAATAATGCTAGCGGCTCAGCGAGGCCTGTGTCTATTTTCCCACTTAGATGATTAAACACCTGCACTGGCAGTTAATCGTCTGAGCTGGTTATTTTCAATTGCAGGCAATCGCCAGGCGATTGACCAGGCGATTTTCACAGGTGATTTAAAAAAAAAAACACCACCATTGTATAAAAAAAATCCCCTCCATAGAGAATGAATGGATGCGATTTCTGATCGCCTACACGCGCAATCGCAAATCACCTCCATTCATGTCTGTGGGTGCGATTACAGGAAATAATCGCGGCCGTCAACTGCCGGCCGCTAGAACGTGGGGAGCAGTTGAGATAGAGTCTGCTTCATTTCCTGGCTATTGAACATCATTTAGCCCATTCCTCCCCAGCCTTACTGTAGGCCCATCTGTTTTATTTATTGAATGTAACTTCAACCTAGTTATCGCGGCTCAGTGCCATGTGCAGGAGATATGCAAGTGCAGCTTGGATGAGCTAATCCTCCAGATATACATCAAAGCATGTAACATTTGAATTTCCCTCCCAACAGTCATTCTGATGATCATGATGAATCTTGGAAAAATGCTGTGGCAGGGTGATATGATTTTTTTCACTTAAGATTTGTGGTTTTTAGGAATCATTTACCTATATTGACAAGCACCTACAAAATGTCAGTGGGTTAAAGGTTAACCATTTAACATAAAAAAAAATTAATTTCCAGGGGTGCACATAAGCAGTAGGCTGGCACGCAAAAAGGCTGGCCTAAAAACTCGCTCTGCATAACTTTATTATCTTAACTAAGCGCATCCACGTACTACACAGACAGGGGAGAGATGCATGGGGCTTCCTTCCACCTTCTCTCTGCTTGTGCTGTGTCTGACAGCAAGTGCTCTCTAGTGACATCAGGTGGCTGCAGCTGATATTGCAGATTGAGTTGAGATCACAGCTCCACACAACTTCCCTATCATTTAAACACTGCTGTAAAATGTTTTCTTTTTATTGACAAAACTCTTTGGCAATTTTTATTGTTTTTATTGTTAAATCTATACAAATAATGTCACTTGGATAACCACAGGGAAACTTTAATGTAAATTACTAATTAGGAAAAAAAGATTGGAGTTATAAGGGTGTTGGAGATCTGGGGGACGAAAATCAGAGAAGGCATATGTACGGTAAAATATTACAAGAGAAAAGTTGCACTTCTGAGATATGATACTGAGATATATACTTAGATCTGTGGGTTCAAACGTTGTTGTACTGTGAGTGTTACATGTGACCCAGAGCCAGCTGCTGACCTGTGGATGGAGACAGCCTTTCGGAGGATCAATCAGGAACAGGGAGGTCCATCTGCAGCAGAATCTACCATGCAGGAAGCTGACACAGAGGACAGTGAGGGAGACAGTGAGGGAGACCACCCTACATATGGGGTGAGTACCAAACACCATCTCCTGGTAACTCATTCGACTTGCTCACTAAAAATTCTATGTGCACCCCTGTAAATTTCTCATATTGTGAATCATAATGTCATATCATAATGAGAAAGCAAGGAGAAACCAAATGGGTAAACATAAGCTTCAGCCTTACATCGGCCTGCAATATACCTTTCCCAGAACACTAGACTTCATCTAGCAATGTGCTTTTTCACATGTGCTGACTAGTGTACTAGAGTAACGCTTGGATATGAAGCCCTGGAGAAGGTTGTGTCTTTTGCAGGATTTCAGTTTTGTCTTGAGTGTCCCTTTAAGAGACATTTTCCATTCTTATGTAAGTTGCAATCAGTAGTTTTATAACATCCTAGAGAAGTTGTTGAATATTAAAAGCAGATCTGTTACATATGCCTAGAGGTGGAGCACCCCTCACCTTTACGCAATGCAGACACAGTTGTATAACTTTACTGTCCCGGAAAGCTATTCCCATTGATTTTCCTACCGGCTTGGCAGACTGCAAGCAGGTTAATGCGAATGCCAGGCCTAAGGCGGCAGTACGCAGGCTGGAACAAGTTGCACTTGGGCAAGGCAAATGCCGCTGGATGCTGGAACAGTGACATGAATAGATTCTGCTCTATGGGAAGTTTAAATATAGCTGTGTATCGATTTGAAGGATGCAGAGTAAACAAAGTAAATTGAACAAATGTGTCCTACACAGGAATCAACTAAAGGCTTTATTCAATTTAATGCTGTCGTAACATCAGTGTTTTTCCATTTGCTTTGCAGGATTACAGTCTGACTGCCTATTTATCTTACATCCCTTTGTCCTTAAGTAATGTCATCTAATTAATAGAACAGCACAATAAAGTGCCAAACAACCAAAATCCCACTCAGCTGTAGCATGGTGAAAGTAGGAGTCTCCTGTTAAATCTAGGTTTTTATTTTTGAAAAACGTTTGATATTTTGCTTTAGGTTATTCAGTGAACTTCTAAGGCTATGTTTCCATTGCGTTGGGACCCCTCCGCTAAGCGTACACACTTAGCGGGATGTCCCAACGTAACAGATAGACTTACCTGCTCGGCGGAGGGTGTGTCTTCATTGCGCTGAGCCGATCCGCCGTTGTAAGGCTGAACGTAGTCGAGTACGTTCAGCCTTTACACCGGCGGATGTGTAAACAGACCATCCGCCGGCAGGCTGAGTCTGTGGGATACGTCGGGACCCCTGCTTAGCGTATACGCTTAGCGTAGGGGTCCCGACGTATAATGGAAACAAGCCCTTAGAATAAATGGTGTTGGGTGCATGGTAATAAGCATCACACATACATATAGTTGAGGCCCAAATTATTAGCCTCCCTTATGAAATTAAACAACACTCTTGATTACTTCATGAAAATGACCATTAACAACAAGTGTTGTTTAGGATATATTATTGATACACAGAGTTAATACAAGGGCACAAATGAGACATCCAAAGTGACCACCTGGCTATTCATAGTGAATAGTGTACCCTTTCTGAGCCACAACTACCAACACCTTCTTTACTGTTTCTTTATTATTGGGTTGACACAGGTTTCTTGAGGAATTTTGACCTGTTCTGACATTTCAAATTGTTCAACAATTAAATTGTTTTTGAGCATGGACATTAACTTTCAGCACCCACAACAGATTCTCGATAGGATTGAGGTCTGGGCTTTGTGCACACCCAGGGGTAGTCCTAGGCAGATCAGTGCCCTGGGCCAGCACCCCCTTGTGCGACCCACTCCTGGAGCTGCCAAAATGGGTGGGTGCTATTGACCAGAACTTCTCCAGAGACCCCCCCCCCACCCCCACCGATGAGCACCTCTTATGATCGGGGTCGGGGGGGGGTTGCTGTTGAGTAACAGCCTACAGACTCTGAATGACCAGCAATACTTTAGAGTGCCCTGGGCGAGAGACGATCTTCTCTCTCCCTGGGCGGGCTTGTGCTTTATAGTTGGGTGAGCAGGCCCCCTCAGTGATACCGCCCATATTGCCCACATCTAAAACCCCTACTGGTCACACCAGTTTGGTATCCTTGTATAGAACTGTTGGTCTAATGCAGTGGTTACCAAACTGGGGGGCGGGAAGGTATTCCAGGGGGGCGCGGGCCCTCATTCTCAACCTGTGTTTGAATAGGGAGGGGGGCTCAATAATGTTCATAAAAAGAAAAGGGGGGCCCTGCAAGGAAAGTTTGGGAACCACTGGTCTAATGTATGCTCAGGGGCATTGCCTTGTTGGAAGACCCAGTGATGACCTAAGCCTATACCACCACAACATTCTGATGTTACAGATCATGCTGCAAATGAGCAAGTACCGGTAAGTCTTTTGGAGATGCTGAGCAGACTTCTTAGGACTAATCTTCTCTGGAATGTGGAATGATAATAAAGGAAGCTAAATTCAGAAGCAAAAGTGCATTTACCCACCACACTGACCTACCTGGACATTCAACATTTCTGCAGCATTGCATATCCTACTGTGCAGTAACCAGGCCAGTTTTAAATTTGGCTCCTAAAGAACAGGGTTCACTTTTCATTTCATCAGTAGCAGGCAGAAGCAATCAATACCATTAGCTTAGGCAAAAATCTATAGAAATATAAACAAAGTTCTGTCTGTTACACTAAAGCAGGGTACAGACGTGAAGATATGTGCCAGATCGTTTTGAGCGCCGTGCACACTCACGGCTATCTGTCTTTCTTATATAATGCGGCCATCACTTTTTTCGAGCAGGACCAATCAATCCCACTAGAAAACAACTGTATCGGAAAAAATTGAAAAGTTTACACAGCAACCAAAAAAGTGAACAGGGCATTATATGTTTGCTCCGTCTCTAAAGAGACTTCAGACCATTACCCTGAAATCTCCCAGGGGCATATAGATCCAGGGCAGGGGTTCAACAACTATATTCAGCTCCCACCAAGCTCCCCATAACAGTTTTTTTATTTTACAATTACAAGTAAGCACTGGATGTTTAGATTCAGTTAATATTTACAAGAGCACATCTGATGATCCTTAGAACCATTTCTTGAAATAACTTATGAACACACATGTAGAGAAGCTCCAAGATCGACAGACCACACAGGGCACAGGGGCATTGTGTGCACCATATGCCATCTGGAAGCCTGCAGCCTTTAAAGAAAAATGTGAGCACCTTCTATGTTTTCAAAGGGTATTCAGACAATATGAAAACAGGAATATCCTCCCAGGATGGAAAACAGATCCGTCATCCAATTCTGACTCACTAGAGTAGACCAAAGTAAATATTGACGTCTAACAGCTTTCTAAATTGTTTAACCTGTTATTGCTTCTTCATGTTAAATATGATCATATTATGAAATCGATTTTTTTCATTAAATAATAATGAATTAATGGTTTAGCTTTAGCTAAGCAAAAATGAATCCCCAAAATTGTGCACACTTATAAAAGTGTGTAAACATGTTCATTGGAAATGCCTTGCTAGCCATGTTCCAGTCACTAAAGTTTAAAGGGGTGGCATTGGCTTTTGAAGAAATGCTGGTGCTAAGGCCCCTGTATTAAATGGTTCTAGGATTCCCATTACCCTGGTGACCCATTCATCCTTCCTATCATGGTCAAAAGTTAGAATTCAGTCTTAATATTGCATTATCTTCAAAAGTATAGATATATTAGAATTGTTGGCGCACGTGTACTCACGTGTAACACATGAGTCCTAGTCAGCCAACATTTGGACAGTGGACGCCAACACTTTTCCTCTCTCCACCACCTTGATTTCTTACAAGCCACAACGAGGATTCCTCCTTGGATGGCCACAGCGTCTGTCTCTGTGAGAGTTTGACCCTTCCCTTGTCAGCCAGACAAGTGGAGGCTCACTTAGCTACCCCCTACAAGGCTGGTTTGCCAAACCTAGGATATATTTGGATCAATTGTCCTCCTTACATAACTAACCAAGATGTAGAGGTCTCTCTCAGGAAATCTCCAGTCTATGGCTACATTGACTGTCCACTGCGGTGCAACTATAGGGTATACGTTGGTCTACTGGCCCCCATGTAGGAGCATTTAGTCTCTCATCCATATCATTTGATCCAACTACATGTGTATTGCCTGAAGAAGCCAATGTTGGCGAAATATGTCACGATTTGTACACATGTTATTTGTCATACGCACAACACCAAGAGTCTGAATATCCTTCAAGGGCTATCTTTGCTTTTTGTTCATGTGATTATACATGTATGTGGACCCAATAAATTCCAAAATAGAAATCTAAATAGGTGATCTTTAGTCTAGTTTTGTCTCAGGCCTTCCAATTAAAGTCCCACCAGAGGGAAATCCTAATGTATCTTTAGTCTTAATTTGGGATTGGAAGACCAGAGTAATCACACTTGCTAGGTTCAAACCTCAAGCTTCAAAAGTAGTAAACTCTAGTTTAATTGAAATAATTAGAGTAGGGCACCAGGGTTTGTACCTAGTTCCCCCACGAAGACTTTTGGTTACTGTCCCTAATACTACTAACCAATTGCTAAGGAGAAACTACCAGAGGGACAGATAGGTGGAATATGGGATGTTTAAGAGAAACCCTTTGCCAAGACATGGTCATAGTGCTTTGCATGGGCAAGGTATCTGTGGGTTTTTATTGTGTAAGTTATTTTGAAAAAAACAACCAAGCATATTAAGTTGGTATTCTTTTATGCTGGTTAGTTTAGCACTGAAGAACAAAAGGGCAGACACTAAGCTTACTTAAACAGTTAACCCTCAATATGGGTCAAGTCTACTTTGATGCCCTTAAGGTAACCCTTTTGTTGGATGCTGCTCAAAAAAGTTCTATTGCAAACATTTTCATAACTTGGTTATTGCTAAATATTTCATGAAATCTACCCACATAAACATATTATTGCACATCTTCTTATCACCACATCTAGTCAACCACAATTGCAAGGTTCTAAGCCACAATCCAAGCATCAAAAGCCTGGTAGAACGAGCACCTTTTCCAAAGGATACAACCACAAGGCCAGAAAGCTTTTCACTGGTCATGTCTGATATATACAGTTGCACATCTTGCTATGTTAATTTAATTTAACATTTAGATTGGTAACAGGGAATGTTTTTCAACCCAGCATGCAATCAGATGATGACATGGTCTTGTCCTTGCTGTATATATTACATTGAGAACATTTTAAATAGTTTTGGATGCGTGCCATGAGAAGAGAAGGGGGCACAGAAAGCTGTGGGTCATATAAGGCTCTATAACGAGAAGTATATTTTTGCTGTGAAATTAAGTAAAACATTACGACAGCAAATTTGGCTTAATTTACTGGCTGGGGATACCGGAGTCGGCTAAGCACCATTTACATGTAAATGGGCCACATTATGGAACCACAGAAACCGTAAAATACTCTATGTTTTTAAAGGGTATTAACAGTGGGCCTTTTGTATGAAAAGTGTATTTGATGATGACCATAGCAACAAAGCAGCTTCCATCTGTAATTTTTACTGTAAACTAGATGAAAAGTAATTGGTTGTTATGGGCGGCAAGAAACTTCACCTTTAGTTTATATAGAAGTTATGTGGATGACGAAGTAGCATTTTGAAGCTGCATGCGCATCCCCATGGAGACAAGCAATGCCTCTAACCATAATTACTCTTAGCAGGAAACAAGCAGATGGGAGCCAGAAGGTCTTTTCACCAAGGTGACAATGGGCCCAAATTGACAGAAATGCTTAAACAAATATAGAAAAGAAACCGTTGCCACTTGGAAGGTTCTTTTCAAATACTGAAAGCTGCCCCCATGTAACTGCTAATGGGCAACCATCTAAAAAAACAACCAGGGAATGCATAATGTCCGTATCCAAAAGGTAGAGATTCCGCAAGCTTTTTGTTGTCCATTAAAGTATATATTGATTTTCTTTTTGTGAGAGAATAAAGGGTATTGGCAGAAGCTCTTTCTTTGGGCTTGTCCCCATTAAGCATTCTGCCGCGATTCCAATGGTGGGGCAGAGACCGCAGGAGATTGCTTGCACCCAGCAATCTCCCATGATTAGAATTGTGGCACGGCACGGCACTTGCAGGCAGGAAGTGGGGGGTGGGAAAGGACATCTTGCCGCACCCTGCTTGATCGAGGCCATTGAAAGTGAATGGGCATGGTTAAAATGAAACATGGTTTTTAACTGCGCCCGTTCATGTCTTTGGCCCCGATTAGGGGTGATCATCTGTGGCCGCTCATAGCTCGTGAGCCACACCGTTGTCGATCGCAGATGTAGGGATAAGCCCAATCATATACATGCCAGCGATCATGCAGACAAGCCCTTTCTTGGTGACAACTGTAAGAAGTCATCTGATGACTGCTGTTTAATTGGGGAATTCTTTTTACTTTATGTGCTGTGGTTAGAACTGCAAGTAAGAGAAACATTTGTGCCAGTAACAAGTCATTAGTAGATGAGAATGAGATGAGAAAGTATGACTATTCACTAGGAGACACAGGCAAAGAAAGTACCAAATGGGGGTCAACCCTCCTTTACCTACTTAACCCCTAAACAAAAACAGAATACAATAAGACCTGTCAGGATGTTGATATGGTGGTTGTCATTAGTGACAAATATATATGGTGGTAGTCATGAAATGACAAATATACCATAACTTACCCTTGCCAAACAAAAGTTGAAGGAAATCTGTCATGATCAACATGGAGGGCTGAAAATGTTGCAAGTCTGGCAATCATTAGCATAAGCCAGGTATGAGCAAACATATAATCTCCTGATCAATGTCCAGACAAGTTACCCTCTACTGGCCTACAATTAAATTCTGGCTTTACTTTCAACATCAAAATTTCTTTGTGATGCCCACCACCAATGTGGTTTCGTATCACAGCATCCTCCAGAAATAGCCACAAATTTAGCAGACTTCACATACGGATCAAAGTGATCATAAACCATAAATTACGGTTTAGTTTTGGAGAACCTGTGACAACAGTAGGTAATTTCTTGCTCTAAGCAGTTGGAAGGTTTAATGTCACATATTGCCTGCTGCACAGTGTTGTTATGAGAGGTTATTTGAGCAGTTGTGGACTTCCTGCCACTTTGAACAAGCCTGGCCATTCTCCTCTGACCTTTGGTAATAATAATAAGGTGTTTACCCACAAACCTGCAACTGACTGAATTTCTCCTTCCTAACCACTCGCTTGACTTGGGCAAAATCATTCCTGGAAGTCAGCAGTTTCTGAAATAATCATGTCCAGCACCAATACCCATTCCACATATTCTCATCAAAAATTTGGTGAAACAATATCTCCTATCTTGTATATAAACATCAATTATATTTATACATATATTTTTTGTATAAAGGTTTGGGTATTTATATTTTCAAGCAGACACCTAGATTGCATTGGCAGTTTGTACGGACTGGAATGTGTTCATGGCTATCTTGAGGCTGATTCTTCATATTATTTTTTACCTCAAATATACAATAAAGAGCCATTTCTCAAAGGAGGTGAGCTACAGAAGCAACAGACCACAGCAGGTACCACTCCTGTCAGCTTAGAACAACCTGTGGACTGGGGTTACACAAAGGCTCACCAAAATTGGTCAAAATCTGGAAACAGTTACTTGGTTTGACAAGTCTCCTGACTTCTAAAGTAATACTTAGATAGTTGTAATAGAATTTATTGCAAAATAAAAGCATGGCTCTACCTTGCCTTGTGTTAAACTTCAGACTGGTAGTGGTATAATAATTTGGCAGATATTTTTTTGGCACAATGTGAGCTGCTTGGTATCAATTGAACATTACGTAAATGCCAAAGTTGATCTGAGTGTTGTTGCTGACAACGTCGATCAGGATAATGTCCCATGAACAACACAGTAGAAATCAGCTCAAACTGGTGTCTTGAACATGGCCGTGACTGATATACAAGTTTGGAAATTGGTTGAGTGGGATATTTGCATCATGGATGGACAAGGGCCCCCATCTAAAGCATCATACGGGCATCAATATGTGAGTGGCACACATCCCAATTCCCGTACATTCGGCAGGCAACCGAAAGCAGTGCGGTGACATTACCACACATTGATCACTCATGGCCTGAACGCACAGTAATCCATATGTGTATGGCTAGCTTAACCCAGTAATTTAATGTGAATTTTAATTATTTATATTTAGAGAAAAGCCCCCATATACTTTACAATCTTATCATACAATTTCTGTACTATCAACCTTTCTGTACTACCTACACCTTCCAATCACTATGTATTCTATCAGGGAGGACCCAGCACTTCATAGTTGTTGGCAGATCTAATGGAAATTGTATGGAGCGATCTAAAGGTGTATGGGGGGGCTTAAGCATAAACTGACTGATATATCAAAGAAAGCTCTGTCAGAAGAGTCACAATCAGTTTTTAATAGGATTCTGGTAATAGAAATTATAATGAAGATATATTTCAGATATATTCCTGCATGATCACGGCTTTGTGCAATAAACAGCGTCTAAATTCATAAAATCTTGCTTAGTGCGAAACTTTAAGATGATTTGGCATCATCCTTAACTGTATGAAATCAGCAATGAGAACGGTATGGTCTTAAGCCAGCTGCACTCTGCCACCGGTAAACATAGTAATCTGACGTCACATATATGTAAGGCCAAGTTGGAAACAGATTTGTTTTCTTTCTGTGTAAGCCAAGAAACAGCTTGAGTATCTAAAGGGCCTATTGCCTTGAAGGTTCCATGCTATTTAACATGTTCTACATATATATTTTACTGACATAGACACATCTGTATAACAAAAAAAAAGAAGACATGGGAGGTGGGAGATACAGTGGGAAGCCAGAGACCCCTTAGATAAATGTATAGGTATGGAACCCAATGTATTCACAATAATCAGAATGCATACAATTAGAACATTCTCAGCCCCATTTTGAATCGTAAAGTGTCGGACTTGTACCGACCCCAAGAAAAAATTATATTGGGAGATCACCTGCATTGTTGGCAGCACTACTCTTTGCATCCAAAGGCTATTAGGTTGTAATGCGCAACACATGTTAACCTTAAAATTGAAAGCAGCATTGTCAGTGTAGCATATGCACCCCTCTCATCCTAAATGTGTTGTTTAAGCCCCCCATACACGTTCCGATTTTTCTCCCGACCGATTTTTCGTCCGATCGATTTTCACCTAAAATTTTATGGTCGGTCGGCTGGCACGAAAAATCGGAATTTGAATTATCACCGATCGATTGGCCCGACACTATTCATTAACAGCAGATCGACCAAAATTTACGGACAGGTCCAAATTCCGGATCCCCAACCATGTTGGACAAAATTCGTACGAAGAATCGGAACGTGTATGGGGGGCTTTAGTGTGTATTAACAATGGATTTTTTTCCCTACGTTCACCACACAGTGTGGATGCCCCTGGCTTTCCCCTATGGGAAATGAGGTGCCAGTCTGTACTAGCACATTATTACCCACATCAGGTTACATTGAACTACATGCGAAGCATTCACAATGGCCTTAGGTTCACAATGCATTGTAGGTCCCTTGGTGTCACGCAGACACATAGCAGTCATGTATTGTTTATCAATGAGCGTGTTATGTGATGTAAACAAAACCCACCTGATATGTTTTAGGTTCTGATTTGTTCATTAAAATTAATAGGGCGTGGTATTGCCAGCATGGCAAATATCACACCTAAAATGACCCAAACAGCACCGAATAGTGGTCAAACCACCTGCTCACTTTTAAATGAAGACCCGGCCTTAATTATGTCTAAACATTTTTGGTTCATTGGGAAAAAAAGTTTGGTATTTTAAAAGTTGTGTATTTTTCCATTAACATTAAATGTGGTCCTTTAAAATACAGTCAGATTTCCTTTAGATGTCCTTTTGTTTTACCAAAACCATAACATGAGGTAGTTTATAAACCATCAAGTCTACATGTGTTCAATCACAGAGGACGTTATATTTCATAGTTGGTGGGAGATCTAAAGGATCTGACAGAAAAATCAGGTATGGCCAGCTTTACAATTATTGCCATGCCATTTCTACAGACAAACATTTCTCCTTAATTAATCAATTAAGTGAACAAATAAGTACACCTTTAGCCATTATAATAAAAATGTGTTTATGTTTATCTGCCCTAAGACCCAAAGCTTCCCTTAACCCCCACCAATGTTTGTCTGACCACATTGAATGGAAATAGATAAAAGTATATCTGACCACTTTCTGACACATGAGTACCTGGAAAGCTTGAATAGAATCTTATTAGAGTACTTGATTGCTCAATCAGTGCTTTGCTCTATTTTTATAAGCCAAGTCTTAGGAATGCACCCTTAAATGTTGAAAACAAACCGAAGCTCCAGTTTTGTTTACTTTCCTGGATGTGGAGGCCACAATCCATGAGACCTAGCTTATTAGCACAAGCAGGATTTCTACACCACTAGAGAGGAGAAATACATTCATACCTTTATTTATAGTTATTTACAATGTTGTATCAGATGTTTGTTTTACCAGTGTGTGGTAGTTATTTTGTAACAATTATTGCGCAAGAGATGCACGTTGGTGGTTCCTAAAAAAAATATATGAATGTGAAATGCGCAGTTACCCGCTCCCCTCCCTCTCCCACCCCCCACCCAAGTGTATTCAGACTTTAAAGTAACACTAAACCCTAAGATTCACAGAGAATAGTGACATTTTAACTTCTATTTAGATGAGAAGTTGCAATAATGTTGTATATGTGATTAGCTTTGACACTAGTTATTGAATACAACATTTTAATAAATAACAAATACCATCCTAAAGACCAAAACGGTCTATTGGATCCACAAGAAGGGCTTTTAAGGCCCTGAGTCACAGATACATTTTTCCATTTTATAATAAAAAGTCTTTATTAACATCAGGACTATGTCAGGACAAAATTTTAACAGAATACACCATATTTGATTGCAGCTATACAGAGGACACACAGTGTAAGTTCAGATATTCTCTGACACGTTTCACCCTCAATTTAAGGATTCATCAGGCAGACTGAACAAATCAAGCATCTGTAGTCATGAGCGGTTATATTTATATATAAAAAACACGTTATTCAGACAGAGACCACTGGAGCCAGAGCAAGACTGCCCAGAAATACGCCACTCACAGCGCCTCCAGTCCCATCCCATCCAGTCCCATCGGGGTCTAGATGTTGTAGCACCACCACCAAAGGATGGTATGGGACACCTAATGTGTGGATAGCTCCAAGCTGGGACATAATCAATCAATGAAAAAGCCACTAAAGAGTTAACAATATGTGTGCTAATTGTTTTGCTGGTCCTGCCTGGGGGAGGTGTCTATGGCCTATGGAAACTTATAAAATATAGTGTCTGTAGTTGCTCCGCCTCTCTCCTGGCTCTAGGGTAGATTCCGTTGGTTGAATTACTATCCTAAAAGCATCCGTTGGTTATACTATTGTTACCTATTATGTATATAATTTCGTACGCATTAATAGTATTGATTTATGATACCATTTATGTGACGTGTATCCATGCATATCAGTTGCTCTCTATGATATCATATGTCCACCATGTGTAGAATTACCAATTTCTAATTAAAATTGTATTTTAAACTAACTAGAAAATTGGAAAAACTGTGGCCTTAAAAGTCCCCGTGCCCTTGGGATTGATCTCAGGGAGAATCCAGGTGATGAGAGTCCTGTACTCTCACCACATTTAATTTTCACTATCATGCATTTGTGACCATTGGCTGGGATATACTGTATGGACCTCATGGCAATTTACCTTTTACTGTTTGTAATAAAAACTTTTGACAAAACTGTTCTTAATCTTGTGATATGGTATAACGAATTGAAGCCTTTAAAGTCCCCTCACCCCTGAATTTTCAGGGGGAGCTCTTGATCTGAGCTAGTGGGTCTAGGCTGACTTCACCGGTGATATTCTCTGTATTACTATAGGCAAAAGTCTACTAATTTTTCATGGACAGTCTTTTTTTTATGTTGTATTTTCCAAACTGTACCCTATAATTTGTACCTTGTCCTGTACTCATCATGAGCACAAATGTGTAAGTAGAAGAATAAAATACTGTCCTGAATTCTTTTAAAGTTGAAAAAACGGTCAGCTTATAAGATAAACCACCCAAAATATTCATCCTGCGATTGGTTCAAGCTTTACTGCTTGTGACAGATCACACTGCTGTAATATAAAAGGCCAATACCATGAAAAGATTTATCGCACAGAGTACAGAAAGGACACCAGTCTACCACTGCAGTCTTTCAGGCACCACCAGTTCCTTTACAGCTATAGCTAACCATGCCCTTATGTAAGGTCAAGAATGTGTTGAAGGACACCTGTGCTTATAAAAATATATAGCTGTCATTGCTGACTTCCTTGTGAATGTGCAAGTTACCGGCTGTCTCACATAAGTTCCACATTAAAAGAATGATGGGCCTCAAAAGCCAAACAGCGACAACGTTTAAAGAATGTTATTTCGCAATTGCTACTTGACATTCTTTGGGTCTTTTCTGGACATTTCCTGAGCAAAAAAAACATTTTTAAAGCTTATTTCATTCATGTATGCTTCCCAAACAAGATTTGTTGAATAAAAGAAACAAACTATAACGTAGATAGAAACTTTAACGGAAGGCCATTTTGTTTTGCTAAACATTGGTGTATTCAAGAGTTGCATGTTTCAGGGCTGCTAACCTTTTGTGCACAATTTGGGAAATTGAGTTTATAAAGGCAGTTTGGGTTTCTTCATGGTAAAACCAGCAGAACCTACATAAGGTCTGGTAAAACACTGGCAATTTCCACCAGAGTGACAAAGCATGAGTACCACTGGGAGACAAGGACAGAGCTTTACTGGCCTATAAATCCAAATGCATAAAGTGCACCTAATCCCACCAGACGAACTTTTGTCCCTAATTTGCCAACCCCCTATTATTGGGACATCTGTAAAAAAAAGGTAAAAAAAAAAACCTGTAAGAAGATATTTGTGTCTTTCCCCATCACTACTCCTCTCTCTGGTCCCCTCTGAGGCCCGCCGTGGCAGAACGATGTCACATGACACATCCTTAAACTGCAGCTCTTTCTATTAACTTTCACTTTGTGTCCATTGAAAGACATTGTATATGGCGGCCCCTGTTGGCCACTCGCGTTACTGCAGCCTTTACCTGAAAGACTGGAAGCTACACAGAAGTATGGCAACCTCTACAGCAGCAGGGTAGGTAAGCATATTTTTTAGGTTTTGGAGCAACTTTGCATTGGGACAGTTTAGCAGTAAGTAAAACATTTTTTTAGATATTTTTTTTTAGAGTTTAGGTGAGCTTTAAATAAATATTTTAGATCAGCTTTTAAAAATGTATTGTATTATTGTGTTCCTGGGGTTTAACTTCATCAGGTGTAGAATAACTCTGAGAACATCTAGTGGTGGGTATTATACACAAATTCACAGCCAGTACTATTTAAAAAAAAGAAATTACTACTACTACTAATAATGACATTTGTATTTGATATTCACGTTTATAGACATAGTCTACTACATTAAATAACTGCCTGGTCCTCATACTAGAGCCCTTCAATATATAAGGAGAAGTCTAAGGAGGTGTACCTATACTCATTACTTTATTTCTAGTATTTCAAACAGAGGATCTATATAAAGCTAGCCATACACGTGTCGATTCCTGAGCGATCGATCGACGATCCGATCGATTCCGGTGAAGCCACAGGCGTCGATCGATCGACCATACAAGTCTGTGCCTACCACCTTAGGCCACCGATTCCTGGACGATTCTGTTACCAGTCGATCGATTCACAAATGTCAATGTCCCTTGATGTGTGCCCGATCGATCAGAAAACACAAACAGGTTGGTTCTCTGGCCGATCCCATTTGGGGGCCATGTCGATCGGGCGGGGTCGATCGGTCAAGGTGGGCTGCACTCGATTCCTAGTCGATCGATCGGTGTGCACGCGCCCGGTGATCGATCGGCCAGAAATCGTGTGGGAAATCGACCTGTGTATGGCCACCTTAACTGTTGGTTATCTTGTATTTAAAGTAGAAAAGTAATCCCTTTTTTTTCTCATGGCAGGATTGAGGTTGATGTGGTAGTGAAGGGTTTGTCTAGTTGCCTAATCCCAGTGCCACCTTATTTTTTTTTTAATACACTGCTCAAAAAAATAAAGGGAACTTAGGCTAAGTTTACACTGTCGTCACATTTAAAGCTTCCTAGAAGCTCTCCAGTGGCTGAAAGGCTTTAAAGACGCTTTAAAGCAAAGACCTTTGTACAAAATGTACTCTAGCTTTAAAGACAGAAAAACGTCCAGAGGGCAAAGAGTGAGCTTCAAGCAGCCACAGGAGGTCGCCTGACCCTGCAGAGTGCCTGAAAATGTGTGAAAGCCCCTCCCAGGTCCTTTTTTTCATGACTGGAAAACGAGTGAAAAAAGCTCTGCAAACTTGCTGCAGTCACTTTCAGGGCTTCACCATTGAAGTCAAGGGGATCGACCAAGCGACCCTCTGAACACGACAAAAGTGTTCAACAAATGAACAGAAAACGTACTGCTTGATTAACGAAAGTACATTGTCAATCAGTTTCACAGGCTGTTGTGCAAATGCAATAGACAACAGGTGGAAATTATAGGGAACTAGCAAGACATCCCCAATAAAGGAGTGGTTCTGGTCAGTGGTCACTTTTGAAAGCTGGAGGTGCTTTCACTCTAGTGGTAGCATGTGATGGAGTCTACAACTCACACAAGTGGCTCAGGTAGTGAAGCTCATCCAGGATGGCACATCAATGCGAGCTGAGGCAAGGTTTGCTGTGTCTGTCAGCGTAGTGTCCAGAGCATGAAGGCGCTACCAGGAGACAGAACAGTACATCAGGAGACATGGAGTAGTCCGTAGGAGGGCAACCCAGCATCAGGACCGCTACCTCTGCCTTTGCGCAAGGAGGAACACTACTAGAGCCCAGCAAAAATCAAGATTGGAAAATTCGCCATTGGCGCCTTATGCTCTTCACAAATTAAATCAGGTGCACACTGAGCACATGTGAGAGTCTGGAGACGCCATGGAGAACGTTCTGCTTACTGCAACATTCTCCAGCAAGACTGGTTTGGCAGTGGGTCAGTAATGTGTGGGGTGGCATTTCTTTTGGGGGCCGCATAGCCCTCCATGTGCTCACCAGAGGTTGCCATTAGGTGATGAAACCCTGTAACCCCTTCTGAGACTGTATGCTGGTGCGGTTAGTCCTGGGTTAATCCTAATGCAAGAGAATGCTAGACCTCATGTGGCTGGAGTGTGTCAGCAGTTCCTACAAGACAAAGACATTGATGCTATGGACTGGCCCGCCCATTTCCCAGACCTGAATCCAACTGAGAACATCACATTAGGAGCATGCCCAGGTGTTGTAGGGAGGTCATAAAGGCACGTGGAGGCCACACACACTACTGAGCCTCATTTTGACTTGTTTTAAGGACATTACATCAAAGTTGGATATGGCTGTAGTGTTTTATTTCCACTTTAATTTTGAGTGTGACTCCAAATCCAGACCTCCATGGGGGGATATATTTGATTTATATTGATAATTATTGTGTGCTTTTGTTGTCAGCACATTCAACTATGCAAAGAACACATTATTTAGTAAGAATGCCATTCATTCAGATCGAGGATGCCTTATTGTTGTATTCACTTTATTTCTTTAAGCAGTGTATGCCAAGCAGCCTGTATATTGAAATATCTATGATAAATGGAGAAAGCAATGTACCGTATTTTTCGCCGTATTAAACACAGCGAACCATAAGATGCACCCAGTTTTTAGGGCAGGAAAACCAGAAAAAACAGATTTAATACGTTTTCACATCAATTGGGTTAATGCAATGAATTCAGTGAATACAATATTCAATTCAGTCAGTAGGTGTCACTAGCAGCAGTACTCAGCAGAACACGTCATATTTCACACTGATCACACAAAGGTAAATGTTTTTTGTGTCCGTGTACTAATGACATTTATTCACTTCATCACCCTTTTAATTCCCTAGCACCTCGTACTTTCATCTCTCATCTATCATTCAGTGTTAGCCTTTGTATCCGTACAGAGAACAAGGAATAGGGCAAATGAAAGGTCCTCTGTATTGTTCCTCTAGATAAAAACATTAGTCCATTAGTCAACTCAACTCTTATTAGAGATGAGATGCATATATATGGAACAAATGTAATACCTTACAGGTATCGTATTTTTCGGACCAAAAACACCTGACCATAAGACGCACCCAGTTTATAGAGCTGGAAAACCAGAGAAAAAATATTTTAAGTGTTCAAATCAATCACACTTCACGGCACATCATCATCTCACACATGGAAAAGGGGGCGCGTGGGAAGCTCCTTGCAAGTCTCCCCCTCTAGGCTGTGTGGAAGCTGCACCGTGAGTGCAGCTCACAGAGGCAGACATAGATATGGAAGATGGGCTGGCATCTTTCATCCACAGTACTCTGCTGTATTGCTTACATTAGCGGAGCTCTGCTGATACAGTACAGATGGAAGATCCGACCATGGGTTGATCTCCCACCTGACAGCTCCTCCACCTCCCGACTAATCTTCTTGACCGGAGAGCTGGCAGGGAGCCACAGACACAGGCAGACAATCCGCCCCCCCCCCTGATTTTGGGGGTAAAAAAGTGTGACTTATAGTCCGCAAAGTACAGAACATAATTTGTCAATAAGGCATCAATTTAATTCTTTCAAATAAGCAGGAATAAAAATCCACTAAATATTATATAGCAGTTTTACCCATAATAAAGAACAAAAGGATGGGGCGCCCTACTGGCTATACACAGGTCAATTTTTTTCCAATTCCTGATTGATTGCTGTGCACATGTTGGTAAATCCCCTTTAAATCGACATTACTTTAAATGGGGACACAATCGATTACACAAAGTGGTGTGTATTAATGCGCAGAACGATCGCCAAACACAGCATGGTGATATCGCAGTGAGGTCCCGTTCGTTCACTGATCGAGTGGGTATCGGCCAGTGTATGGCCACCTTTAGTCCATGTATCCATTTACATACCCAACCAGGGTCCTTTACACATGAACAAATCAAAGAGCATGATTACACCAAAGTGCTGCAGTAATGTACACTGCAATATTACACATCTTCTAGTGATCTCAGAAGTGCTCTGCTTGCCAGGATCCAATACTGCTGGCCGAAATAAGGCCGATCCAAATGTTTTTTTCTTTCAAAACACAATGGGCTCATTTGAAAGCTCTGTTGAATGGCTTGTACAAACAATTGCATACATACAAATGCAGACGAAGGTATCATGTAACATTTCCATCCTGTGCAAACAATATAAAGTGGATATAGAAAGAAAGAGGGGAAGAATTTGCTTTCTTGCAAGAAAATCCTCTGGCTAAGGAAAACAACATGATCTAAGTAATTATCAGCATGAGCAGAACTTTAACATGACAGGAGGGTTATTATTCCAGCCCTGGTATGTTTACCGTGAAGCTTTTATACTCAAAATTATATAAATACATATAGATATTTAATCTTTGACTTACTTCTGAGCTGGTACGTAGTTGGCATAGGCTTCACAATCCGAAAAAAGTTTACCATATTTTTGAGACTAGAAGACAAAATTTCTCACCCCCAAAATCAGGGGGGTGCCAATGTATTATGGTCTGTATGCTCAGCCACAGGTGGTCGCGCCTTGGCTCCCTACCAGCATCCTCGCTCTCCCAGGTGTAGGAGCTGTCAGATGGGAAATCTTCTCACAGCCGGATCTCTAATCTAAACTGTACTGTTTATATCAGCAGAGCCCTGCTAATATAAGCAATGCAGAACTGTGTGTGGGAAAGCTGCACTCATGCTGGCAGCCTTCTCACACACACACAGCCTAGAGGGAAGACATATGCAGCAGTTCCTCCATGCCCCCCCCCCCCTATGTTTCCTGTGTGTGAGGAAGTTGACTGTGCCGTGAAGTGTGCTCTCTAGTGACACCATTTTCAGTTGTGGCTGAAATATGGTACTGCAGGGGATGTTTTGCCAATTAATTAATTAATTAAATTTTTGCTGGTTTTCCTGCTTTAAAAGTCCAACAATACAGTAGGTACCCGCTGTTGTGTACTTTCTCTCTAAAGTTTGGTGTGGTTTGGGTGGCACTTTCATTTTACAAACATACCTTCATAGAAAGCCAATACATTTTGTGTGTTAAGAAATTACTAATGAAAACAGGTTTTTATTTCAAGTGATATATAGGGCCTTCTTTCAAATAGGTGCATTTTATACATACCGAGGAGAAGTTTCTCTTTATAAATTAGAACCCATAACCCACAAATATAATAAAAAAATACAAAGGAGGAAAAACACTTTGGATTTTGTCATAAACGGAAGCACAAGTTTACAGCAAACTGGTTAGTATCAGCAGTTCACAAGACAACAGTCTTACGGCACAAAAGGTTCAATGCGCATGTCAGCAGGCACTTGAGACAAAACACTGCGGAGATGAGATGCTCTTTCTGGGAGATTCACCGATAAACCAAAAGCTTGACAACAGGCACAGTGAGAGCAAGGCCGCATACACAATGGCTGCAGTGAATGTGAGAGTGCCACCCTCCATGTAACCCAAGACAGGTTTGCCCTTCTAGAAGATATCATGGATGCTTTTTAATCTTCACAAACTACAGTGGAAGGCTTGTTAAAGACGACAACGATGCACTGAGCTAGTTAAAGGCTGTGACAATGCTTGTAAAACTTGCTGCACCCACTACTACCATAGAAGCAGAAGCCCCTACTTACACAACCAGTACAATACAGTGTAAAGAGTTGGTGACCAAAGTGTAAAACAGAAATCCACCTAGAGCAGAGCTGTTTTCTTTATGGCCACAAATGTTACATACTTACTAGACTATTTAGAGAGTAAACACAGCAGAAATAATTTTTACAGTAGAAAAGAGCATTTTATTTTTAATGTGGTCTCATACGGCTTCTAAGAACGATATATTAAATGAAACCTATAAAATGCCTCTGCTGACACCCTGCTAAAATATGTGTTGCCTGGCTGTCCAACATTAGTACTTACACTAGTACTGAGAATTAGAGAATTGAGAAAAAGCCAATAAGTCAGTATAGAAATGAGAGCAACTTCAAAGGATGGGTCAGGAACGGTATCCTATTTTTTTTTTCATTGTACTGCAGTTTTATAAAGTTTTACACAGTTCCAGGTTAACCTGATCAGGGTCCAGCCAAGCAGGACAAATCACAATCATTGCAGCCGCTGTGTATGAATGTGGGACAATGCTATAAAAGAATTTCAACATCAAGTAGTTAATACATAAATATATATTTTTAAAAAAAGGTAAAAACCATTCCTATTTCTGGAAAACAGCACTTTCCCCGATCAGTGGCACAGGCACAAAATGTGCAGATTACATTGGGGATCATGGAATGGCGTTAACAATTGAATACCTAGAGTGGTCCAGCAATGTTTGCCTTTGGAGAGGCTTTTACTGCTGTGCAGCAATGGACTACTTGTTAAATGAAAATACTGACTTAGAACTATCAGTTAAAACACACTCACATCTCTTGCTCAGTTATCTGCACCAGCTGTAGTGCAAGAACGATTACATAGGCCAGAGCCACAGCCTGCGCAGCTGCAGAAATACAATTGCTATAAGGGTAACAAGGCACTCCATGCCAGACATGGCACACTCATGAACAGAACCACACAGTTCCTTAACTATTTATTTAGAAAAAAGTCACTCCTTATTCATTTTGCCTGCAAGAGGAGAATGCGGCCAAACTTCCAACTTGGGAATGTGTTTATCTTATATGAGTCACCAAAGTGCATGGTCCAACTGATGTACTGGAATCCCCAGTTGTTACTGGTCATAGGTTGAATATTAGATAGTGGATGCATGTTACACAAACATGGTTGAAAACTGGGGATAATATCGTAGCTAGTCCAGAGGCAGTTCCTTCCATTGACCTCAAACATCAGTGACTGGCAAGCTGGCATCATCTATGTCTAAGCCAGTGTCTGGCAGGCGAATAGATGGGGTGTTGGACAACAATGGGGTCATTTTGCTGATCTGGTTTCCTGAAGAGACAATCGGGATCTTGGTATGTCCTGGCTGGTTTTTGGTAAAGGTGCTAGACTCGTCCCTGTCCCGATATGGTGGCCCAGGGTCAGAGTGCTGAAGTCGGGCGGCCGAGTGAGGGAGACTGAAGGAACGAAAAGAGGAGCTGAGCTCGGAGTATGAGGTGGGGGCCTCCTGAAAAGAACCAAAAAGTAGGTTAACAGACAATCATGACTGATGGAAGCAGGTTAGTAAGTCAGTGTTGGCCTAAAAAACAATGAAACAGCCAGAGTGAGTCAGCAACTGTAAGATCAAGAAGCAAGGTAAGCCATTACATAAACTGGATCACATCCTTACAGAAACCGGATAAAGTTGAAGGACTTAAACTTAAAGTACATCCATGAGTTATTCTATTTTAACACACTGTATTGTTCTAGGATCCTTAATCACCAGTTTAAGGCACGTTCAGGCAGAGGTGTAAAAGGATGTTGTTAGGGTTGTAAGTGTAATACAAAGCAGTTTAATGATATGATTGGTTTGTCTAGGTGACTTCCTGAGATGAGGCATGCTTTGTCATCTGTTTAAACATGTTGCATGCAGGCATAAGTACATTATGGAATGGTACAGCTATGTACACTAAACCCACTGACGAGAACAGATGAGTAAATGGGACCTTTGTAAACATTGGGTGAGTGAGGTTACATGGCAGGAGGAGGCAGCGATTGGTCAGTACTGTGGGCATGCATGGCTGCCCATATACCTCGGAATACAGGGGTTTGAAAGACGTCTGACCTGTCGCATCTGCGGGGAGATAGGGCAGGGTGGGAATTAGATACACCTTAAGGAGGGGAAAATAAAGATGGGAGAAGAGAAAGAAAGAAGAGATGAAAGAGACAAAAACAGATGCAGGTAAAAGGCTCAGAAAAGACTGTAAAATTAGGATTACACACATACTAAGATAGAGGGGACAAAATGGAAATGCAAGTTTCCAGAGGTAACCGCATGTTCTTTTAGGTACAGATGGCCATTCCAACAGACAAGCACAACAACTTTTCTCTGGTGCAAAAAAGGAAAAAAAGGAAAACAAACCCAAATAAAAGTTCTTCCCATTCAGAATAAAAAGATTTCTTTTCTTTTTTTGAAACTGCTCAAAGAAAGGTTTTGCAACATATTATGTAACATTGTCAAATTAATGTCTGAAAAAAGCACACAACTAAACACTGGAAATGCCTGCGACAGAAAGAAAACAGAATAAACAGGATCTGAACTTTTATTAAAAATGATAAGTGTACTGATATCAATTATGTGATGCAATTCACAAGCTGCACAGTTATGTTCATTTAAATTATTAACTAGAAAGGATGGCAAGCATTGAGGATGAGAAAGGCAAAGGAGAGAGTCCAAATGTCAGGACAACACACAATGTAACAAATTCTCACATTTCTAGGGTTCATTCACATGGTTGTCTGGAAATGGCAGATGCATTAAAAAAAAAAGGGCAGCGGCCTGGGGAAAAAGACATTGTGCGGCACCTGGCTGCTTTTGAGGCATTTGCCCAATAGGATGACATAGGGGGGTTTCAATATTTTTCACACTGCACATTTTGGAAATGGCCTGTGTGAATGTAAATAAACTATTTTGGCATAATCCAGTAGGTTTTTTTTAGTTTTTTTTTTAAGACTTAGTTCTGAACTGTACCTAATGGATATAGAATTTTCTTTTGGTCAATTATTTCTAACTGTAGAATATTAGTGAGTAGCATGGCAGTGCAATAATAAGGCTGGTACGAACAGTTACACAAACTAGCCTGACTACACTCCCATATTTGTAAGTCTCAGCAGAGAAATTTTCACATAGGACTGAGATGTGTACATACAGGGGAGCTAGCACTGCTATGCCTTTTCATGTGTAAACCAGAGTACCAGAGGGAAATGAAACATTTAGTGGTGCTTGTGTATGTGCACAGAAAGCACAGGAAATCATATTACCATAGACCATAAATAACCTGGCCGGTATGTCTATGCACATTACACATAAACCACAACATAGATGTGTGATATATCTGGTATTCAGGCACTAGCATTGTCCACCCCACAACTATATGTTGAGACTGAAACCTACAGAAGCTGCAGATCTGGCTGGCCCACGCTGTGCCACGATAGCACCAGATATTGCTCTGATCCAGCTGTGCATGTCTTCCGGGCTGTCAGCCTGCCAAAGGGGAACATAAAACAGACATTATGTAAAGGACTCTTAACAAAAATGGTAAAAATTCTACATCTTCGTTTAAACACACACAAATATAAATCATACCATAGGCTTACTTTTTGTTACAAGATAATATGGTGTAAGAATATTGCAGTATAACATGAATTACATTTACTTAATCTATTTAGAGAGAAATTTTAACAAAATAAGACCTTTATGAACATGTAAGGATGGATAAGCACAAATGTAATATGCATGTCATGAATGCAAATTATAGGGTTTACTTTGTGGTCTCAATGACAGCACAATCTTATTTTTTTTTAATATTCCCCGGCCTCCTCATTTAACGATAAGAGGCAAAATATCCAGTCCTGCTATGCGACATGCCTGCTATACAACAGCGTTTAACCAAGGATGTCAATCTGCCACCTTGCCTGTCCAATGTTTTCTTACTGCCCAATGAAATCACTCCCATATTGAAATGCCATGCAAATAAAGCAAGAAAAACTACATCTGTGAAATGCACAAAACAGTTGTTCTGGCTAGAAAAGACCATTAAAATTTTTGATATATATTTTCTTATATTTGTAATGAATTCTATGAATAAAGAGGAAATAATGTGAGTTGGGGATACATAAGACACAATAGATAATATATAGGATATGTGGATGATTAAATCGAATGTAAATTGTAAACATAAAAAAATAACATATACACATAAATCAACTCCATGCAGTATTCATCCAGGGACAGTGACCCCTAAAGAAAAACAAATACTCACCATTGCTGACGGCTCGCTCCCGCGCCACCATGTGTCCGATCCTCCAGGCTGCAAGATGGAGGAGCGAGACTCTTCCGGTCACACTCCCTCCACCAATCAGCATCTAAATCTGTTGATGCACCACCCCTCCAGCGTCAACAGATTCAGATGTGGCTGATTGTCGTGAGCAAGGGGACATGAGAGGTCTACCATCTCCCCTTGAGCAGTGGGACATCACTGGGGGGTGGAGAGTTGCTGCATTTTGACAGTTTTATCAGATAATAGAAGGCAGATGCCAAAGTGGAAGGTCCACTTTAAGTGATTTTGAGCACTATACAGTTTTTAGGTTCCAGAAAGGCTAGTCTGAAAATGTTATTTTTTTCTGCGGATCGATTAAAATTTTCATGCAAAACAATCTCTAGGTTTTAGAGAACAGTCTGAAAAAGGTAGAAGTTCACCAAGTGAACTTCTAGGTTAGAGAAGGATGATTTATATTCATGGTTCTGGGTGCTGCTCATACAATGGTGTGGGGGAGAAGTAACCAGTGTTATGTTTGTTTATCTTTAGGCCAACATGTTGTGCAGTAAATTTTGAGATCAAAGTCAAGTGTGTGCACCCTTGGATATTGTGTTACCATTTGTCCAGTGTGTGGGCAGATTGTACCTGCATATTTACTGGGTTTGGAGATAAAGGGAAAAACCACAAGTCCAACAAGCTCAACCTGTTCTGCTGTTTAGATTTCAAGATTCAGAAGAAGCAAATGGCAGAAACTACATTCCCAGAAGTGGCCTCTGCAACAAATTCAAAAAGGCTGGTAAGATATCATACAGAAGGAGCAAAGACACCAGGTCTGGCAACAAACCTAAACTACAAGAAAGATGAGACCAAGTTCGAGATCAACGAGAGGTTTAAAACACAGTTCTCTGGCCCTAAGGAAACCAGTACCCCATGACCAGAACAGGGAAAGTCCAGTTTAAAATGACGACATGATCCACTCCATAGCAAGTACCATTGATCGCATCCAATAACACATTTACAGAAGGAAAAGATACACAAAGCAGGTTTTAAAAACAAAACAAACATGGCCAAAACCTCCAAAGGAACAGATAAGCTTACTAGACACCTCCAATTCAGAGATGAGGTAAACCTAGCTTCGAAATATTGGAAAAACAGAAAAAAGTAGACGTCCCACCAAGACCTGCTCCCCAAGTTTCAGAGGAGTTTGACTGGAAGATATGTTAGCGTACAGATATGAAATGATTTCCCATTATCCTGTAAAAGGTACCTAACTTAATTTGAATGAATTGGATTAAGTATTAGTAATACTATCCGTGTGAATTGTGTGCGCACAAGAATACAACATCTCAGTGCTATGAGGAACAGAAATGCAAATATGTAGTTTGGTAAATTTGCAACTATTCAGCCTTTTCTTTATTTTTTGAGGATATAAAGGATTCAACGAGCTTTCACATAGAATATTCTGTACCAGCTCATACTATACCTGTGTTACTGCCTCTAATATGAGGTGCAAAACACAAAATGAATATTGATTGCAATACTTAAATCACAGCAGCAACTTGTGTTCATGGGTCTCATAGGGCAAACAACAACCTGGCTTTGTATATAGCTATAGTGGCTACAGAAAGTATTCAGACCCCCTTAAACTTTTCACTCTTTGTTATATTGCAGCCATTTGCTGGTTTGGTCCATTTCTTTGGATCATCCATGAGATGGTTCTACACCTTCATTTAAGTCCAGCGGTGTGTGATTATACTGTTTGGACTTGATTAGGAAAGCCACACACCTGCCCATATAAGACCTAACAGCTCACAGTGCATGTCAAATGAGAATCATGAGGTCAAGGGAACTACCTGAAGAGCTCAGAGACAGAATTGTGGCAAGGCAAAGATCTGGCCAAGGTTACAAAACACTTAAGGTTCCTAAGAGCACAGTGGCCTCCATAATCCTTAAATGGAAAACGTTTGGGACGACCACAACCCTTCCTAGAGCTGGCCATCCAGCCAAACTGAGCTATCGGGGGAGAAGAGCATTGATGAGAGAGGTAAAGAAGAACCCAAAGATCACTGTGACTGAGCTCCAGAGCTGCACTCAGGAGATGGGAGAAAGATGTAGAAAGTCA
>CM070037.1:45875659-45893531 GCA_036250615.1 Ptychadena robeensis | reverse complement strand
GCGGCAATGTGCGGTGCTGCAATGAAGACATGGCATCCCGCAGCTTCATATCATCACCGCAGATGCACCACTCAGATAGCGCAGAGTGGACACTGTGTCATTCATTTGAATGGGAAGTGTCCTCTCTGCATCTTTTTCCCTGCTGCGGACTTACGCCCACCACGGGGAAAAAGACGCAGTGGACGCAAACTCTTACAAAGTATTTCCTTCTTATGCGTTTTCCTTTATTTTGAACTTGATTGCATACAGAAAAATCAATCCAATCAAATCCAACATGAAAGAAAACTCATCATAAGCAAATTTTTTTTTTTTTTTTAAATGTGTTTTTTTCATTTTACATTGAATTGGAGCGAAAAAAATCACTCCAATCAATGTCAGAATGAAAGATAAACTATAATATAAAAAAAAATTTTCTTCAAATTTTTATTTTCCCGCCCCTCCCCCTCCCGATGACGTCATCGTGCACCCGCCGGCACGATCACGATCATCGGCATCTGAAGATCAGACAGCTGGGGACACGGAGGAGAAGAGCAGGAAGTCTCTGGGCTGCCTGCAAGCCATCTGGGTGCAGGTAACAGCAGCCCGAGTTACTTCGGGCTGATTCTTTTAAGCAACTTTCTTCAGCCCGAGTTAACTCGGGCTAAACACCCAGAAGGTTAAATATGGTCTCATTGAGGAGTTCACCTTTGCTCAACGTATATATATTTATTTATTATGCCAATCTGTTCCTCAGAGAGCAGTGTAAGCATACCTGTGTGGGGGTGATAATTGGTACACCACCCACTATTTCAGTCTTGTAAGAGATCTGTTTTTTGCTGCCAGTATATTCAAGCTGGTTGTGCGTGCTGTCAGCATGGCATGGTTGGTCGCAAGGTTTTGGTACCTACAAGCAAAGAAAAGTGCAAACTGCGTTACATATAACAATAAATAGCAACTTTATTTAAAAAAAAATTTGGGCTGGGGTAAAAGACCTACAAGTACCTTTGGATACTTCTAGGAACCCTATAGAGATAACAAAACTCTACCCGAGAAGAAAACCTATTGGTCTTTCTGCTGTTTTTTTCCCCCACATTAGTTTTTAGTTTTGACATCTCTATGCGGTTCCTGGAGGTGGACTTTAAACTATACTGAGCCATTGCCCAAGGTTATAAAATAAACTTCATAAAATGATCTCACTTTAATTACAGATCAGAGTAGGGTAAAGTATCTCAGAGGAAAAACTCTGGCTGAAGGTCTACAAAAGTTGTCAGGTATCCTCTCTTCTAAGAAAAAAAAAAGAAGAAAAAAAAGCAAGAGCTCTGCACGCTATATCTAATGTTCCATTTCTCATCTTGTTCAGCTCAACCGAGGTCTCACAAGAAAGTGATTATTGTGCAGCCATCTAAATGTGTGTGGGAGTGAAGATGGTTTCTAGCAGGAAACCTAGCCTCCCACAGTCCTGTGCTTTTAATAGGCATCAATTCACATCTCTAACTGGGAGTTAAACAAAAAGACCATCCTCTGCAGCGCGAGTGGAGTCAGTCACAGCACAGCTTCGCAAGAAAGCCTTTTCACAAGCCATTTCCTGTATGAAATGAACTGACATTAAGCTCATTCTTTCTACTGCTCATAAATAGCAGCTACTTTAAATGCAAAAATAAAAATGATCAAAACTGTAAATGTCAAAACTTTACTTAAAAGTCACCTGTCATCTGTGTACGTAATGGAAGTTAAAGGAGAAAGACATTTTATTCTAAAAAACATGTTTAGATATTCTTATGGAAAATTATATTTGCAATAACTATCTTCATACTAAAAATTAAAACACTCAAATGAATCTGCAAGCCACAGAGAATTTGTTACAAGTCCATGAAAATGTTTAAAGCAAAGAGTTACTTGTCAGTGCCAGATAGTAAAATGTGTCTCTCCATAAGTTGCTCATTGTGTTCAGAGAATGGGAACTGCTTGCGTATAGGCACATACTTTAGTATTAGCCCTGCACCCTATTCTTCAACTGCAATGGACTGCTACGTGCCCTGGTACATGATTTTCAATGCTTCTCACTACTTTACAATATCTTTGAATGCCTTCACTGTCCTACATTTACTAATGGTGATGAAGTATGAAATGGATGAAGTGCTTGAAGATATTTAGTCAAAGTTTCTGCCTGCCCCCACAAAACAAGTTGGCAAAGTAGAAGAGGCAACAATGGCATGCTCAGACCTTAAATAACATTTCACACAAAACAAATGTAGTTAAACAAAAAAGGTACTAGTTACTGGTTTCTATGTAAACATTACTTGGCTTCTTTAATAAAGCATCCAGTTAAATCTAGTAAAATCATTACATGGCTTTCAGAGGATGATTAACCTATTTGCATTAAGAGGAGCGAACCACCAATTAGACCTTGGTTTTCAATGATTAACCTAAAGCACATCTTAACAAGACAAAAGCTATTTAAATGGCCAGTGGGATCTTATAACTTTTAATACATTTAACACATTTACATTTTAACACATTAGTAATGTGCTCGAAATACAAAAAAATTATAATAATGGAAGTGTGCTTTCCCAGCACTATTTAATATTTTCCCAGATTCCCCTTATAAGAGAGCATGCCGGACAATGTCCTAAAATGGTCATGGAGAGAAACAGAGGTAATTCATGATTGACCTATTGAGTCATGGGTGAAAGACAGGTGGGTAGTTTCATGGCCCATGGAATCAGTTACATGGATGACTGGAAACCATGGCTTGCAAGTGCAGGACTTGATGCATTATGATGCCATGTAACTTCTTGTAGGCTTCTAAAGGCCCCCACACAAGTAGCGAGTGGAAACTGACAGATGCGCTGTGGAGAGCAAAGTAATAACGTCAGCACGCTGCTCTCCATCGCTCAGAGTATCGGCGGGCATCCTTTGTGTGCCAGCCATTAGTTTGAATGGGGACGCCGGTCCCCATTGAAACTAATAGCATTGGCCAGAGAATAACGGACACATCCGTTCTCTGGCCGACCAAGCTTTGGGGCGACAGGCTCGTTAAGTGTGTGGGGACCCTTAGACTTCCACTGCGTTCCATTGCAGGATATGCCGATACCCCCTGAGATAATCACGTCTTGACAAGGATGTTGGCGCATCCCAAACATATGCATAACTTATGTATGGGATGCACCGACATCCCCGTCAAGGCATTCGATTAATAAATTGGATATCGGCGCAGCCCTGACCGCTGAAAGCCTTAGGCTATGTTCCCACATATTTTGCCCACATGTAGCTGAGATATGTAGCTACATGTGTACGGATTTTGGTGTGTTTGGGTGCCTTGGTTCGGGCGTGGGGCGATGTCAAAGTCGGGCTAATTCTCCCATAGGAATGAATGGGAGAGCGGGAGCCCCGCTCCAAAACACGAACCCTCACGTTAATTAATTGATGGACGCTCACTTGTCTGTAGAAAAATCGCTACTTAAGAAGCTCTTTTTGCAACAATTTTTGCGTGCCCAGCGGGCTAAAAAACCTCCGCCCGCATTCCTCTGGGTACCTAGTTTTGGGCACATCGCCCCCCTCTACGTGGACCCAGGAGGGGGCTTAAGGGTCGTCAAAAATGGGACCGGGTCCTCACAAAGTCTGTTGCGGGGATATGGGTAACCCTAGCCCGCTAACCCTAGGTCTGTATGGGGGTACCTCGCCGGCTAGCGGATCCACCATACACGCCTAGGGTTAGCGGTGCACGGGTGCAGGCTAACCCTAGGCGTGTAGGCTGGGATCATATATGATGCCCAGGTCAGCCTGTGGAGGTTTACCTTAGGGCGACTACAAAGCACGGGCGAGCCCGAACCCTCACTTTGATGAACTAACGGTTGAACTTAATTTTGAGCTAGCGACCCCACATTTGCCCACATGTAGCCGAGATATGTAGCTACATGTGTACGGATTTTGGTGTGTTTGGGTGCCTTGGTTCGGGCGTGGGGCGATGTCAAAGTTGGGCTATTTTCCCATAGGAATGAATGGGAGAGCGTGAGCCCTGCTCCAAAGCACGGGCGAGCACGAACCCTCACTTTGATGAACTAACGGTTGAACTTAATTTTGAGCTAGCGACCCCAAATTTTGCCCACATGTAGCCGAGATATGTAGCTACATGTGTACGGATTTTGGGATCATATTCACATGCGGCAATTGCTGTCGATCGCGTTCATTTAGTTGGATGGGCTTGTTCGCACTTCAACTAATGGCTGTGACTGGGCGTGGCTGCGGTTGGACCTACGATCAGAATCGCGGCTCCCTGCGTTCTGATCACGGGCGGCGGGTGGACGGATTTTTCTTCCCTGATCGCGCCTGTAGACATTAATGAATGTGATTTTTGACCACATGCGGACCCGTTCGCCCTATGTGGGAACAGAGCTTTACATTATGTTATGTACTTTTCTGTTCTGTCCAGAAAAGTGGCCATTGAATTTTCTTGCTATAGGCAAGTCACCTGTTCCTTATAACTATATATGGATACTCACTGTAATTTTGGTTGCTTTGTTGAGCACGTTGACCCATTCTACTAAATCTTGCTGATCATTGGCTTGTAGGAAATATTTTCTCATGCCAGCATTCATTACTGGAAAAGAGCAAAAGACAGAATGAACACATCAGCAGCACAGATCAAATAAAATGTACCAGTAATGGTTTCAATTTATGCAGCATAACACAGAAGAGACTTTCTTTGTTCTAGAAACAGCATCCTGGAAACATGTTAATTGCAGCCAAATCCTCCAAACTGCAAGCACAATGCTAAGCTACATTCATTCCAATGTGGATGCCAATTCAAGGCAAACTCCATTGCCATGCGATTAACACCGCAGCAACCTTATAAATCTGAAAGGATCAAGTCTGATCTATTTTAAAACTAGTTAAAGATCCTGCAACTTCTGTAGTAATATGAACCACGTCTCTGCAGAGTAGGAAGTTAAAGTATTACCAATGAAGACTGCACATATACAAATTAGAACCAGAAACATCTTTGTCATGCTTTATGTGTTTAAATTAATTTGAGGTTTATTTTTTGCTTTACTAGATACCTCACTTTATGCGGTTTGGTAAGTGGACAGAAATTAAAGCTAGCCATATTTATTTTTATCTGACAGTTAAAGCAGGACTCCATTATGCTTTGGGGTGCTATTCTTCTGTTGGAATTGGAGCATAAATCAAGGTGGAGAGAATTAGAAAGTTTTAAATACCAGTCACTTTTGGCCCTTAACCTTCAGGCATCTGTTAGAATTCTGAGGTTGTCCTCTTCATCTCTAGCTTTCTAGCAAACACCTGAAGGTTTTTATCTTTTAACACAACATTGGCCCTAAGTATCCAAATGTACAAAATAAAAGGTTGGGGAAAAGAGTATGCAATAGGTAGGGGAGATGGGTCTGGCATGATGAGGTTAGGAATGATAAGATGGGTAGGCCAGACTAAAGAGGTGGGTTTTCAGGGCTTTTTGAAGTGGAGTTGGAGGTGTTGGAGCAAGTCTAATAGGTCAAGCGGGAGTTCCAGAAAGCAGGAGCAGCCTTAGAAAAGTCAGGTATATTTATGTACCAGGTTGACTTTGATTCTCTGGACAATTGGCAGCCAGTGTAGAGGTATGCAGATGATAATTTTTTTAGTCCCAATAATCCTGGGAACTATAGCTCTGTACCCCAAGAGGCTGAAATTTCTTCCATTCCCTACAACCAAGCAGGAGAAAAAAACACTGCCAAGAAGGAGATCTTAGCTTAATTACCAATCAGTACGCATTTTCTGAACCCACTAACCAACTTATAGAGAAACACATTTTACAATGAGATAGCATGAGTTGTGTATTTACATTAATATTCTGCATTGCAATAAATACATTTTTTACACAGACTTATATCTCCATATCTCCTCCCATACGTAAATAGCTGCTTGTGGGTAATTTGTTCAGTGCCGCATTGTAAAATAGGTCTCTTCATAAGTTGGTCAGTGTGTTCAGAGAATAGGCACTGCTAGTGTATAGACACTTGCTAAATTTTCAGCCCTGACACTCTGCTGCAGTGAAGACCTCCTTCCTGGCACTGGCTTTTTGACTGGAGGATCATAGAGTAAATACTGCATGGACCAGACCTGGCTACGTTGCTGGAGCATTCTGTATATTAATTTGATATCTGAATGGCTGTGTCTTAGATTTTTGGTTTCTTTTTCCTAATTTTCTTTTCAAAACTTTGGGGTGTGTCTTATGGTCCTGGTGTGTCTTATAGTGTGGAAAAAAATGGCAAATGAGTCTAGCAGCAGGGTTCATGATGGACTGAAGAAGGGACTGTCTAGTTCGAGGAAGACCAGAAAGGATGATGTTGCAGTAGTCAGGGTGAGAAATAATGAGTGTACCAGGAAGGGGTGTATCTTGGATATTACATCACTTCCATCATCCTAAAATAGAACTTGCTGCCCTGTATATATTCTCATTCAACTAAAATACATTTCAACGTTTTCCACACTTCCAAACACATCAATGTACACAAAAGTTACAGTAGTTTGGAACATGATCCTGCAAACAGACTTGGAGGTGTCTGAAGGTATGAGCTGATACATCTATAGGGGGACCCTGATGTCTCGACAGTGGGTTTATTTGAACATCACTTCAAAAACATTTCCATTAAGAGTGAGAAATCTTCATTTCATAAAGTTAATGCAAAAAAAGTAAATATATGTTTTATTTCAGGAAGCTGGCATTTTAAAATTCAAACAAAAATCTTTAATGCCTAAACTAATAGATGTAAAATTGTTGATTTGAAGGGAGAAACCTTCCAGACAAGAATTTAGCTTATGCATAGGGTACTTGCATTACTGAAAGATTTAAATATGATGTTATTATGCCAAAATCCTTGCATTTCACACTCTAAGCAGTCGTTGCCAGTAAACAGATGATATTATATAGAATGGTATGAGAGGAATGTACAGGAAATACTACGGAGAGAAGGAATCCAGGGGACAGGTTAGGGCCAGTCCTTAAAGAAGGAGGCTCATCGGACTGCAATGATCACTACAGACACACTTCCTCTCACAAGCTCGAAGTAATTATTTCAAGCACTAAAACTGGGTGTATGAAAAGGAACATACAATTAGCTTTAGAGCCAGCTTACAACACATTTTTATGCAATACAATCACAATAAATGTACCATGTTGTGACAAATAATGGTGTATATGCAGAGTAGGTTGACAATGAATTATACACTCCTGACTGTGCTTTACTGTTATTATCTGCAGCCTTGGAACTATTCACCATTGACTTGCTGCAGGAGATTGCAAGATCAATGACCCATTCGAGAGCAGCGTGGTGACATCAAGATGATGTCATCATGCTGCGAGCGCCCGTAGATTGACCAGGAATCGAGCACCATTTGATCAGGATTTAGTGACATGTCCGTTACCTGTTTGACAGACCTGTCTTTGAGCAGGATCAGTTGAGCCTGCTTGAAGACAAGGGTGGCCGCGTCCCATGGCCACGGCGCAACATCAGCGCCTGAACGTGCCATCAATTGTGCGCTCATCTGTATGTGTATATAGGTTTCTTCTTCTTAGAGATCTTTTATAAGTAAGGTGCAAAATTGTTCAAGATTGGAAAACCCCTTACAGACCACGTTCTGAAAAAAACCACCAGTTTCACAGTACTGGATCAAATGCCCCACATGCACTCCCACACATTCCTACATAACCTGTTTATTCTGAGTGGCCAAATATAATTGATGCCTTAAAAAAATGATCTCGATATAGTGATGAGGGGACAGAATTCAAGGTCACGTTTATGAACTGCAATTTAGACAGATGATTGTCCATACAATTATTTATAATACTATTATTTACACGTGCAGTAGCTGCAGCTCTGGCGACTATGACCTTCCAGTTACCACTCTGTGCCCACTGAGAAAGATGGACTAGCTGTGGTTCCTTTGCCAAGTACAAGTCGTTTTTAAAATGGACATACCACTAGAAGCAGCGATAATAGGGAGGATAGAATAAGAAGAAAAAAATGCCTGTAATGCACAATTTAAGAAAGTGTAGCCCCTCCTCTCTTCCTGGCTCTGATGACGTGGGGAAGCAGCACCCTTGGAAAAACTCTGAGCACAGTGACAGTGTGGTAAATCCTTAATCTCGGCCATGCGTTGAGACCAATTTTCCTATAGAAAACTATCATACATGGACTAGCTGTGGTTCCTTTTTCCTTTGTGGGTAGCTCAGGGACTACCTATACAAATTATGCATCAGTTTATTACATATGCAATTGTTCCACTAGAATTTGAAATATAAACATCCTTGGGGACATATTATGATGGCATATGACAACCATAGGTCCCTGGGTGCATTCCAAGCAATATTATGGCATTCAAGGAGCACTACGAGGTGGGCAGAGGGAACATTCATTACAACAGTGTGTCTGCATATTCTTTTCTAAAAAAAACTGACATGTAGCAACCAAAGACTAACCTTTCTGAACTGACAAGCCACTGTAAGGTGGAAACAACTTTTATATTTCCAAGATTCAAATATTTCCGCCCTGTTTCAGCAATCTGCTATTCGAACTCCACAGCTACTAAACGAAGTCCAAATTTACCCAGTTTTCATCATTACGGATAAAACTCCGCTAGGATTTGCCAAAACATGGCAATAGAAATAAGATTCTCTGGTCTGATGAGACCAAGATAGAACTTTTTTTAAGGGTATGTGTGGAGTGAAGCATTGTGGTGGCAGCATCATGCTGTGGGTGTGTTTTGCAGCTGCAGGTACAAGACGGTTGCAATAGCATACCTTTTCCAGACTGCTCAGGACCTTAGACTTGGCCAAAGGTTTACCTTCCAACAAGACAATGACCCTAAGCACACAGCTAAAATAACAAAAGAGTGGCTTCACAACATCTCTGTGACTGTTCTTGAATGGCCCAGCCAGAGCCCTGACTTAAACCCAATTGAGCATCTCTGGAGAGACCTAAAAATGGCTGTCCACCAACGTTTACCATCCAACCTGACAGAACTGGAGAGGATCTGCAAGGAGAAATGGCATAGGATCCCCAAATCATGGTGTGACAAGCTTCTTTCCCAAAAAGACTCATGACTGTATTAGAACAAAAGGTGCTTCTACTAAATACTGAGCAAAGGGTCTGAATACTTAGCACCATATATTTCAGTTTTTTTTTTATAAATTTAAAATGTCTACAATTCTGTGTTTTTCTGTCAATATGGGGTGTTGTGTGTACTTTAATGAAGAAATAAAAGCAAATGGCTGCAACAAAGAATGGAAATTTTAAGGGGGGCTGAATACTTTCCGTACCCACTGTATACTTCATAGCACATGGTTGGAAAGCCCAATGTAGACCAATAAACCTGAGTGCACTTCATATAATTTACCCATGCTTTCTATGTTTAAAAGACACATTGAATTTTAGGTTTCCTCTCTATTGTCCTTACTTAACTATTATATTTACAGTCATTAAGAACTGCTCTCCTTTGAGCTTAGCCTTCCAAGAAAGACAGCCACGTCTCAAACCTAAAACAAGTTGGATAGCAAGGAAGCTGCTTAGGAAGAGAGGAAAATGATGCACAACTATACAGGAAGCTTAGACTTAAAATAGCTGATCTCAGGAGGGTCTGCTGGACACAAGTCTGTATTCAAACAAGCTTCTGAAAGCAGCAGCGATGGTGTCTACACAAATACAGATCAATGGGAATTTTAATTCAAGCAAAGAGATACTTTCCTGCTGAGCGACCTGTTTTAAAGGACACAGCATATTCTAAAATAGAACTGTTTTACCAAAAAAGCCAGCTCAAATTTTCCAACCATGGCTCCAAAGAAAAAATTAATTCAATAACCCGTTCAAACTGCGCCAGATGTACTTAGTCATCCTTATATCATAGTTCCCCTTTATCAGATGCTCTAAGAACCACAAAGGAATATCAAGTGCAACATTAACCAAAATCTGCTAGCTCTTGTGCAATAATCCCATAACAGATTCTTAATCTTTGTTAATTATATTTCACATAGAACAAGAGGAAGTTAGGCTACTTAAGCGTACGATGACCTATTTCAAATGCTGAATTAACTTGATCTAGGCTACACAGGTGCACATCGGCTGTACAACACACAGCTTCTCGTTTTAACTCTTTCCACCAGATCCACTGCATAGCAAGTAAAGTCTGTACTGTACCCTGCTACATCTGTCGAAATGTAGAATGAATGCGGAATCAACACAACATACACAACAAATATCTATACCGAATATCTGTATCTTTTCATGGGAGAACACTAAACATATGACACTTTGATACAATGTATGTAGAATGAATGTGGACTACCTCAGAAGAATCAACACAACATATACACCAAATATCTATAAGGGCTTGTTTCCACTAGAAGCGGAAGCCCGCGGTTGTGAGCGGCGCGGATATATCGGCGCCCATTCATTTCAATGGGCTATTCCCCTGTCCGCGGAATCGCGCGGACGGCCGCCTAAAAACCTCGGTCGACCGGGTTTTTAGGCAGCCGTCCGCGCGATTCCGCAGCCGCCCAGCACTGACCGCGGCCATAGGGATGAATGGCCGCCGCTAAAAACCACATGAGATGCGGTTCTTAGCGGCGGCGGTTCTTAGCGGCGGCAACCGCGCCGCCGGCTTCTAAGCCATACTGACGGGCAGGGAGTATATACAAATGTTCACCCCTCACACTGTGGTAAATATATTATTTTTTATTTTCATGGGAGAACACTGGAGATATGACACTTTAATACAATGTAATGTAGTCAGTGTACAGCTTGTATAACAGGGTAACTTTGCTTTCCCCTGAAGATAACTCAATGTATGATTGTTGTCAGAATTGTTGCAGAGATTAAAGGGGTGGGGGGTCAGCCTGTCAGTACTCAGAATTTGTACACTGCATCAAATCGTTCTGCATGGTTGTCGTCCCAGGAGAAAGCCACTTCTAAATATGATGCACAAGAAATCCCACAAATAGTTTGCTAAACTGAAAAGTAGACTAAGAACATGGATTACTGCATGTGTTGTGGTCTGATATATATAAACATATTTGGTTCACATAGAGGCTAGAGTTTGGCTGGAATCCAGGTGATGAGAGAAAGACAAGTGGTGGTAGTGCCATATTTTGGGGTCTGCCGGCACTGGGGAACTACAGGTCGTTGAGAGAAGTATTATAATATGACATACTGAAATCCAGATTATTATAATCTTTTATTTATAAACTGCCAATATATACGCAGCTCTGTATAATAATAATATAGTACAGTCTATGACACAAACTCTGCTTACAATCTTACAAGAGGTAGACATCTATATGATGTCAGCCCCCCATCTACAAGCATTAGAGCTTCCAGAGTCCAAAATGCTCCAAAAGTCCAATGGTGTTGTGCTTTTTACCTTTCCACCAAGTGCATTACAGGTGATGCAAGGCTTGTACCGCACAGCCATGGAAGCCATATTTGAAGCTCCAAGTACACAGTTTTGGTGATAAAGAGTCAAAAGGAGCATTGGAGAATGTTGCATACCATGTACCTCAGCCCTAGGTGACCCCACTCTCAGAGAACACAATGGAATTTGTTCTTGCATAATACCCTTATTGAGGCATGGCAACAGCCCCCCCCCCTCTTTTCCTGGCAGACCAGACCATACCAAAAAAGTCTGGTATGGCCTGTCCATGGCCCCCACTCTATCCAGGTTTGCCAGGCTATGCCATGCAGGGGGTCTGGTATGCTCTAGAGTGGGGAAACCCAAAACCCCTGCTGTTTGGGGTGTTTTTCCCCCGCCCCCTTTCCAGACATACCAGCCCAATGCAAAAAGGGGATCTGGTATGGTCCCCACACATTTAAAAAAAACAAAAAACTGAAAAATGAACAGAGAAAGATCAAAGAAGCAGTGGAAACATAGCCCAACAAAGTGTTTAAAAGTGCAAAAAAAGAGCAAGAGGTAAATTATCCTGTTGATTCTCCATCAAAGAGAGTGAAATCTCCCAGCAGGACACAGACCACAAAAATAACCTGAGAAGAATTTTCAACGCTTCCCTATTCAAAGCATCACAGCTGTCACTTGTTGGAAGCTGTAGGAAATATCTGAAAAGGGGAAATCCCCTCCTGTCGCCAGAAAAGTTTTCCATTGGGCATCTTCCTATCATACTTTTTAGGGAGGTAGAGAACTATGATTGCGGAGGAGTTTGCTTCAATTTGGAGAGACATTCACTGACCTTCACTTAATGACAGCTGTAACCTTTCTTAAACTCACAAAAGCCCCCCATACACCTTTAGATGGCTCCATACAATTTCCATTAGATCTACCAACAACTATGTAGTGCCATGTCATTCTTGATAGAATACATAGTGATTAGGTTTAAAAAGGTCCTCATATTACATGGTTTTGGTAGAAGAAAAGTTGGTTGTACAGAAATTGTATGGTAAGATTGTAAGGTGGATGGGTGGATATATATATATATATATATATATATATACACACATATATACATAAGTAAATACACACTCAAGACCATCCACAGTCATCATGACATATCGAGATGGTTAAAGAGATGTACAAAATTATAAATCACCATCTAAATTGCACACAGTCTGAAGCTCAGCCAATCTAGAGGCCCCCTATACACCTTTAGATCACATGGTACAAATTCCATTAGATCTACCAACAACTATGTAGTGCGGGTCCTCCCTGATGAAAATTCATAGTGATTGGTGGGTGTAGAAAGGTCCTCATATTACATGGTTTTTGAAGAAGAAAAGTTGGTTGTACAGAAATTGTATGATGAGATTGTAAGGTGTATGGGGGCCTTTACACAGAAGCTGTGAAGTTTGACTTACTCGGTTTCAGTGTGCATGCAACTGCATGCTAATGTCAAATTTTGTGCATCTCATTAATCCTCTCAATTTGTCATAATGACTGGGCATGATTTTGGCTTTAAAGTGGCAAAATGCGGAGAAAGGGAAGAACTACTTCTTTCCTTGTATAAATTATTCAAACTTTAGTCGTCACTTTCATTATTCTATTTGTCAGACATGGGCATTAAGTCATATGGAATATCGTACTTTCCAGTAAAGAAGATAATTGCAGATTTATTAATATATCTGTGCAAGAATGGGAATGAACAGTTTACTAGAGATGTAGCAGTGCTGGACACAACCATCATCATTATCACATACTCACCAAAACAAAATTCAGCCTTTGGTCTAAGCTTGGTGGCATCGCTCACCTGTCAAGTGAGAGCATGCGATGAGAAACAAAAATAAACAGTCTGCTTATACAGACAGAAATTACACGCAAATGGTTAAACGCTCACCTTTGAAATATATGTCAGTTTAAGACACCCTACAGAAGGGGAACCTGCAGGAAGGTTCTGCAAAGATATAAAAAATAAAATCACATTGAGAAACAGGAACACTCATACAGCCAGAAGAAAAACCACAACTGATCATACGAGAAACTTGTGAAAAATATTGACACTAAGTCACCTGGTTCAGCAGACCACCAGCTACAAGAAAACCACAAAAGAAAAGGCAGCCGTATCAGAAGAGACAGGCAAACATGTCCTATATCATTTCTGCAGCAACCCATGCTGTGTATCACGTATATATATCGTCTGTGCATGTTTTACCTGGGGATTGTCCATGTACCAAAGCAGGTTATTCTGGCTGGTGTCCAGGATGAAATATCTCCGAAGAAACTTGCCACTGTTTTCATGCTCCTCGATGTCCAGGAAGCCACAAATGCGATTCTGACGATCCACGTAAGGCATGTCTGGACTGGAACATTACCCTGTGTGAAAAGAGTCACAGCTCTCATCAACGGTGCACCCAACTACATTACAGAAACAAGTACATGGCTAGACTTCCTCTGATCATAAAATGGGTGATATACACATATTCTCACTTAAATATTCTCAATCAATGGTGTCACACTCAAACACAAAGTGGGGCAAATACAAAAGATTGATATTTATTAAAAAGGGAATTTTTTCCGTCTCATCCTTTTTATATGGAAACAAAAATTAAGTTTTGCCAAAACATTTGATGTGGGAATTGAAGTACTGTGCCTAAATCCCTGTAAACTTATTGTGATGGCATAGAACCAAATGTCTCAATCCCTAATTTTCGGGATGTTAATGTGACTGGGTATGAAAGTAAGAAGCAAAATACAGGCGGAAATGATAATGAGGAAACTGTTATAGGAAATCTCTCTTTCACTGCAAAAACCTTCCCACATCTTGTCTGGCCTACATCATAAAAGAAGGGAATACCAATGTAGTCTTCACCCTTCCCCATTCTATACAAAATGACTTTAGAGATATACAGTAAAGGTGCCATACACGGCCAATATTTCCATTAGATCAACTAAAAACGATTTTATAGTTGATCGATTGTAAATAGTTCCCTGCAAACCTGGTACGATCGACCAAAAAAATTATCGGAATCGATTGTAAAGTGATGTTGGTAAATTGTTCTAGATCGTACAAATAACTGACGTTTTTTTATAGGTATATAATATATATATTACAGTCCTATTAAGCATGTGCTTCATTATACCATTGATTACACTGTGCGGTAGTACGATCAACATTTAAACTACACAAGGGGATCAAATCGGCGATTGATCGCACAAAGGTCGACCCCAGTAAGGCTAGCTTTAGTATAACAGCACATACAGTTGCAAGACAAAGTATGGGAACCCTCTGGGATTGCGTAGAGTTTTGCTTGAATTGGTTATAAAATGTTCTCTGATCTTCATCTAAGTCACACCAATAGAAAAACACAGTCTGCTTAAAAGAATACTACAGAAACATTATATGTTTTCATGTTTTTATTGAACATGAACATTTACAGTGCAGGACAATGACATACAAGTCATTCAACAAAAGAATGGCTTCAACAGAACAAAATACGCCTTCTGGAGTGGCCCAGTCAGAGTCCTGACCTCAACCTGATTGAAGTGCTGTGGCATGACCTTAAGAGAGCACTTCACACCAGACATCCCAAGAATATTGCTATTGCTGCAGTTTTGTGAAGATGAGTGTTCCAAAATTACTCCAGATCATTGTGCAGGTCTGGTCTGCAACTACAGGAAACGTCTGGTTGAGGTTATTGGGGCCAAAGGAGGGGCAACCAGTTATTAAGTCCAAAGATTCACATACTTTTTCCACAGTGCACTGTGAATGTTTACATGTTATGTTCAATAAAAACATAGTATGTTTGTGTAGTATCATTTTAAGCAGACTGTGTGTTTCTATTGGTGTGAAGATCAGAGATTCAGAGCACATTTTATGAATGAAACACCAAGTAATCTTAAAGGGTACACATACTTTATCATGCAACTGTAGTCCTACTATGCATCTTGTAGATGTTTTAAGACACATAATTATAAGGTTTGCTACTGTATGATGTAGATTAGCAGATATATGTAGGGAAAGTGAGGCGGTCATAAGGTAAAGAAGATGCTGTTAAAGGCAAAGAAGTCATTACCAAGCCAAATTCAATCTTTGGAGTAACTAGGAGAAATTCCAGCACAATTATTCTTATTGTGCCAGTTCCCAAAAATACAAGTTTAGTTCATTTTCCACTTTAAGAGGAAGCTATGTATTTTATTCAGCTGGAACAATCCGTGCCTTAGAATAGTTGCAGGAAATGTGGCCACTAAACACACACAGGGTTACAGAGCAGCTCCTCATTAGAACGTGCATATGGATCTCTCTGAGCAAAGGGCCAACCTAGGACAACAGGACAAGAAGCCACCATCAATATACTCCTTTCTACTACTGAATGCTATTAGTGAGGCAAACATTAGGCTAATTGTTCAGATTCACGGAAACAATTGCAGGACACGCAAATCTCACCCCCTCCTTCATCCTGGGGTTTTCCTCCAGTACAGCGCTGCATTTAATGACCCCTCAGAGACGGGGACTAAAAAGCGGCAGCCCTTGTGGATAAACTCTGGGCGCAGCTAGGAATGGGATGGAGGGTTATGGAAAACAGGCACATACTCACTTCCCCCCATTCTGCTGCGGTTCCACCAGGAACAAAGATGGTTTTCTGAAAACTGCTCCTATGAATATTCATAAACACTATTAAGGATTTCAGCTGAGATGTACAGATGACAAGATCAAAACTAACATTCTATTTTCTGGGTACAGTACAGAAGAACACGAAACAACAGGCCATTCAGTGGAAACAAATGTGATAGTTGGAAGAAGGAAAAGAAGCAGAATGAAAGAACGCTGATTCATTTACGGGACGGTGTCAGTTTTTATTTTATTTATTTACTTTTGAAGGTTTGAGCTTTCAGCTAGTTAAAGGTACATACACACACTCTTTCTGCATTTGATAATTAAAAAGAACCTTAAATCACTAAAATAACAGATTTATTATCGCCAGATCGCCAAAAAAGCTCTGTAACCCCATTCTCTACAACAGGGGTGTCAAACTCAGGCCCGGGGGCCTAATCTGGCCCACCATGTAGACTGCCTTTTACATTTTAATTAAATTAAGAGTGTGTTTTTTACATTTGACTTCACCTACATTCTAGTACTAAGCTTTGCTTGTTTCAGATTCAGTCTTTAAAAGTTAACTTAAGCTAGCCCACACGGCTCGATAAAGTAACACATTAGAGGAACATCGTGTGGCGTGCGCGCTCATGGCTCCCGATTCTCCTCTCATCTGTCACTTCATCTGAGCCATCCACTGTCCATTTCGAGCAGGATCAATGGATTCTGCTCAAAAAACGTCGACCAACAGGTTTCCAACATGTTGGAAAACCTTGGTCGAAATCCATTGCATTGAATAGGGAACCCGCTATCCCCATTCAATGCAATGGATGACAGCTGGAGCCGGTGTAAACAACGAAGACGGAGAAGGTAAACACAGGCTGTGACAGGCTGTGTGTTCAGCTACGGCTCTGCCTGTGTTAAGGGGGCGTGGCCAACACGGATCCAGATAGCTTGCTGGAGGAGAGGAGAGAGGAGGGGGGCTGGCTGGGTCAGTGCCTGTGCGTGTCTCCAGCTCAGGTACAGCGCTGCCCGCCAGGGACCGGTCTCCATCGCCCAGTAATTGATGTGCCCATGTGGTGCACATTGATTACTGTACGATTGACCCGTAATCAATTACAGCGTGGTGACGTCACCACGCTGTAATTGATCGCCGGTCGATTGGACGGGAATCTACCCGTGTGTGGCAAGCTTTAGTTTCCTTATGTTCATCATATCTGATAAGAAGGCAAAACTTTGTCAATAAATATCCAGGTTGGCCAGTGACTTTGTCCATGTTGTTTATTTTGGCCCAATCTGTGACACCTCTGCTCTACAATTGGAATAGCTGCTTCACTGGCCAAGATGTGGTTGGACAAGCTTCATTACAATGAAGAACCACCAAACACAAAAAGGTTTCACCAAAATGTTATATATACAGAACTTTTATTTAGTGAGCTTCTCATGAGTACCAGGAGAAGGTGTTTGGTACTCACTTCCTGCATGGTAAGTTCTGCTGCAGATGGACCTCCCTGTTCCTGATTGCTCCTCCGATTAGCTGTTTCCATCCACAGGTCACCAGCTGGCTTTGGGTCAAATGTAACTCTCACAGTACAACACTGTTTGAATCCCCAGATCTCATACCTTAGTAGTGCAACCCTGACATTTTCTGGGTTAGTAACTAACCCCTTTAGACTACCAGAAGTCCAAATGTCATCCTATCATGGTCATATTCCAACCGCCAAACAGTGCTTTTCTCTTGTCAGATTTTACCCTTACATATGCCTACTCTGACTAAACAAAAGACACATCCCCACAAGGGGTCTGGAAACAGTCCACCTAGACCGTCCGGGTCTCAGCATAACAGAAGCATCAACACGGGGGGGGGGGGGG
>CM070037.1:45858826-45875634 GCA_036250615.1 Ptychadena robeensis | reverse complement strand
TAATCACCACGGCGCTCTACTGGCTGTAGAGGTCCAAAGTCCAAGGCACAAAACGAGCATAAGCCAGGTAGTGCCGTAGTCGTCGTAACCCCGTTTTTAAAGGGTTAGTAGGTAGGAGGGGGGTATAGAACAAATCACAAACATTGAAACGCTGGAAAGCCTTGTGGAGCTAAACAAGTCACATCCCACAAAAAAAAAAAAAACAAAACACGCAGAACATAAACATAACAAACAAGGTGGAGGGTGTGACAGGTGCACACCAAACTCCCAGTGTAACTCAAAATACAAGAACAACACTCTGGGGAATAGGGAGACACATAATCTTGGTTGGGGTTTCGTGTCCCTCGCGCCCGTCGTCCAGTAGAAGACAGCAGGGTCTGAATCGCGTGGGGTTTTTGGAATCCCTGGTCCAAGGGCCCAAATCTTACGGAAGAGTTCTCGTAACAGAGCCGCCTCGTCTCTCCAGTTCTATCCATCCGTTTCATGGTGGACAATTCTCGTTCCTCCATCCACTCGGCATCAGTAGGGGTTGTGGTAGACAGACCGTTCTAAGAATTACAGTCCCGTTGCCACTATCAAAATAATGCGAGGGTAATAAGCCAGCTTAATGGAGACCGCATTGTTGGCCTCTGTATCAATTGAGAGCAAGGGGGGGTTCGATGGCTGGGTTGTTATGTATTCTAGCGCTGAGTCTCATTTCATTTCATTATAAATAGTGAAAATGGGGGCGTCCCAGAAAGGTGGTCTAGTACCCGGCACACTCGCCACCAGATAGGGACATGTGCCCCTGTAGTCTCATGGCACCTCCAGCACTCGCTCGGTGATCCATGACCATCTTTACAGGCTCAGCGAGTCAGGATCTTAAAATTTTGTGTTTCGTCTGGCCTTACTAGAGGCAGAGTACTTGAACGTCAGTGTAAAGGCCTTGGTCCCGGTCGCATGCGGCGGAGAAGGTCCCCCCAGTTCCTTCTCCTCACCGGCAATGCGTGGGAGGGAGTTGGCTAGTGTTACCCCCCACTAAACTAGATTAGACTAGACATGACATCCGACATACCTTTTTAAGTTCGTTTCAATAAATAGTCCTTCGGTCAGCAATATTCAAATTGCGTTAGAGGCCTGGACCTGGAGGCTTGAAGGGACGTGGGCTCGACAAAAGGAGCGGGTTTGCGGAAACTACATCCAAATTGAGGCAAGTGGTGACCTCGGAACTGTATCGTCGAAGCTATCAGAAAACTTGGACGTGCGCGGAAAGGGGGATACAGGTAGGAGGGTTAAGAGGATTTAACACGTCGGGATTCGAGGCAGGGATTGTTGTAGACGATGAGATCGACTCTTAAGCCTCTGTCAAAGACTCCCCGAGGTGGAGGCTCCCCTCAGTCAGGATCTGGAAGCAGGTGTCCGTGGCCAAAAAAGACGGAGTGTCTGGCCGGGGGAATGCCGGGTTGTGGAAAAGAGGGGTTAAGGCCCCGGATTGGTAATAGCTAGGCTCCGATGATGCAGAGAGGAGGCAGTCCTTCATTTGGGAGTAGAGTCCTCAGTCAGGAGGGGCGAGCCCCCCGTCGGCGACCTGTGAGTTTTTTTTTTTTTATAAAATACATGTGACTGCATACCTTTCATAGTTATAGTATAGGCCTAATGTGGTCCCCTACGCATCTATTCAACTGACATAAAATTGTTATCTTACAGCCCCCCGATACCGTTCCGATTATTCTCACCGACCTCTCCTCTCCGCCGATTTTTTCTACCTTCTCTCTCCCGACCCGATTTTTCGTTTTCCACTGCTAAAATGTTATGGTCATCGGCTGGCACGAAAAATCGGAATTATAGATCATCAACCGGCTCATCAGTCAGCCGCGACCCTATTTATTTACGCAGATCGAAAGCATGATGGACCAAACATTTACGGACAGGTCGGACAGGTCGCGATGGCGTCCCAGATCGTTTTGAGAATCGGGCATCGGTCGGTTACATATGTCCGAATCCGATTAATCTCCTCGATTCTCCTCGATCGATTAGCTCCTCCCGACGCCGTTCTGTGTCGGTCGTCAATAAAATAATGGTGGGTGAAGATGGAGGAGAGTTTGGACGAAGGTGAGCTGGGTGGGGGGAAAGGAAAGGGCGATCGAGGCAAAGAGGGTGGGAGGGCGGGGCGGGGAGGAGAAAAGGGAGAAAAGGGAAGCGCATAGATGAATATACGGTGGGAATAAAGGGGTGAGTAGGAGGGCTGCTGGAGGTGAAGGAAGGGGGGCGGTCGAAAGCGGGTGATGTAGAGTGGTGGGTAGGGTTGTAGGGGAGATCAGATGTTGCGCGGTGTTGAGAAATAGAAAGGGGAGAGGGGCTTGTGTGGGAGGAACGGGATGGTGTGGCGGTCAATAAGGTGATGGAAGGGAATAGGCGGTATGAGGGAGAGCAAGAAAGGGGGTAGGTGGTGAGGGTGAGTGTAGGAGGGAGGCCTTGGTTGGGGAACGGCGAGGTGCGTCAAAATTCGTAGCGAAAATCTGCGACGTTTCTGGGGTTGCTTTAGCAATAAAAAACTTAAATAAGTTTGGGAATCCTAAAAATATATTTTTATAGTAGTGTATTACCTTGATAAAGTGAAGTTGTTGCACAGGGGGGGTCTATTTGAAGTTTTCCAGTTTTATTTCAATGGGAAATCCTCTCATCTCCATGTACAGATCACGTTTACAAAGGGGTTCTTCCTAAAACATAAAAAAGGGGGGACGCTGTGTGGTTTTGCTGTGCCGGATCTCTAACAACCACTTACACTTTCTGGCGATTCTTCCATGACCTCCATCGGTCTTCCCCATTGATATCTCGGCTTCCCCATTAGCTTTCTTACTCCCTTCCCCTCAAATTCCTCCTTATTTGTTTTTACGCAAATGCACATAGTCCCAATACATCAGCTACAGAAACATAGCTAATTTTTAATTATAAGCTAGTTTTAAATTCGGGCTTGAGTATCTACATTACTCGGTTCTATGCGCCCTTTGTATTTATAATATCCAATCACCTTCAAACACTGTTTGGTTTTTGTAATTCTACAGCTAGTTACTCTAATAACAAGAATTAGTTATAGTCTAGTACCCTGGACGCACCCTGTAGACCGCACAGGCACCCATACAATGTTTTTTGTGGGAGTGAATTTTTGCAACTCTGTGGACCTAGAAATCATCCGGATACTGGTCGGCCTGTTTCTCACTAGGTCCTCGGGGGGTCACTTAGGAACTAGTCATATTTTAGAGTAAAAACTGGTTCAATACATACCTAGGAGCTGCATGTTTTCCATTTAATAACATGGCCAATTAGGTGCCATAGAAAAAAATGAATAGCATTAGCTATTGGAAAGTTTAAAGGGCATAGCTGCAGGATCACTTTCTGCTGAGTTTCCCGGGGATTAAAAAAGTTTAATAAAGAAAAAAATGCTACTTTATTTTGGATGTCATAATTTTGATGCCGTACACACAGTTGATACACACATTGAGGGAAATAAAATTCATAATTCCTCGGAGTCATATAAATTATGGGTATCCAGTATGGGTGTGTGCCCTATTGTACGGTGGGTTTACACGTGTAGATTTTTTTTTAATTACATTGCTTATTCAAGTTTTTGATTCGGATATCGAATGAAAATACAGATAAAAATTTACTACCAACATGTCCATGATCTTCAAAGATTTTTTGTGTGAATTCGAGACAAAATGTATCCATAAGAACACCAATTTGGCCATTCGATTTTTGTTCAATCAACCAAAAGCATTCATTCTTCTTTGATCAAACGAAAAGATCTACCTGTGTAAACCACCTTTAGGTCTAGCCACACATGGTTTAATTTAGGGCATTCAATCTTCAATCGATGTTGCGATTAGATTTTGTAGTTCTCTCAAAAAAAACAAAAAAAAAAAATTATTTTAATTTCATCGTGACACCACATGGGTTTACGATTATTAGTTCAATTTAGACTGAATAAGTATCCAAAATCGGTCAAGTTGAATTCCTCTTACTATTTGGTTTCAATCGGAAGTTAAAGTGAAGTAGCCACACAAATCGGCCAAAAAAAAGCTGCAATGGAATTTAGTTTTCGATGATTTAACAATCGAGCAAAATTTTCCAACATGTCCGATCACAGTTTAAATTTACGATTTGACAAAATCGATCAATATGTCGATTGTACTATGTGGGCAGAACATGATTTTTTTTTACATCGATCCGGCGTTTTTCATCGAGAAACGTTGATTGAACTCTAAAATCGAACCATGTGTGGCTAGCTTTAGAGTTAAAATGCTTGTTTGTAGCTGGGGGATAATCATTATTCTATGATTTTGCTCGCTTAGCTGCCAACTGACTAGCCATCTTTATAGGGATAAGCCCACACTCACCTTCACTGTAAATCCTGCAGTGTTCTCCTGTGTTGTGAGTAAAGGGTTCCTCTATTCGATCGATGGCGGAATCCAGCTCAACAAAGGCCTTGGCTCGCAATAGATTTGTAAATCACTCACTGGCGTACGTGCATGGCAATCAATTGTGGCTCAACTATTCTAATCCCACATCATGTATGGGCCACCTTTTAGTTTGAGAATGCTATGGACCTGCCCACATCCAAAGAGAACAGGTCTACAACCTATTATGAGGGATAATCCAACCTCGTCTATCCTTAATTTTTCTGCACTAAATGACTGACATGCCTGATGGCCAGTGTATTCCGCGTCCGCCCCCTGCCCTTTTCCGCACATAGAACAGATGACCACCAACATTGAGCATTCTGCCCCTTTTATCAGGCAACTTCCGGAGCCAGCTTAATGAAGGTAAATACCAGTATTCCCCCGATTAAGGTCCTTGCAAACCCAATGATTCTGTTATAATTCACATCATGTACCTTCATCACATCTTACACACAGATATGAGATCAGCACGACAATACAAAAAGCTTTGGGCAGAAGTGTCTATAAATGTGTGCAATCTATCCTCAAATCTGACACAATACCATCTGAGTGGGTAAGTTCCGACAACCTATACGGGTCAAGCCAAAACATCTATAGAATATTTCTGAAAGTTGCCTTTTAAATATATATATTTTTCAGTAACTGGACTTTACATTTTTTTTGGGGGGGTGGACTAATTTCAGATTAAGCACTACCTAGCAACTACTTAATGCAACTTTTACTTAAGTGTAAATTGTGTGTAGAGAATACCGTCCAGGCATGTTCAGCCAGACATCGCCCTAGGGTTCCATTCCCCCACTAACTCAACCCGTTAGCAGCATTGCAGCATGTATGTCTGTCTTCAGCGCTTGGCAAACACAAACGCATGGGTCAGTATGTACCTACACATTCATTGGGCTGGCAGTCCATGTTTTTCCTGGCAGGCACATCTGGCTAATCATGTGCGGCTGTGTATTGTGGCAATGGGGTCGCATAATAAATAAAACACTGAGGGCTGTGGCGTCAGGCAGTACACAAATGCAGCTTGTTACACTTAGTCAGAATTAATGCAGCTTGTGGCTTGCTATTGCTAAACGTTCCCGCTTTGGAGATTCAGAGGTGTGCAGTTGCAGTTCCAATATCAGCCACAAGTTCATGCAGCTGGTCTTCATATATTTAATTTAGATTTATATTCTTAGACGGATATAGAACTGGGCTAACAGAAATGCTATTCGGTAATCCAGGGCAGATGTTTGAAACATAAGTCACTCTTTTATTGCATCCTAAATTCTATTGCTGTAACGTTGGAGTAAAGTACAATTTATCACAACTTTTTTACATTTGCCAACATTCGGTATACCCAAAGTAGACTGGAGGAGGAAATCAATCCATTTGTGAATATCTGCATTTAAACGTGGCAGAAGACTTCTTACTCCCAAGGGAATTGGAGTTATAAAACGGCTCTGGGTTAGGGGCTTCAATTAAAGAAACTGCCCTTTCTGGGGCATCCCTTAGTTACAATGCCGGCTCATTTCTGTAATCAAGCACCCGAATTACAATGCGAAGTCTTCAACGCTACCCAGAGACCGAGCAGGATTGTTGGTCAACTCTTTAAATGAAATGTCTGAATATGTGTTCTATTATTAGTATGTAGCTGGCGAGTGGCGACTGCATGTGCGAGTAAAGGCATGGCAAAGACTGAAGATATGGGCCAGATCGATGGCTCTTATGCATACGCAGCTCGGGGAGTGACATCTACTTGCCCATATCTAGGGTGCAGTTGCCATGGCTGTTTTCAAGCGGCTACTCCAATCAATCCCGCTGGAAAGACGTCATAGCGGACATGACCCTTTACATACGGCCGATGTCCGTTTCTTTTTCCTAAAGACTCCCGGAAATCCCGGTCTCCAGGCAAAGCTTCATTTGATGGCTGGGGAGAGAATGGAGAGCCGGCTCTCCGCGTGCTCTGACGATATCTGCAGCAGGGTGATGACGTCATCACGCTGCTGCAGGAACTTGAATGGGCTCAAATATGTTGAGGGCCATCTGTACCTCTGGGCTTAAAGGGTCATTATGATGTGCGCCATGGACTGTCGTATATACCTTGCCTATCCTTGGTGCTCCGGCTCCATGCCTGGAGTGTCTGACTTCCTCCCGTATGCAAGATGGGGGAGAGAGACTCTCCAGTCTCCGCTACATCCACCTATCCCGGATCTGAATGGGGCAGCCTCCATGTCAACCGATTCAGATGCTGCTATCTGGCAGGCGATGGGGGGGACATGGAAAGATGGCGGCAAGACTTTGTTGAATTTTCCATGTTTTTCCCTTTGTATGCCTCCTTTGGTGGTCGCGTTACGTGCAGCAATTTCTGCAGGGGAAGTGAATGTAGTCATAAATTTTTAAAAGATGAAAGACCTCTTGTACCATGATAATAGAATGGCAGAATCAGAGGTGGCTTTGTCTGTCTTTAAATCTATTTTCTACTACAACACTTACTTCTACTACAAAAAGCAAAGTGCAGATATCCCATTAGAATTATATATTTAATCTTCTAAAACACTACCTTTGGTGCAATTTCGATCTAACAATGGAGTTCACCTTACGCCCTAACAACAACTCAGTACAACTAGGGCAGTAAAGTTCAGAGTAAAACTGTAAATGAGTAATCATACTTCTATTGGTCTGTCTACAATTCCCATTCCATCAAGAATATATGTGGCAACTGTTCCAAAGAAATGATCTCCTCCATAATCTGCACTAATAAAAGTAACACAATCATCTCTCATCATCATATTTTTAGGAAGCATTATGTTCCTGTCTAAACGATGACACATTAAAAGTTCAGACTTGTACTGCCAGCACAGACAGGCACCTATATATGTGCCTATAGTAACAAAACACTTCCAATATACGTTTTTTAAATTGTAAGTGTGACGCTAAAGAAATTTTCCGTTTTCATTTTCAATTATGCAACTGACCAAGAATTTCATTTACTGTTTTGTGCATTCGTAGTTTTCAGTCAGCATGTCTCGAAAACAATGATTATCTAACTGCATGACAATTAGCTGAACAACAGGAGAAAAGAGAAAGTTGAGCTGGTGTCTGATTTTAGCCGCGTGACTGCGATATATGAAAATGTGCAGAATCACTAATCATCACTAATGCTTGAGGAAGTAGAAGTTTTAGGACCGAAGTCTTCAAGACATTTAACATAATGTTCAACGTTAGGTCTGGCTTACAATTGGCTTACAACAAATCAGTGGGGGTGTGCATCTGCTTTAAAACATTAATTAAACCATTTGGATATTAGGCATGTCAAACAACCTACAGGTTCCATTGACATTATTCTAATGAAATACACATTAGGATGATTGGATGGCTATGACATCCTATCCACTGAACGTCATCCACTGTAGGGCTACAAATAACAGAAACCTGACACTTCCGAACTATAATTCAGGGTCAACGCACAATATGTCAGTCATCTCAAGTGGTCAACAAAGTTTTAGTCAACGTAATTTAGGGGGGCTTAAAAACATTTTTCATTAAGAAATTAAAAAACATCAGTATTTATCACTGGTATGGACCCATGAGACCCCACCTAACCTTAGCTCAGTATCAAAGTGGGGCGAACGCAGTATCAGCCAACGTTACTACAATTAGCAACTAAAAAAAGTCAGATCAAAGCTGAAGTCCATTTTCTCAAGAGTCAGATCAACTAACTATTTCATCAATAGCAATACTTGTTCCCAATCACACCCTCGTTGGTTCTAGGAGTCCAAAGGCTCCTTTCCTCCTGCAGCTACTATTGTTCTGTGTATTAACCAAGGCACTTACTATTTCTCTGTGTCACTATACATCAACCATAGAATCGCTACAATATTAACAATATAAAGCATACCTTCTGTTTACTGATAATGTTCTGTCCCTGGGCGCAGAAAACCCTTCAGGGAAAATAAATAATAGTACCTGGGAATCCACAATGTCCAAATATTAAAGGAGTTATCACATCCACCAAGACAAAAAAAGAAGGGCAATAAACATTTCTAATAAAGTTCAAGCATAGGCCAATTTTTCACCTTTATTGTTAGCTTTAACCGCTCTTTCAAGAATCATGCTTCTACACAGAAACAAGTTATATATATGATTTGAGCACACTTAGTGTCCGCGTGCGCTAAACTGGCATAGGTACACTTACTCTCCTGTCATGCCGATCCTCCCCTGCTGATTGCTTCATTGGGCGCCTGGATCTTCTTTTGCAGGCAGAAAAGGGAAGGACATGACCACTAATGCTAGTCATACACATGCGAATACGCGTATAAACATACTTGGGCGATTTTTAACACTGACGCCGACGGGCGTTTCTGCGCGCTCGTGGCCGTCGGTCAGGTTAAAAATGGGCCGGCTAATCGGCATGGCCGCCCTGGCCCACACGCTCGGCCGGCCGATAACGGACTGTCTGCGATAAATCTCTGGCCAGCGGGGCGATTTGAAGCCTGCCATATCTGGCAAATGAAGACGGCGTCTTCGTTGCAGCTTATTGCCGGCAACCAAAGGGTCCCCTGCCGATTGCAGTGGCCCCCAGATGTCAACGGTAGCTAACGTGATGACGTCATCACGTTAGCACTGCGGCACACATCGGAGTAGGCGGGTCTGACCTGCTCGGTATGTGTATGCCCTAGTATGCTTCTGATTGATCGGCCGCCGAGCATGATTTCGGCCGATATTGGCTTAAAAATAGTCGATGATCGGTGGGCGATCGGCGCAAAAAAGCCGATCATGGGGGGGGCGTGGCCCGACGCCGAGGCTGCATGGAAGCCTGCTCTGGAGCTTCCCTCCAGCTTCCCACCCGCGTTTTTCCTGGCCTCGTTTCGCTTGGCCATCTCTTCTTCATGTCCTCCCTGGCGTCCCAAACCTCACCATCACCGGCTTTAGTCATCCCTCCACTCTGGTGACAGTTTGGGTGCGGCTGGCGTGGCTGGCACTTCCATGACGCGGCCTAAAAATTAGGGCCCGCACCGTGGGGTGGTTTGGAAGCCCTGCCAAGGGCCCCAAATCTTACGGAAGAGTTCCGTACAGCCCTCGTCCTCCAGTCGATCCAGACGTTCAATGGTGGACAATTCCGCCATCCACTCGGCCACAGTAGGGGGTGTGGTAGACAGCCAGTGTCTAAGAATTACAGTCCGTGCCACTATCAAGAAGAAGCGGAGGGTATCCCGCTTAATGGACCGAATTGTGCCCGGTATCATTGAGAGCAAGGCGATGGCTGGGGTGTTAGGTACTGCCGAGTCATGCATTTCATTATAAATAGTGAAAATGGCGTCCCAGAAAGGTGCGAGTACCGGACACTGCCACCAGATATGGGACATGGTGCCCCTGTGTCTCAGGCACCTCCAGCACCGGTCGGAGCCATGACCATCTGTACCAGCGAGTCAGGATCTTAAAATTTGTTTCCTGGGCCTTACTAGTGGCAGAGGTCTTGAACGTCAGTGTAAAGGCCTTGGTCCAGTCCATCGGGGAGAAGGTCTCCCCCAGTTCCTTCTCCCAACGCAATGCGTGGGGAGGGAGTTGGCTAGGGGGACCCCCCACTAACAGAGAGTAGACAGCCGACACCGTGTGGGAAGGTCGTTCATCGTCGGTCAGCAAATATTCAAATGGCGTTAGAGGCCTGGACAGGGAGGATTGAAGGGACGTGGCTCGACAAAAGGAGCGGAGTTGGAGGAAACTAAGCCAAAATTGAGGCAATGTGGTGACCTCGCGGTCAAAGGACTCCCGAGGTGGAGGCTCCCCGTCAGTCAGGATCTGGAACAGGTGTCTGTGGCCAAAAAAGACGGAGTGTCTGGCCAGGGGGAATGCCGGGTTGTGGAAAAGAGGGGTTAGAGGCCCCGGATTGGTAGATAGCTCCGAGGATGCAGAGAGGAGGCAGTCCCATTTGGAGAGGAGAGCCTCAGTCAGGAGGGGGAGAGCCCGCGGCGACCTGTGAGTTTTTTTTTTTTATAAAATACATGTGACTGCAACCTTTCATAGTTATACTAATGTGTCCCTGCAGCTATTCAACTGACATAAAATTGTATGCCTTAAGCCCCCCATACACGTTCCGATTATTCTCCCGACCGATTTTTCGTTTTCACCTAAAATGTTATGGTCGGTCGGCTGGCACGAAAAATCGGAATTAGAATCATCACCGATCCATCAGCCCGACCCTATTTATTTACAGCAGATCGACCAAAAATTTACGGACAGGTCCGATGCGGTCCCGATCGATTTTTCGGACGATTTTGAGAAATCGGGATCGGTCGGGTACATAATTCCGAATCCGATTAATCTCCCGATCGATTAATCTCCCGACCCGATCGGTCGGTCGGGCAAAATTCGTACGAAAAATCGGAACGTGTATGGGGGGCTTTAGCAATAAAAACTTAAATAAGTTTGGGAATCCTAAAAAATATATTTTTATAGTAGTGTATACTTGATAAAGTGAAGTTGTTGCACAGCTATTTGAAGTTTTCCAGTTTTATTTCAATTGGGAAATCCCTCTTCTCTCCAATGTACAGATCACGTTACAGGGTTCTTCCTAAAACATAAAAAAGGGGGGACGCTGTGTGCTGCAGATCTCTACCCTTTACAGCTGTCTGCGATTCTCCATGACATCTCGGCTTCCCCATTAGCTGCTGACGCCCGGACCTCAAATACCTCCTTATCGTTTTTACGCAAATGCACATAGTAACAATACAGCAGCTACACATAGCTAGTTTTAATTCTGCTTGAGTAGCTACATACTAGTTCTATGCTGCCCTTTGTATTTATATATACACCTTTCAACACTGTTTAGTTTTTGTAATTCTAAAGCTAGTTAATCTAATAACAGAATTAGTTATAGCTAGTACCACCCAGAAAGTTTTTGCAACTCTGTGACCTAGAATCCGGATACTGGTCCCTGGTTTCTCACTACTGGGGGGTCACGGAGGAACTAGTATAGTGTAGGAGGTAGAAAACTGGTTCAGACCTAAGGAGCTGCATGTTTCCATTTTAATCATGCCAAGTAAGGTGCCAATAGAATAAAAAGGAATAGCATTAGCTATTGGAAAGTTTAAGGCAGCTGCAGGATCACTTTCCTGAGTTTCCAGGGGATTAAAAAAGTTTAAATAAAGAAAAAAAGGCTACTTTATTTTGTACAGAATGTGATGAACGTACACACAGTTGATACACACATTGAGGGAAAATAAAATCATAATTCCAGGAGTCATATAAAGTATGGGTATAAAGTATGGGTGTGTGCCCTATTGTAAAGGTGGGTTTACACGTGTAGATTTTTTCTTTAATTAATTGCTTATTCAAGTTTTTGATTCGGATATCGAATGAAAATACAGATAAAAATTTACCAACATGTTCCATGATCTTTCAAAAGATTTTTTGTGTGAAGTCGAACAAAATGTATCCATAGAACAAATTGGCCATTCCAGATTTTTGTTCAATCAACCAAAAAGTCATTCATTCTTCTTTGATCAAACGAAAAGATCTACATGTGTAAACCACCTTTAGGCTAGCCACACATGGTTTAATTTAGCATTCAATCGATGTTCGATTAGATTTTGTAGTTCGATCAAAAAAAAAAAAAAAAAAAATTATTTTAATTTCATCGATGTACACCACATGGGTAGTACGATTATTGTTCAATTTAGACTGAAAAGTAATCCAAAATCGTCAATTGAATTCCTCTTACGATTTGGTTTCAATCGGAAGTTAAAGGGAAGTAGCCACACAAATCGAGCCAAAAAAAAGCTGCAAGGAATGTAGTTCGATGATTGTACAATCGAGCAAAATTTTCCAACATGTCCGATCACGTTTCAATTGACGATTTGACAAAAATCGATCAATGATCGTCGATTGTACTATGTGGGCAGAACATCGATTTTTTTTACAATCGATCGCTTTTTTCATCGAGAAACGTTGATTGAACGCTAAAATCGAACCATGTGTGGCTAGCTTTAGAGTTAAATGCTTGTTTGTACCTGGGGGATAATCATAGTTCTATTATTTACTCTCTTGCTGCCACTGACTACCATCTTTATAGGGATAATCCCACCACTACCTTCCACTGTAAATCCCAGTGTTCATCCTGTGTTGTGAGTAAAGGGTTCTCTATTCGATCGAGCGGAATCCAGCTCAAACAAAGCGTGGCCGCAATAGATTTGAGATCAATCACTGCGGACGTGCATGGCAATCAATTGTGCTCAAATCTATTCTAATCCCAAATCATGTATGGCCACCTTTAGTGAGAATGCTATGGACCTGCCCACATCCCAAAGAGAACAGGGCTACACCTATTATGAGGGATAACCAACCTCTGTATACCTGAATTTCTGCACTAAATGACTGACCTGCCTGATGGCCAGTGTATCCGCCCCTGCCCCTTTCCATAGAACAGAATGACCACCAACAATTGAGCATCTGCACACTTTTACAGCACTTCCGGAGTCCAGCTTAATGAAGGTAAATACCAGTATTCCCAGATTAAGGTCCTCAAACCCAAATGATTCTGTTATGAATTCACATACATGTACCTCATCACATCTTACAACACAGATATGAATCAGCACAACAATAAAAAAAACATTTGCAGAAGTGTCTATAAAATGTGTGCAATCTTATCTCAAATCTGACACAATCACCAGCAGTGGGTAAGTGCCGACAACCTATACTGCAAGCCAAAAAATATATAGAATATTTCTGAAAAGTGCCTTTTAACTATATATATTTTCAGTAAATGACTTTACAATTTTTTTTTGGGGGGGGACTATTTCAGATGAAGCACTACCTAGCAACTACTAGAATGCAACTTTTACTATAAGTGTAAATTGTGTGTAGAGAATACAGTCCAGGCAGTGTGCAGCCAGAATCCTCTAGGGTTCATTCACACTATAAGCACCGTTAGCACAATGCAGCATGTATGCGCTCACGCTTGGAAAACACACGCATGGGCAGTATGTTACCACACAATTCACTGCTGCACAAATGTTTTTCCTGCAGCACATCTGCTAACATGTGCGCTGTGTATTGTGCAATGGGCGCATAATAAATAAAAACACTGAGCTGTGCGTCAGCAGTACACAATGCAGCTTGTATACAGTAGTGTGAATGCAGCTTGTGCTTGCTATTGCTAAAAGTCCCCTTTGGAGATTCAGAGGTGTGCAGTTGCAGTTCCAATATCAGCCACAAGGTCATGCACTGTATTTCATATATTTAGATTTATATTCTTAGACGGATAATAGAACTGCTAACAGAAATGCTAGTAGGTAAATCAGCAAGATGTTTGACATAAGTCACTCTTTTATTGCAGTCTAAATTCTAATTGCTGTAACTTTGGAGTAAAGTACAATTTAACTTTTTTACATTTGCCAACATTCTACTCCAAAGTAGACATGGAGGAGGAAATAATCCAGGGAAGTCTGCATTTAAACGTCAGAAGACTATACTTACTCCCAAGGGATTGGAGGTATAAAACGGCTCTGGGTTGAGCATCAAATTAAAGAGAACCCTTTCTGCATCCCTTGGTACATGCCGTCTCATTTCTGTAATCAAGCAACAGAATTTACATGCGAAGTCTTCACCACCCAGAGACCAGCAGGGATTGTTGCAAATCTAAATGGAATGCTGGAAATGTGTTCTATTATGTAATTATGTAGAATGGCGAGCGAACTGCAGTGAGAGTAAAGCAGGGCAAAGACGTGAAGATATGGGCCAGATCGATGGCCGTTGCCATACGCACTCAGGGACATCTACCTTGCCCATATCGTATGCAGCCATGGCTGTTTTCAAGCGGGACCAATCAATCCCGCTGGAAAAACGTCATATCGGACATGACCGTTAAATACGGCCGATGTCCGTTGCTTTGCCTAAAGACCGCCGGTCTCCAGGCAAAGCTTCAGTTGAGCTGGGGAGAGAATAGAGCCGGCTCCCCGGCTCTGCCGATATCTGACAGCAGGGTGATGACGTCATCACGCTGCTGCAGGGAACATTGAATGGCTCAAATATTGAGCCATCTGTACCCTGCTTAAGGGTCATTATGATGCGTCCATGGACTGTCGTATATACTTGCCTATCCTGGCTGCTCGCCTCCATGCCTGGAGTGTCTGATCCTCCAGGATGCAAGATGGGGGAGAGAGACTCTCCCAGTCTCGCTACATCCACCTATCCCGGATCTGAATGGGGCAGCCCTCCATGTCAACCGATTCAGATGCTGCTAGCTGCAGGCGAATGGGGACATGGAAAAGATGACGCAAGACATTTGGTTGAATTTCCCATGTTCCTTTGGTGCCGTTACGGCACAATGTCACAGGGGAAGTGAAGTGGAGTCATGAAATTTTTAAAGATTGAAAGACCTCTGGTACCGATAATAGAAGGCAGAATCAGAGGTGGTTGGTCTGCTTTAATCTAGTTTTCTACTACAACAAATGTGCAGATATCCCTTAGAATTATATATTTACTTCTAAAACAAATACCTTTGGCAATTTCGATCTACAATGGAGTTCACCTTTAACCCATAACAACAACTCAGTACAACTAGGGCAAGTAAAGTTCAGAGGAAAGACCTGTAAAGGTAATCATACTTCTATTGGTCTGTCTTACATTCCATCAAGAATATATGTGCCAACCTGTTCCAAAGAAAGGATCTCCATAATCTGCACTAATAAAAGTAACACAATCATCTCATCATATTTTAGGACATGTATGTTCCTGTCTAAACGATGACACACTGAAAAGTGCAGACTTGTACTGCCAGCAAAAGACAGCAACCTATATATGTGCCTAGAGTAACAAAACAACTTCCAGATATACGTTTTTTATTGTAAAGTGGACCTAAAGAAATTTTCCGTATTTCATTTCAAATTATGCAAACTGACCAGATGTCAGTTTACTTTTTGTGCATCAGTAGTTTCAGTCACATGTCTGAAACAATGATGTATCTAACTGCATGACAATTAGCTGAACAGTTGAGCTGGATGCTGATTTTAGCCCAGTGACTGCGATATATGAAATGCAGATCACTAATCGGGGAAGTAGAAGTTTTAGGACCAAGTCAGCAATGACAGTTAACATAATGTCAAAGTTTAGGTCTGCTTTACAATTGGCTTAAAACAAATCAGTGGGGGCATCTGCTTTGAAACATTAACCATTTGGATATTAGCAGCTCAAACAACCTACAGGGTCCAGTGACATTATTTCTAATGATACTACATTAGCATGATTGGAGCTATGACATCTATCCACTGAACCATCCACTGTACTACAATAACAGAAACCTGACCACTTCCGAACTATAAATCAGGGCACAAATATGCAGCATCTCAAGTGGCAACAAAGTTTATAGTCAAAGTTAATTTAGCTTAAAAACATTTTTCATTAAGAAATTAAAAACACAGGATATAGTCACTGGTATGAGACCCCACCTAACCTTACTACAGTATAAATGCGACGCAGTAGCACACGTGACTACATTACAACTAATAAAAGTCAGATCAAAGCTGAAGTCCATGTTCCAAGATCAGATAAACTAAATATTTCATCAATAGCAATACTTGTTCACCAATCACATCCCTCGTTGTCTAGGAGGCCAAAGCTCCTTTCCCCTGCAGCTACTATTGTCTGTGTAGTAACCAAGCACTTACCATTTCCTGTGTCACTATACATCAAACCATAATCGCTACAATATTAACAATATAAAGCATACCTGCTGTTTAATGACATGTTCTGTCCCTGTGCCAGAAACCTTCAGGGAAAAGAAATAATACCTGGCTAATCCACAATGTCCAAATATTAAAGGAGTTATCACATCCACCAAGACAAAAAAAGAAGGCAATAAACATTTCTAATAAAAGCAAGCATATGCCAAGTTTTTCACTTTATTGTTACTTTACCTCTTTCAAGGAATCATGCTTCTACACAGAAACAAGGTTATAATATGATGTGAGCACACTTAGTGCCCGTGACCTAACTGGCATAGGTACTCGCCTGTCTGCCGATCCCCTGCTGATGCTTCATTGCCCGGGATCTTCTTGCAGCAGAAAAAGGGAAGGCACAGGACTCACTAATGCTAGGCATACACATGCGAATAAGCGGGCGATTTTTAACCTGACCGACGGGCGTGCGCGCTCGTGCCGTCGGTCAGGTTAAAAATGGGCCGCTAATCGGCATGGCCCCACAGCTCGGCCGGCCAGAGAACGGACATGTCCGATAATCTCTGGCCAGCGCGATGGAAGCCAATGCCATAAGCTGCAATGAAGACGGCGTCTTCGTTGCAGCTTATGGCCGGCACACAAAGGGTCCCCTGCCGATTGAAGGGGCCCCAGAATGCAACGGGATGCTAACGTGATGACGTCATCACGTTAG
>CM070037.1:45838667-45856904 GCA_036250615.1 Ptychadena robeensis | reverse complement strand
ATTCCTGTGTGTACAGTGTGTGGTCCATGTATGCACCCATTCCTGTGTGTACAGTGTGTGTAGTCCATGTATGCACCCATCCCTGTAAGTATACCTCATGTTTATGTACTCTGCATTAACCAAGACCCATGCTGGTAGCCCTCTTCCTGGCATCCTGGTAGCCCTCTCCCTGCAGCACCCCTACCAGCTGCCCTCACCAAGTCGCTTTCCTCCAACACACTTCTGAGCAGCCAGAACTCTTAGGCTATGTTTCCATTATACGTCAGAACACCCTGCACTAACCGTATTGCTTGTTGGGGATCCTGATGTAGCACATTTACTTACCTGTTCGGTGGATGCTGTGTCTTCACTGTGCTGAGCCGTTCTGCCGATGCAAGGCTGAACATACTCGGGTTTGTTGAGCCTCATAGACTTTGCCTGCTCGGCAGACGCTCGGTTTAGACATCTGCTGAGCAGGCAAAGTCTATGTGCTACGTCAGTATCCCGCCAAGCAATATGCTTAGCGGAGGGTGTCCAGAATTATAGTGGAAACAAGCCCTTAATTCTCTACTATCAGAGTGGCAGGACAGAGGGGTGGTGAGAGCAGCTGGTAGCGGTGCTAAAGGTAGATCTGTTATGGGCCACAAATTTTTGTCCTGGGCTGGAGATTGAACTTATGCATTAGATCTTTAGTGGGCACCTAAGCCCCGACCCATTCCCCATTTGATAAAAGCATTATTCAGCTCTCTACTCCCACATCTGACCTCCTCATTGCCTTCCCTCAGCTATGGTTTTCTTTCATCGAAATTATCTAGTCTTTGCCTATTCTCTGCTTATTTCCGTGACCACCCACACCTCTGTGCAACGTCTATCCTATAGACTTCATATGCACCAGAAGTCTGGTTTCATACGGGAGCTCTGGTGACATACTACACATCTTATATGCCTATAAGCATGGGCAGAGATGGTCAATTAGGGTATGAAAATTCAACTTAAGCATGCAAATTGCACGCAAACTTAACTGAGCCAATCAAGTACAACAGCCGATGTGTATGACATACAAGCATACAATTTGCATGCTAATGTTACATTCTTGGCATCCCAGTGATGCTCTCTAGTCATAGGTTCAAACTTGGCAAGCGATGATAAGGCTTGTACTGTGTATGTGTAGCTTTGCTAAAAGTATTTCATAATTTGGCAGGACTCCTATTTTAATATGTAATAGCAACTTACTATATTATATTGTCAGCATTTCTCCAGCTCAGCAGAAATGCGGCAACCTTGTCTTACCTACAGCTAACCTCCATGTAACCAGGGTCAGTATGGGAAAAACATGTATAAAATGTTCCAAATTTCACACCAGATATGGAGGCATGAATGCTTTAATAGTCCCAGCATGCAACGTAGCAAAGATCTTCCCCCCACAACCTGCCTAAAATGTCCACCGCTGAACATGCTTACCGTTCCCTCTAGGTAGAGATTAGGTTTATTAAGGTCTTCCCATACACTGACCATTGTGTATTCCAATCATGTTGTACCATGTGTCCCAGACCTTCTATATCACTGCCAAACACATCCTTCTCTGCAATGAAGTTCTTTTTTCCCCACCAACAATGGGACCAACTGAAAAAAAAACCCTACACTAGGAAGTAACGCTAACATGCAAATCACCGGTGGCTGGTCTCATTCTTCTATCCTCTAAATGATGGTGTTGTTTGGAATTTAGCATGTTACATCAATTAGTCATGTATTCTTCAAAGAACAACAATAGCTGCCATTATAAACATCACATGGAGCTAGTTGAAAAACAGATAACCGTTAACAGCCAATATGGCAGCTGCTATTGCTGGCAAGGTTAAAAAAAGGACGGAATTACGTCCTAAATATAAATCACCACAGATTTAAAATAAAAAACAAAAAGCAGGAGTAAGGCAATGTTTCCACAGCATCTGAGTCCGCCAAGGTCCCTCCGTCAGACATTCCTTTTTGTCCGGAATCCCAGAAGTGATGTTAGGTTTCTTTACAAAGGGAAAACGCTGGTAACTGATTCAATGCATTCACTTTTTTTGACACTGTGGAAACATAGCCTTAAGGCTTGACTCAACTATGCGTTAAAACTCTGAATTAAACACAGGGATTTTAACACAGTGAAGAACCTGCCCACTGACGGTGATGGAGCTATGACAGGGCTGTTTCCACAGCCCATCAGCGCCCTCGATCCATTGGTCCAAGCCTCCGTCACGTTAATGTCGACAAAGGGCTATCAACATGCTTGACGAATGGTGCATTCATTGCCGGGGCATATTGGTAATACATAAACTCATTCATTTAGAAGTGCCTTGTTATCGGATGTGCTATGTAGCGTGGCCGATAACATGGTCCTAAGGGCTCTTTCCCCACTATTGGCGGTCGGCCACATTGCTTTTTTTTTTTTATAATGGAGTCAATGAATCCATCCCTGATCGCACCCTTTGAGAATGAATGGACTCAGTTAAAAATCACATCCACAAGCAATTTTGGACCACGTCCATTCATGCATATGGGGCAATTTGTGGCGTTTCAGAATGCGGCTGCAGCTACAGCCAACAGCCTAAGTGTAGACAGGGCTATTTGAATGAATGGAAGCAGCCAACTGCCAAAGTGGGGACAAGCCCTAACGGAGAGGAAAGGGCTTGTGCTCATTGACTGCACTGATGTCAGCACATCCAAGTGCATACTGGAGCCCTAGCCTTAGACTGCACTTGCACTGTAACCCTGCATTTGACATACATTAAAAATCCATTGAAAGTCAATGGATGTGTTAACACATGCGTTGGTGTGATACGTTCTGTTAAAATCAATGCTGGTCAGTGTGTTGACATCAATGTTAGCCAGAGCAAGTATGGGTGCACCCATAGAAAATGCATTGAGTGCGTTGAAAAGCAGTGGTATGCGTTTTTGATGTGTTGATCAGTCCGTTCATGAAAGAAAAAAAAACACTGGGATTTTGAAGCCTAGGTCTAATGGCCACTGCCATACTTCAGTCCTTGTACGTTGTCAGAAAAAAAAAGACGACTATACAATACACAATGCTATATGTTTAAAATATTTCCCAGTTCAACTTCTGAGCTAACTACTGGGTGTAAACCAGTTCTACTACATTAAAGCTGTCTGCATGAGAGTTCTCAAGCTCCCTGCTATTTAAACATAACTTTCTGCATGCCCCTTCATGATTTTCCACCTCTATTTAGCAGCGACAAGGACCAAACAACATTTTTCAAATAGTGATGCCTACCCGGCAGACAGCTATGGGATCAGTATAACAATGACAGCTATGGGATCAGTACAAGTCTATCTATAAACTTATGCATTATTACTTCCTTTTATCTGTCTATGACACTGTCCTGTTGTATGGGTGTCGCTGGCAGTCATATACAATTGGGTTTGTATTTTTAAAGAAAAAAGGCATTTGCCAATTTATTGTAAACCATAGTGTCTGCATTTATTGCTGTATATTAGAGAAATATAAAAATAGGAGCACTGGAATAGGACATTACTGGTTTACAAAGAATATCATGCATGTAGGAACCAAATATCATGTCCAAACTCATCTGGAGCAGATACCTTCACACCTAAAGGAAAAGCCTCTATAAACAGAAGAAACAGCAACATAAACAATGCTATACTTTTGCCCTTTATTTTCCATGCAGTGTAGTTGTATTACCTGCTGACTCTCTCCACAGGCAGACAATGCTGCTAGATTTTATATATATATATATTTTATACACACAGTACAGGCCAAAAGTTTGGACACACCTTCTCATTCAATGTATTTTCTTTATTTCATGACCATTTACATGTAGGTTCTCACTGAAGGCATCAAAACTATGAATGAATTCCTTAAACTCAACCTGAGCAAAACTGAACTCATCATCTTTCCTCCATCACCTTGCAAGCCTCCTCCCCCCAACATCTCACTTACAGTAAATAACACCATCTCCCCCATTCCACAAGCTCGCTGCCTTGGTGTCACCTTCGACTCTGCGCTCTCCTTTACTCCCCACATACAGAATATTGCTAAATCCTGCCACTTCCATCTCTGCAACATCTCCAAAGTCTGCCCCTTCCTCTCCCCAGAGACCACCAAAGTCCTGGTACATGCTCTCATCATCTCTCGTCTGGACTACTGTAACATCATCCACTCTGGTCTCCCTCTCACTAGACTTTCGCCTCTTCAGTCCATCATGAATGGTGCTGCTAGACTTATCTACTCCTCTAACCGCTCCTCATCTGCTGCTCCTCTCTGCAAATCTCTACACTGGCTTCCAATTGTCCAGAGAATCAAATTCAAAGTTCTGTGCCTTGCTTTTAAATCACACCTCCTGTCCTCTGTACATCTCCAACCTAGTATACAAATACACCCCTAACCGCCTCCTCCGCTCCTCCAGTGACTTACTAATGACATCCCCGCTAATAACCTCATCGCACGCAAGGCTTCAGGACTTCTCTAGGGCCGCTCCTACTCTCTGGAACTCTCTCCCTCGTCCCATTAGACTTGCTCCTACCTTTGGCACTTTTAAAAAAGCCCTAAAAACCCACCTCTTCAGTCTGGCCTATCCATCTTCTCACCCCTAACATCACCACCATGCCAGTCCCCCCTACCTATTATACCTTGTTCCCCAACCTATTAGATTGTGAGCCCAACCGGGCAGGGTGCTCTTCTCGTCCTATGTCATACCTGTGCCTGTGTGTTATTGTGTGTTTGTAACTCCACTCTAATGTATTGTACAGCGCTGTGTAATATGTTGGCGCTATATAAATAAATGATGATAATAATAATGTGGAGTTATGTACTTAACAAAAAAAGTGAAATCCCTGAAAACATGTTTTATATTCTAGTTTCTTCAAAATAGCCACCATTTGCTCAGATTACTGCTTGGCACACTCTTGGCATTCTCTTGATGAACTTCAACAGGTAGTCACCTGAAATGGTTGTCACATCGCAGGGGTACCTTATCAGGGTTATTTTGTGGATTTTCATGCTTTATAAATGGGGTGGGGACCAGCAGTTGTGTTGTGCAGAAGTCAGCCGACAGCCCTATTGGACAACTGTTAAAATTCATATTATGGCAAGAACCAAGCAGCTAACTAAAGAAAAACGAGTGGCCATCACTACTACAGCTGCTAAGAGGAGACTGTGCGAATCAGGCCTTCATGGTCAAATAGCCGCCAGGAAACCACTGCTAAGGAGGGGCAACAAGCAGAAGACATTTGTTTGGGCCAAGAAACACAAGGAATGGACATTAGACCAGTGGAAATCTGTGCTTTGGTCTGACGAGTTCAAATTTGAGATCTTTGGTTCCAACCGCTGTGTCTTTGTGAGACGCAGAAAAGGTGAACGGATGGATCCAACATGCCTAGTTCCCACTGTGAAGCATGGAGGAGTAGGTGTGATGGTGTGGGGGTGTTTTGCTGGTGACACTGTTGGGGATTTATACAAAATTGAAGGCACACTGAACCAACATGGTTACCACAGCATCCTGCAGCGACATGCCATGCCATCCGGTTTGCATTTAGTTGGACGATCATTTATTTTTCAACAAGACAATGACCCCAAACCCACCTCCAGGCTGTGTAGGGGCTATTTGACCAAGAAGGAGAGTGATGGAGTGCTGGGGCAGATGACCTGGCCGCCAGAGTCACGGGACCTAAACCCAGTTGAGATGGTTTGGGCTGAGCTGGACCGCAGAGTGAAGGCAAAGGGGCCAACAAGTGCTACACCCCTCTGGGAACTCCTTCAAGACTGTTGGAAAACCATTTCAGGTAACTACCTGTTGAAGTTCATGCCAAGAGTGTGCCAAGCAGTAATCTGAGAAAATGGCGGCTACTTTGAAGAAACTAGAATATAAAACATGTTTTCAGTTATTTCACCTTTTTTTTGTTAAGGACATAACCCCATATGGTGCCTATACATTGGAGCGTTCAAAAGATATTTCAGCTTTTATCCACTTTGCTGGCTGGAGCTCTGCGCTCTGACTGGCAGAGCAGGAGTATGTCTCCACTTGGGCGATCTACCGCGATAACTGCGGCGCAAAGATCGATAGTTCCCAGCAGGCAGGAAGTGGGGGGATGGGACAGATTATCTTGACCCACCCATTCATATCTATGGCCGCAATCAGGGGCGCCACCACCAAACGCAGTGACACATGGACTGCAGCTGTAGGGTTGACACTGCAGCCTGCAATCCCCTATGGGAAATGAAGTATAGGACACGGTATTGCTGACATGGTGAAAACTGAACCCTAAAACAGGGTCCGAACCCTAAAACAACATCCAAACAGCGGGCGGGTGCTATGAACATGCCGATGTGCCCATAATGCCCCTCGCGGTTGCTGGGGGGGGGGGGGGGGGGGGGGGGGGGGGGTATAGTGTAGACCCGGGGTACTCAATAGGCGGACCCCGGTCCGGATCCGGACCCAAATAGTGTCACATGTGGACCGGCGGCTCATTCCGTGCCTCTATACTTACGAAGAGAAGGAGAGGAGCTAATGTCCATCCAGCCTCCGCCCCCCCTCTCCTCCTCCCCGATGTGAGTATGACAGGCAGCAGGATTCTGTGTTCTCTCTGTCTAATGCTTCCTGTAACTCCTCCCGCAGATACGTCCTCCCCAGCCAATCAAAACGCAGGAAAAGGACACACCCTCCGCTCTCTCCACTGCACTGTAGAAACTAAGCTGAATACTTTGAACATTCATAGCACGAAATCCATTGATAGTATATTCATGAAACTTTCAGGGTCAGTAAAGCTCCCCTACTACTTACACCCCAAGTTTCACCCCTCTAGCTACAACACTTATATGTTAATTTCAGCTAAAAGCTATTTCAGCTATATTAAATATTGCTTCCCCATGAGCATAAAGCACTACTGTGCTGCATACATGCTTTCACTTCTATTTTGAACACATCTTTGAAACTCTGCTTGGTAGAACCTTGACATTTTTGGGGTTACCAGTTAACCCCTGAGACTACATTCATGCAAATTTTCAGGTCCCTGAGCAAAATTTTTCGTACAAAAAAACCCCCTATAATATATTGCTTGGATGTAGTCTCATTTTTTAGATTGCCAAGTTTTTTCAGTTTTTATTGGTAAACACATACAATTTATGTCACTGGGATAACCGCAGGGAAACATTAATAGCGATAAAAGGTTGCAGATAGTGGATGTCCGGTTGTAAATTACTGATCCAAAAAGAGATTTTGTTGCAATGCTCAACGGCGCTGGGGCAATGAGGGGGGTTTCCACTTCCATCGGGACCCCCTCCTCTGAGCTATTGCTGTTCTCACAGCACTGAGCCTTTCCGCTGATGCAGGGCTGAACATAGTGAAGAACGCTGAACAGCTGCATCGGCAGATGTCTGATGAACACAGCATCTGCTGAGCAGGTAAAGTCTATGTGCTCCACAGCCCGTCAGAGACCTGGTCCCGGGGCTGGTGGACGGAAGCCCGCGGATCCAATAGCGGATGTGGAGTTAAACAGGCCTAAGAGTTAAGTCTGACTACTGAGGTATGAGATCTAGGGGGTTAAAACATTACTGGGGGTTACATTTGACCTAAAGCCAGCTGGTGACCTGTGGATGGAGACAGCTAATCGGAGGCTAAATCAGGAACAGGGAGGTCCATCTGCAGCAGAATCTACCATGCAGGAGGCTGACGCAGAGGACAGTGAGGGAGACCACCCTACATATGGTGTGCATACCAAACACCATCTTCTGGTACTCATAACTAAAAAGTTATGTGCACACCTAGATAGGCATTCTCCGGAGGCCTCAGGGAAAGGGAGTGCTAGTGGTAGGGGGCCTGAAAACTTACCTAGTATGGGGCCCCAAAATTTTTGATGGCGGCCCTGCACGGGAAGGTTAATAAAAGCTTGAATTTATATCAATATTTCCTAAAGACGTTGTGAGCAGAAAAAGCCACGGCCATCCCAGGGCTTCTCAGGTCCTCTTACCCCTTTCACCCTCCACTGACCCCTCAATATATACTTGTGAGGTGCCCCTTGTCTAGTAATTAAATACATATGTTTAAGACTGTGTCCTGTATAGACTATAGGGAGAATATTTATATATATATATAAACTCAACTACGTCAGGCTTCTGTCCGGCGGACCGGGTCAGTGCTGTGAAAACTGCCGATCCGCCGGCAGTGCATGGTAAAATTCCAAACTCCGGACATCAGACTGAATGGAAATTTGGTAAGTGGACCTTTGAAATTTATATTTGAGTAGCCCTGGTGTAGACCCAGCCTTAAGGAAGCAAGAAAGTCGTCTCCAGCCCCGGCAGCAGAGTGGTATGTGAGCTGAGCAGCTTGAGCCCAACTCACATACAGTGCAGGTGGAAGAGCTGCCCGCAGGTATCTCTCCTATCTGTATCTGCCACTGTGTGTGAGTTGTGCTCTAGCTGCTCAGATGAGAGTGAGAGAGAGATGGCACCATGAGTCCGGCTCTGGCATACACAGGCAGAGCTAGATGGGAGAGATGCCAGGTGACAGCCCTCATCTGGTTTTGCCACTTTAACTAGTGGATGCAGGTATTCCCCCCTGTATTCCCACCCCTGGGGGGTGAAAAAGTGCTTCTTATGTTGCGAAAAATATGGTATGTCTATGGAGGAAGTTAGAGTAAGGAGTATTAAATACTAACTGTTAAAGGTCAATGAAATGCCACATTTCCACATTAGCATGTGAGTGATTGTATACAGACTGAACCTATTTGTACGCCAATGTTGGAATTTGGCCACGCATTGACCATCTCTAGGTATTATCACTCATCATAAGAGCAAATGAACAGGTCCATCCATCTCTGCAGGTTGTTAAATCCGGGCAATGCTCATCACACAAAGTTCCTCCTGCCTACAACTAAAGCAAAGGAAAAAATATCTGAAGGCCAAGACAATAACTAACCCCCGATAGGTCTCATACAAGTTCCAGGGCAATGACTCACTGAGTCATTTCAGCTTCATTGTCCCAGAATTAGGATGGGATATAGTCTGGGAACTTGCCTCACAAGTCCTTTCACTAACAGGACCCAGTCAATGGTTCAAAGACTTCTGTTAGTAAGCAGACTGTATTAATAGTACAATAAAACCTTTAATCTAGAGGATCTTGTCTGACGTGTGAGTTATTGTTTTGTGGGGGATTTATAAAACAATCCCAAGACAATTCAGTCCACAGGTTGAGCTTACCCATTGTAAATCCCATGATTCCGAGGAAGTCTGCACCTCTTCCACAATATTACTTCCTTCCTGCTTAGATTGTGCTTACTTGAATAATGGACCCATTACCTGCCTGATATTGTGTATATCCCCTTTATCAAAGCATGGACCACACTCACTCACACAACTATACAAATGATGTAGAAGACCAGGCAGCCTTGTTCTATAGCTGCAGGGTATGGAGAACAGCCCACTAGACCTAATGTACCCACCTTGTAGAGCCATCACAGTGTGACCCATCTCAGTCATATCCTTAGGCTTGCTTCCAAAGGACAACCTTCTAAAAGGAACATTTCACTTGCTGCTTACTATACCCCCCTTAAGGCTCCCATACACCTCACAATCTTTCCATACAATTTCTGTACAATCAACCAAAACCATGTAATATGAGGACCTTTCTAACCCTTCCAATGACTGTATTCTATCAGGGGGGACCCGACACTACATAACAGTGATATATACCTTCCAATCACTATGTATTCTATCAGGAAAGACCCAGCACTACATAACAGTGATATATACCTTCCAATCACTATGTATTCTATCAGGAAGGACCCAGCACTACATAACAGAGATATATTTATACCTTCCAATTACTATGTATTCTATCAGGGAGGACCCGGCACTACATAGCAGTGATATATACCTTCCAATCACTATGTATTCTATCAGGGAGGACCCGGCACTACATAGCAGTGATATGTACCTTCCAATCACTATGTATTCTATCAGGGAGGACCCGGCACTATATAGCAGTGATATATACCTTCCAATCACTATGTATTCTATCAGAGAGGCCACTATACTACACAGTTGTTGGTAGATCTAATGGAGATTGTATGGATCAATCTTAAGGTGTATGGGGGGCTTTAGATATTGTCTTTTTGGCTCATCCACTTGACAGTAGCTTGGATGTTGATTCTGTTTGTAGCTTTCTGTGGTAACATGGTTTGGTCCTTCAGTGGAGCATGGCTAAAACATACCTAACGCGGCAGGCCCCAATACCAGACCAGAAAACAGAGAATGTCAGATCTGATGTCAGCATGTAATGCAGGGAACACACGCATAGACATGGGCTAGATCGATGGCCGCTTCAAGTGAGTGCGCACTCACGACCATCTATCTGGCCCATATCGAATGCAGCCATCCCTCTTTTTAAGGAAAACTGAAGAATGATTGAAACCTTCTCTAGCTGACTGCGGTAAAAACTCTTCTAGGACGGGATTGTTTTATTGCCATCAATCTAAAAACACTTGTTCTAGTCCAAAGTTGTTCCTGGATTCCATGGTGGAGATGTTTGGTTGTCACCTGTAATTCTTTCCAGCTAGAACTAGAAATAGATTCCTCGGCCTACAACTAGGTACCCGTCTCATCTGCCTACAACTAGGTACCCGTCTCATCTAAAACTAGGTCCCGTCTCATACTGCCTACAACTAGGTACCCGTCTCATCTGCCTACACTAGGGTACCCATCTCATCTGCCTACAACTAGGTACCCGTTCACCTCGCCTACAACTAGGTACCCGTCCCTAAGGTCGTCCCTACACCTAGGTACCCGGTCACCTCGGCCTAACACTAAGGTACCCGTCTCCTCGGCTACAACCGATGTACCGTCTCCGTCGCTACAACTAGGTACCGTCTCTCTCGGCCTACAACTACTGGTACCCGTCTCCGTCGGCCTACAACTAGTTACCCGTCTCTCGGCCTACAATCTAGTACCCTCTCTCGCCTACAACTAGGTACCACCGTCTCCTCGGCCTACAACTAGTTACCCGTCTCTCTCGGCCTACAACTAGGACCGTCTCCTCGGCCTACAACTAGGTACGGCGTCCCTCGGCCTACAACTAGGTACCCGTCTCATCTGCCTACAACTAGTACCCGTCTCATCTGCCTAACAACTAGGTACCCCTCTCCTTCATCCTACACCTACATAGGTACCCTCTCCTTCAAGCCTACAATAGGTACCCATCTTCATTCACCTACAATAGGTACCCGTCTCCTTCACCTACAACTAGTTCCCGTCTCCTTCGGCCCAAACTAGTACCCGTCTCCTCGGCCTACAACTAGGTACCCCGTCTCCTCGCCTATACAACTAGGTACCCGTCTCCTCGGCCTACAACTAGGCTGGTACCGCTCCTCATCCGCCTACAACTAGGCCGTCTAATCCGCCTACAACTAGGTACCCGTCTCATCCGCCTACAACTAGGTTCCCGTCTTTCCCCCCCCCTCATCCGCCTACAACAGGTACCCGTCTCATCCGCCTACAACTAGGGTACCCGTCTCATCCGCCTACAACTAAGGGGGGTACCCATCTTTTCTACCTACAACTAGGTACCACGTCTTTTCTGCCTACAACTAGTACCTGTCTCATCCGCCTACAACTAGGTACCCGTCTCCTCGGCTCTACAACTGGTACCACCGTCTCATCCGCCTACAACTAGGGTACCGTCTCCTCTGCCTACAATTTGGTAACCGTCTCCTCTGCCTACCAGCAGGTAACCGTCTCCTCTCCAACTAGGCTACCGTCTGCTCTGCCTACACTATGTACACGTCTCCTCCTCTTCCTCTGCCTCCAACTAGGTAACCGTCTCCTCTGCCTACAACTAGGTAACCGTCTCCTCTGCCTACAACTAGGTACCACCCGTCTCCTCTGCTGCTACAACTAGGTAACCGTCTCCTCTGCGTACAACTAGGTACCTGTCTTTTCTGCCTACAACTAGGTGCCCATCTGCCTCTGCCCTACAACTTGGTAAACGCTCCTCCTCTGCCTACAACTGGGTACCTGTCTTCTCTGTCCTACACTAGGTACCACCTGTCTCCTCTGCCTACAACTAGGTACCCGTCTTCTCTGCCTACAAACTAGGACCCGTAGTCTCTGCAATACAACCTAAGGTACCCCTCGTCATGCTGCACTACAAACTAGGTACCCACATTCTATTCTGCCTACAACTATGTACCCCTCTCATCTGCCTACAACTAGGTACCCCTCTCATCTGCCTACAACTAGGTACCCGTCTCCATTGCCTACAACTCAGCCCTGGTCTGGTCTCCTCTCCTCCACTTACACAAAGCACCTGTCTCCTCTCCTCTGCCTACAACCCAATACTCATCTCCAACTACAACTCAACCCATCTCCTCTATACTTACAACACAGCACCCATCACTTATAATTTGGCGCCGGTCTCTTCTGCCAATCGCTGTATACCCATCTATTTTGCACCCATGTCCCCATCTCCACTTACAACTTTGCTCTCCTCTTTTCTGCCCATAACTTTGCTGCCATCTCATCACGCCTAACAACTTTACACTCCATGTCCTTTTCTGTCCACACCCCTGCAGCCCACTCCCTGTCTCCATCACAGTGCCCCCTGATCCTGGCTGCGTGGTGTCACCCTCTCAGTGCTGTCACCCTATGCTGTGTCTCCTGTCATGCTCGGTGTTCCGGTGTCAGCAGTGTGGGGAGGGGTCTCACCTGTGCAAAGCGCGCTCACATCCGTCGGTGTGCCCGGTGCTGGCTCCACTCCCCGCACTCCGCGGCCACTCGTGAACTTCGCACGTCACTTCAGTCCCCCACTCCCTCTCAGCTCTCCCCGAGCCTCGCGCTGACACCTCCAAGATGGCCGCCGCTTCCCACCGCTCTGCCAATCCGAGGCTGCTGTGTGCGTGACGTCACCGCCCGCTTCCCTCCCTGTCTCAGTGTATGTCTGCTCAGACACATACCTGCCCGGAGTGACGTCACTGCTCACTCCTGGGGAAGGAGAGTCCCTGACTTATAAGGAGATCTGTTCCTCTAGATGTGGGAGGCTGATCAGCATCCTAGCTCTGCTTTGTATCACTAATAATTCTGTCTCATTTCCTGTGTATCTTAATGTGTGACATCAATTCTGTATTTTGTCACAATTTTGTCACAAGCACCAATGTAGCTGATTTTAAGGTTATTAAGTTTATGTCTTGATCCTGCCAGGTTTTTTTTTACACTTTCTTTATAACAAATTTTTTTTATCTGGGGTTTATGGAAGGACTGAGAAATGGATTTTGGGGTGCTATGCTGCCAGAGTGTGATAGTGTGTATATGGTCACATCACAATGATTTCAAATACACTCAATTTAATCCAAATGTCACAACAGACTTGAAAAAATGTTACTGTGTCCTCTGGGTTATCACTTTCTAGTATGTCAGAATAAGTGATGGGATCCCTTTCCTTTATAGCTAATGGGGTGATAGAAAACAGGCAAAAGTGTGGTACCCAAAACGACACTAACATCTGGATTTTCACCAGATTAAATATTTGGGCTGATGATGGGTCCTTTGAATATTAAAAAGTGAAAGCCCTACATGTAGATTATAAACTGGCTTATCTAGCTAGTTTAGCTTTCTGTGTTCATTCTGATATTAAGGGCCCTTTCACACTATGCACATTGCGGTTTTTTTAACGCAGGCCTTTTACAGTACTGAGTTTTCTCATAGCAAACTACGGTTACCATTCACACCGCATGGATTTTTAAAAAAAAAACATGGTCTTTCCGTATGCCTTTTTTATAACGCCCCGCTGCACGCCAAAGAGAATAATATCACATGCCTCATTACAATGCCACAGCCTAGGTTCCCTGCTGCAAGTCTCGCCGCATACCTGTGCTACCGGTCCGGTGAAGTGGACATTAGGATCCACTTCCTGGGCCACATCAAGACCGCCTGGGGGGTCACTGCTGTTACGGCCACTACTCCTGCCAACCGAGTACCTACCCAGGACCCGCGGACCACTGCTGTACCTACTTCAGTGTCTCCTGGCCATACATTGCGTGAGGAGCCTGTTGCCCAAATCGACTCCCTTAGCAGTGTGGGCTACGTTCTGTTGGACTATTTACTTACATACTATCCTTGAGACTGCTTCATTTTGGCTTTCTGTTCGCCAGTTCAGTAATCACAAGACCCTTGTCAAACCCTGTTGTTAAATAAAGTTACAGTTTAAGCAACCACTGATGCCTCTGATTCCTGAACCTAACAGATGCCTCTTGTCGTATTGTTGATTCCTGAACCTAACAGATGAATGTGATAATAATGAAATTATTCAATAAAACTATTCTGTTGTTGTTGTTTTTACCTTTTTGGTACTCACCTGGTCCCATTCTGTCCTCCATTACATTAAGATGCTTCTCTGAGTGTGAGAACACATGGTTACTAAAAAGAGCACATCCGATGGCACTGGAGTGAGCAAGGATGCCGCTGCGCTGCCTACCAGTTCTGCCATACATGCCGGCCTGGGGAACCTGCCACCACATCACCATGTGGCCTATTAACCTTTGGTCATGACCTCTGTTAATGTGGGCATTAGCTTGTTAATTGCTGATGGTGCATTTCATTTTGATGAAAATCCATTTGTAAGCTGGCTTACGTCTCGCCTTCTGCTGCCCAAGCAAGAGATGGGCCCTTTAATTTTAACCCTGGCACTGCCATAGCTTACGAGGCAAATGAAAAAAAAAGAAAAATGATTTGCATACTCATCTTTGGCAAAGGCAGGGTTTTCTTGAGTCTGTAGCCCTTGAGCCTCAAATAGCATCCTTTGGGCATGCAGGACCTGGGGTGGGGGGTGGGGGGGGGGGCAAGAGAGTGCTACTATGACCCTTCTAGCCTTTGATGATTTGAAGAGTGCAGCCATAGACCTCAGACTAGGTTCTCATACAATGAAGTCAACACTGGGTCACTGTGCTTTTTTGGATAGGTACGCAGGTAGGTCAGAGTGGGTGGTAGTGGCTAGAAGGACATGCAACAATCTGAAAACATCACAGCTCACTTCCTCATTGCTCCTCTTAGCACATGACCATCATTGAAAACAATGATCTAGAGTCACAATGCCTTGGTAGGTGGATTTGTGCCTGAGAGTGGGAATGTCTGGAGCAGTGGTGGGCAACTGAGTTGACAAGTGCGGCCCTCGGCATCACTAAACATTTTCAATCTATATTGACTTGTATAAGCATTTTTTAATGTGGAAATCACAACAGGCAGAGCTAGGAGACATTATTTTAAATTTTTTAAATAACAAAACTAATTTTAACCTTCTCTCGGGTTGAGTTTCATGTATCCTGAAACTCAGCCCCAGTTAACTAGAGCCAAGCCCTAGGTATCGCCGTCTTTCTACAGCGTTCGGGAGCATCGGCATGTATGCCGATGCTTCCGGGGCCGCCCCCCATCGCGTCACCGGTGACGTGAGGGTAGGCGGCGCCATAGACCTCCGTCTAACTAGAGGGGCGTCGCTTTCTTTCAACGTAAGTCCGCCGTCTCCAGTGACACCGGACTTATGTTTACTTCGTCCAGCTTAGCAGGCAATCACAGCGGAGCATATTGTGCTCCGCCGCGATTGCCCGTGGCACGGTTATGAAAAAACCGTGCCATGGGCGAAACGCTCAGGAGGTTAAATTATACTTCAAGCATTTGGGTAACACTGTAGTATGGTGATGCACATTTTGATTTAGAGGTTATGTGATGCAATATGAGTTCTTATGCCCTATGCATGAACAGTAAAGTTTCAGGGGCCGCAAGTGGAAGACTGAGGAGGGCTGGTGAAGAATTTTCAAAGGGCCGCATGACACAGGTTGGGCATCTAGGGTCTAGAGAGACTGCCACATAGCCCCCACCATGAAGTTGAGCCTCCAACTTCATTCAATAAATAAAACTGTCTGGCTGAACAAAAAAAGAAGGCTCGATGATGCTGGCCAAATCTGCCTAACAAATTAAGTGGGCTCAGACTAGCTGCAACTTTTATTGCACACCGTGTGAAGCTTACAGCTGGAGGTCAGCTTTCAGGTTTGTGTTTAATTGTAATTGTCAGTCCGGCATAATAAAATGTTTATAGCACAGGCTTTGCATGTTATCACTAGTGATGAGCGGCATAGGCAATATTCGAATTCGCAATATTTCGCGAATAATTCTACTAATATTCGATTCTATATTCAGAAATTTGAATATTCACAGTATGACCAAGTATTGCGAAAATCATATTTGCATTGCCATTTACATTACATCTGGAGTCTGGTTTACAGCATAATAGATATATAGAGAATATATCTTCATAGAGAGGAAGTGACCCCACCTAGACACTGATCACTCAGGTTATCAGAATAGGTTGAAAGGTGTTCCATCTTGTTCACATATTCAGGGTTTGGCATCACATTCTGTACTGTAATCAGGACCAATTCTTCTTCTCCTCATTGAGGGCACAATATTAACAATGGTAAACTATTATATATAAGTGTATGTATTACTTTCTGCACAAGACTCACTGACTATTTACCATCAAATTAAGATTGTATATTTAATATAACACAATTGTGTGAGAAATATTTGTTATTACTGTATTGTTGTATGAACTTGCACAAAATTTCATGTCATGTGTGGTCTTTGATGACACAGAGGTCATCTTCCGTCAGCTCAGATATCGGGGTAACTTGAACCTTGGGGTCCCCATACACCTTCAGATTTCTCTGGCAGATTTTTCCACCCGATTTTTCTAGCAGCACCACCTCCTTATCCCTTCGTGCTGTGACAGTGAGCAGAGGCTGCCAGCTCACTGTCACAGAGCTGCCAAGGTGATCGGCTGGGGTCCCTAGATGCTGTCCACCGGGTCTCCCTAGCTGCTCGGGCCCTGACGGGGACCCGACAGACATTCCCTAAAGATGACCGGCCCTTTTCATCTGCCCACATGTGCCCAAAGCTCGGTCGGCCAGAGAACTGACATGTCTGTAAATCTGACATGTCTGTCTGTAAATGGCCAATGCCATTAGTTTGCACTCTGCACTCTGCACTCCACCACTCATCTGTCGGCCCCCACTCGCTATGTGTGTGGGGACCTTAAGACACAAATCTAGAATTCTATGTAGTTTTACCAGTTATTAACATGCCAGAACTAAGTAGCTTCCTACGCCCTTAAAAAGTGGGGATCAGAGGAACATACCAAATATGGTATGGTCATAGAATAACAGGCTACTCATGCAACAGCACAAATGCACTATTTCTACCACGCATTGAGAGCCATCTGAGAGGCTCCATGTCCCTACAAACAAACAATACATTAAGCAGTGAAATCATTTGCATTGGATAGCATTCCAATGCTTCCATCCACAGAAGTGTTTTCCCAAGTCAGTTGGCACCATCCCTTTAAGCATGATGCTTTCATGTACAACTGTTTCCTCACACATTGTGCTTGAGGAACACTTTTGTATGCCAAGACACTGAGGACACTTTACACACTGACATTGCAACAATGTCCTCCTGTCCACCCAAATGTTTTGTTATTTTGCAGATGTGGGCTTATGTGAAAACTTAACAACAACTTAACACCTTCTGACTAGTGACCCCCAGCTAGTCACACCTCACCCTTGGATATGAGAACAGTGACCAGGAGTACTCCATATGTATTCCCAGAAAAGGATAATGTAACTTTAAAATAATATTGGAATGAATAATATACAATGTATACTGATTTTTATCCCCCAGAAATAAATTCATTGCCAATTTTGTAGATCCTTGGCAATCACAGTGAGGGGCAGCTCACTGTCAAACATTGTCCACTCATCTCTGAATGACAGATGCGTGCTGGTGTATGTTTATATTGCTGGTTACCATTAGTGATGGCCCGAACTGTTCGCGCGCGAACTATTCGCGGCGAACATCGCATGTTCGCGCATTTTCGCGAACATATGGCGAGTTCGACCCGCCCCCTATCTTTTTACATTGCATAAACTTTGACCCTGTGAGTCACAGTCAGCAGACATAATCCAGCCAATCAGCACCCCCTACCTCACGGACCATCCCACCCCCTATAGCATAGCAAGTAGAGGACGCCATTTCACATGCTGCTGAGAAGGATAGAGTTAGAACAGAGAGCTGCTGCTGCTGCGCTGAATAGGCAACCATTAGCTGAGGTGTCAGATAGAAGTGAAGCGGTTGATGACAATGAAGATGACGATGTGTCTGTGGATGTCACGTGGGTGCCCACACCAAGAGAAGAAGAACAGGAG
>CM070037.1:45810404-45822735 GCA_036250615.1 Ptychadena robeensis | reverse complement strand
CCCTATAGAAAAGGGGGGCCCTGCAAGGAATGTTTGGGAACAACTGCTATAATGTAAGTTAGTAACTACTAAGCAGTATTTTGTTTAAACATGCCTAGTTTACCTAGGTCATAGCAGAAGAAATGGCACTAGAATATACTAGTTACTTCTTCACAGTTGCTACCAGGAATCTATTGCATCACCATTTTATATAACTGAGGAAGCAGAATCATTTTCCAGTGCATCCTGTTGAGGTAATTGAAAGGAATCATAAAATTAAATGTGAGCACATAAAGATTTACACCTTTTCTTTTGACCAGCAAAATACATATTTTTTTATGATATTGAACATTTTTTAAACGGGACCAGAGCAAAAAAAGTGTACATACTACATTTTTTATGTGCTGTATATACAGTTTATGGTTTATTGCCTGCCCATGGATTAATCTGGAGTACTGGGCATGCTGTTATAGCCACAAACATATCCTTAAAAATGGCTGTATTATTACATAGATCATCTAATAAAATGTATATTGTTGTTTTCTGATGTATACACAAGCATTGTGAATACATGAATGGGACTTGAGCAAAAATACATAGATAAATATATATACCTTAGAAGCCTACTTGGATGAATCAGGAGAGCCACAGTGCCCGGTCTGAACAGTTTTACACTGCATTCAAGAAAATGTGTTAAGAAAATATTTGCCCTTTCCAGATAAACTCTTTAAAGCTTTATAAAGCTCTGTGCTAAATATATCACTGCAACAATTCAGCACTTATCAAAAATAGAAATGTATCCAGTATTGCCCTATATATGGCTATTGATGTGGCTTACTGCCACCTGTAAAAGGCAACACCGTATCTACCAGTAAAAGGATATGGATCTCCAATTAACAGTTCGTTCCAATTTGCAAGTTGCTATCTGCATAGATCTACAACATCTGCAGAGTTCCAGGTTACATAACTGTGGCCCGAGGTATGTAGCTGTGGAGCAGACTGTAGAGCCTTTGTGCATTCATGTGTTTCTGGTTTAGAAGGAAAGCTGCTCCAGGTTATCTCTTGCACCTACCAGGATCCAACCTGCCAGCTACACACTGGACAGGAAAATACAACTTTTGTTCTGGTGATGAATCTGGCAACAACTGCCTCAAGCTGCAAAAACACAGAGAAGCCGAAAAACACAGATGCAACCCTTTGAGTTCTTCTACAAAATATTATTTTTTGGAATTCATCTATCCAAAGTAAAAATAATAAATATATTATTAAATGAAGTCTGAAATCGACTTCTTTTGAAGTAGAAAACTAAATGGGAGCACAGGGGGTTGGGTCTTTTTTAAATTCAGATTGAGGGATTGCTGGTAATGTAGAAGAGTTATTACAATTTACTTTATATTGAGAGATGTTAATGGGAGAGGGTTTTCCTTTAACACGAGGAATGTTGTACAGTGCCTGGGCAATGCCATACTCCTGGAAAATACTAATGAATGATCTACCTATTAACCTCCCTCCCTAGCGCTCTTGTGAGGTCCAGATTTGTGTACCAATAGCGCACCATAGACTTAAATGGAATTTTTTTTATGTTGTAGGCCTGTAACTTCCCAAAATATGTCCGTACAAGGGTCTAGTAGACATCCTGAATATAATAATGTTTGAAAAAAATAATTATGTAAAAATTACATTAGAGAACCAAAATGATTACCACTCTGGGGGCAGTGGAGCCGGCATCCCAAATTAAATACACAAAAAGTAAATACCGGGGAGGTAGGCGGAAGCCCACCCAACCAGCTTTAGAGTTTCCCCGAATGAACAGGGGCCAGGGGACTTTAAAGGGAGTCCCCGTTCCTCGGCATGGACCAGTCCTGTTTTTATTGGTCATTTGTACAACGACTCCTTGGAGCTGAATGTGGTTCTCTGGATTGAATTCCTCCCTTTATGTACCCCTGATGAAGTTTCCTCTGAAACTCGGGAGTCTCTGTACCATCTACTAACTCCTTGAACCGCTACTCAGCTATTGATCTTGCTGTTGATCTTCCTGTTTGATCTTGCTATTGATCTTGCTGTTGATTTTACATTTGTAGCCATACGTTTAACTCGTGATTGCTATTGTGTAGAAATTACATTAAAAAAAAATTACAAATATAAAAAAAAAAGGTATAATTTGAATAATAAAATCTCTAAAATACTTATTTTGTATGATAGATTTCAAAACAGTATGTGTTCATATTTATATTTTGTTTATAATAACATTTTAGTTTGATTGGAAATGTGTTGTGTGTTTTTTTAACTTTGAATTGTATTGGATACAGTAATCACTGTATCCAGTACAATTCCCTTTGGCACCCTCTCTCCCTTGGTGTGATGGACCTGGTGACATCACACCAAGCGAGAGAGGGTTAACTTTAAAGGGGCACATCTGAAAAGAACCTGGTTTTTCCAGTGAGTAACCCTGGGCAATGCTGCATAGCTATACGAGAAAAGAAGGAACCAGAGCCCATTACTATTGACATTATTGTTCCATGATAGCTACAGGAGAAAATAAGGAGCCACAGCCCTGGGTCTACACTATACCGCCCTAGCAACCGTGGGGGGCGTTATGGGCACGTCGGCTTGTGTGTGCCCATAGCACCCACCTGCTGTTTGGGAGCTGTTTAGGGCATGGTATTGTATTAGCAAAACTGTGTCCTATGCATTTCTATTGGCTACGCCCGAAAACACATCGGTCAGGTGTTGTGAACCTGCTCCCGCCCATAGGGGATTACAGGGGGCGGCTGCACTGTGCAGTTTTCCTTAGCGGAGACGCAGCCTTAGAGACGTGGTAAGCCCATATTGAGAAATCATATAGGACATGGTAAAAAGTTTATAGGGAACATTATAGATCTCAACATATTGGTATAGAACTTACTTATACCACTACTCACAGGAAGGATTTAGGAAGAAAGGTGCCCACAGAATGTTTATCCCTCAGATTTACTGAATGATTTGTGTTGGCTTTGTGTATATTTTCTCGATTATTTTTTGATTTTCAATATTTCCAACTCATCCAAATGTTAGAAAGTAAAGATGTTTTTAATTGCCATAGCCTTACTTCTGAGCAGTGGGGGAATATTTACTTAGGCGGTGTTCCCACATTTAATTCATCCTACGCTTTGGATGTGTAATCCTCTGTCAACCCAAATAAAGAAAATCTGCTCTAAATCTTTTAATTAACTTAATGTGTTTCCTTTCCTTGTCCCTTTCTTTGTCCCTATCCTTCTTTCCTGCATCAACATGCAGATGAATTTTTTTACAAAAATATTTCTGCCTATTAAATCCACAAACTAAAATGGTTTGGATTAGTTATGAAACATCTTTAAGATTACTAAACCCGTCCAATTGTATGTCACTTAAGGCCCCCATATTCCCACCGGATTCCGGCATGATCGATTCCGGGCGCGTGCACGCGAAACGATCGTGTCGGAATGCATGCAGCCCACCTTGTCCAATCGATCAGGTCCGATCGTTCAGGGGCCCAGAATCGGATCCGACAGAGAACCAACATGTTGGTTCCATCAGATTGATTCTGCCCAGATCAGGGGGATTTGCCATTTGTGAGGTGGACAATCGGACACGGAATCGTCCAGGAATCCGTTGGATTAAGGTGGTATGCAGCGATGGATACTCTTAATTGGCCGATTGATCACACCTGCGATTCCCGGCAGAATCGCCGGAATCGATCGGGGGAGTGATCAATTGGCCATGGAATCCTACACGTGTATGGCTAGCTTAACTATGTTACTAACACAGAATGTGCCACAGTGTTCCCCTAGCCACCATGTAAAGATTCCTTGTCGACTGGTCGGCAGATTAACTGAGCATCACGCATGGCCTTTCGTGCCAAGAATCGGTTGCACACACTTTGTGTGCTGGCATTTACTTTAAATGGGGATGCTGGCAGATGTTGAGCTGCCGACATATGCTTAAAAGTGATCGTAAGGGTGGAAGCAGGCCATTAATGCAGGACTAAGGGTTTGAACTGTGGAGCAGACATGGAACTATGACGTGGTAGACATTTGCAACAGCAAAGTGTTTTCGCATAATAAGAAGGCCCCAAAGTTGCCAGAGGCAACCAGAAGAACATGGAAGCTAGAACTAGCTGGAAACAGTTTACGCAATTGGTAATCAGATACTTAAAGAGTTTACAGATCTCAGAACAACCTCTACTGTTAGAGACTGAGAGTAAAGTTGTAGTCTGATCCCACAACAGTGATAAATATTAACCAACAGGTAGCAGTGCACAATAGTACATCTCAAGAAGACTGGAAGAAAGTCCATAGCCATAAGCTTATCATTACAATACCCACTTTACCTTGCAGACAAAGGAAGTGAAGGCAAATATCTCCATCCATCAGTATTTCACACAGTAGTACAAACATAACAAATGTATAATTGGTTCTGGTTTACTTATTCAGAAACTATTGATGTAAAATACAGCCAGTGATTTCCATTTTTCCTCAAGACAGGTTTATTTATGTAGTAATCTTGAATGCATACTCTGTAATAAATACTGATGCGGATTTCTGTACACTCCCCAGAACAGAGCATGAAATATCTGTATAATATAATGACAAAACCATGATTCCCATCAGATCCACTCCCTGCTGTGACGGTCCTGCATTGTTCTGAAGGCATAGCTTGGGAAAAAATATGCACATATGCTTACACTTGTACTTCATCTGGAATGACTCACAACCCTCCCACAGTACAGCAGCGACACATGTGACTCATTGACTCCATGAAGATGAAGGAGTCGGAAGTAACTTTTCTCTCCCAGGTTTGTAAGCCACTATAAACTTGGAGAATCATCTGATAAATTCTGCCATCAGAAGCTGAGGAAAATCATACTGAGGATCCTGCCTACATAACATAAACAATACACAGAGAGACTGCTAAATATAGAGTAGTTTATGGAGGTGTGAAACACTTCTATATTTGTAAGGGTTTCATTAATATACCATTTTAAATCAGGGACAACAATGACTCTGTGGGGCAGATTTGCTAAATGCTTTTATCCCATTTTGAAGATATTCCTCTACTTCTTGTCTTTCAGGAAACATAATAGTGCGGCCAAATTCAGAAGGTTTTTTCATTGGTTTCTAGTACAATGTTGAATATGAGGGTCCAGACCAAGAGCCCATCTAGTACGATGGGTTGTTTGAAGAGGGGCCAGACCAAGAGCTCATCTAGTACGATGGGTTGTTTGAAGAGGGTCCAGACCAAGAGCCCATCTAGTACAATGAGTAGTATGAATTGGGGCAAGACCAAGAGCAGATGGATGAATTGTCGGTTACCACTAATGTATGCGTTGCGCCGTACACATTGCACACATTAGCGGAGGCTCTGCAACAGCACTTCACATAAAAGTGTATGTTGAATGCTAATGATGCATGTAAAAAATAGGTGCAGCAGTGTGTTATAACAGAGAATGTAAAAGTGTTAATGGTAGAACAGGTTACCTATGAATATCGCTTGGAGGGGCTCCCCATATGCTTTCTATGTCTAACGCCTTCACCTGGCCTGTGATGAAGTCAATGTGACTCCCATCCACTCGTTCCCTGCTAATACAGCTATTTAATCCCCTGCTGCACTTCCCTCCACTCATCCATTGCCACTAAACATTGCCATGGGTAAGACGCAGTGGGGTGATGATCACATGGCAACTTGCGGACACCATTGAAGGGAATGAGCAGAGGAGAGTGCCAGATTAGAAAGCTTAAAGCGGACCTACCACGTTGTAGGTCACTTTGCACTATCAGCATCAGGCTGCCAATAGATAGGGCAATCACTGTCCAAAAAGAAAAATAAATAAATCTTAAAGCAGGAAAGACTGTTTTTACGAGGTAGCACCTCCCATGCTGTGAAGTTGTGCTGCGCCGAGGTCCCTTGTTAGAGCTGAGAGCTAAGGCTTCTGGGAAACATCAGCTGTTAGTGGGGCCCCAGAATGCATCTTCGCTCTGCCTGTGTGATGTCACTATCCACAGCTGTGCTGTGGCTCCTCCCTCCCCCTCCCCTCTGTGTCATCTGTTGAAGTGATGTGGGGGAAGGGTAGAGGAAGACATTGCTGGGACTGGCAGCCAGAGGAGGCAATAAGACTATTTTATTATAACACCCAGTAACCCAGTCATGTCTTGTCCTCATCCTCCATTATACCATGATCGGATGAATGAGAACCCTTCCCAGACATGGAGTGTATCTGTGAGTTGATTGTGGAGGAAGTGTAGAGGAGACATTGATGGGGATCTGGACGAAATGAGAACCTTCCCAGACATGGAAGTGTCATCTGTGAGGTGATGGGCGGGACGTATAGAGGAGACATTGCTGGATCTGGAGTGAATGAGAACCTTCACAGAAATGGAAGTGTCATCGTGATGTGTGATTGTGGAGGCCGTATTAGAGGAGACATTGCTGGGATCTGGATGAATGAGAACCTTCCCAGAAAGGGAAGTGTTAATCTGTGAGGGGATTGTGGGAGGAGGTTATAGAGAGGACATTGCTGGGATTGGATGAATGAGAACCTTTCCCAGACATGGAAGTGTCATTGGGATGGTATTTTGATTGGAGGAGGAAGTGTAGGGGAGACATTGTGGGACGGCCGCAGAGGACGGTAATATGGTAATAATAAGATATTTATAACCTCAGCCTACCTGGGTGCCCCCCAAAATCCATGTCACACCCATATCACCTGCACACTGAACCTCTTCACCAACACTTCAGTCTCAATCTATCCGTCTCCTACAGTGTCCTCCTTCAGGCTTCACTCCTGTCTCTATTGCAAACTGCAGCACATAGATAGATCTCTGGAAGGACAGAACGTCCTACCACCAAAACCTTGGGATTGGTAAATAATGTCTGCAGAGGAGGGGCACCTTGTTAGTAATGTCCAACAGAATGGGCGGACAGTGGTTTCAGGAGCCAGTACTTAAGATGGTGCTTTTTTTTTTAGGGGATTTATGAGGAAGTTAAGATTGTACACCAGTACCTATTTTTTTTCTCTGTTGTAGCAGTTTTCACAGATGTAGACGGCTGACAGGTGTTTGGTAATATTGTCCGTGTTGTTTTGCTTTTTTTTTTTTTCTCTGTAAGTATGTGGGGTTTTTAGTTTACTTCCGCTTTAATGGGCTGAATTTGGCCTACGGACCATAGTTTTACCAATTACTTATCTAGCAGTTCACCTACCTATACGAGAAAGGATCATGGAGCAGTAGTGATGGCCGAACATCATCTGTGGCTGTTAGCGAACAGGTGAATCGAACTTCTGCAAATTACTGCTGTTCGCATGTTCGCGGCGAACCTCCATTGAGATTAATGGAGGGCGAACTTCTCAAACCTTTAGGTCATATTTGTAGCCACAATACCAATAAAAAAGTCAAAAGGGTTCAACCACTTGTACAGTGCCATGCCAAGGTGGTATCAATGGCTAAACTTCTCCCTCAAAATATGGATTTTTTAAAATGCAGTTTCTTCAGGTCTAATGGCCGGAAATCACATCTAGATTACAGATTTTGCCAAAAGTTACCAGACAGTTCCTTCTGCAGAGCATCACATGTAGTCAGATCTCTCTTCAATGCATAATACAGCATTCCCCACCCCCAGAGAAGGACTTTTGTGGCTCAGTAATGATGAACTACATGTAACAGAACACCTTAGCTATAGTTACAGATCACTGGATGGAGTATAATAGTAAAGTAGCTCAGCCATCCCTCAATCAGCAACAGCTTTCCCTATCTATCTAGTACTACTTCTTTTGTAAGGGGGGGGGGTCCTCCAGGAGAGACAAAATGTGTTATTGGCTGTACTGTCCTACCTGTGGGGTGAAGGGTCAACCTTTGTCTCCATGTTAAGGTATAGGGGGCTTGCGAACTGTCCCATAATATTCGCTGGCCTTGCGAACTGCGAACATGGTATGTTCACCCCGAACTGTCCGCCGGGCGAACTTTACGGCCATCACTATGGAGCAGAAAGGACCATGAACATGTGGATAAACTTAGAGATGCTCAGAAATAGGATAGTGTTGAACTGGAGTGTATTTCTGCCTAGACCACCAGTTTAACTATATAAATCAAATATTACGGCACTAGGGTGGGTGCTAAGCTAGGTTGTCGGGCTAATGGTTAGATGTGACTGTTCACAGACAATGCTTAAAGTAGGCATTATAAATATTTTTACATGGTCCAACCCATAGTGCAGTTGTACACATCTGTAAATAGATTGCACAATTCAGTATTTACTGTTGGAATTTTTATGTTTGAATCTTACAAATACACATATTTCACATACCACATGCACATAACATCGTCACATCTTTCAGGCTTAAACAACAGATAGGTCTATGCATCGCATTAGTTCCATTCAACAAACAGTATTGGCTTTATTAATGAATATTCAGGTAAAGTAAACTACTGTGTTCCTATTTGTCAGATTCTTTAATTTCATCCAATTGGTTCTCCAGGAATTTGAATGGTTACAATACACTGTGGTATGACATTTTCAGTGTTTTTTAGAATACTAAATGAATAAGTGGTCGAGTTTGCGCATTAAGGAATGTAAATTAAGACTTATGAAGCAACAAATGGAGCTCTCCAGAAGTACTGTTTGTTTCTGTAGTAAGGAATATAGCGTTTGTCATTACAACCTGCAGAACTAATAATGAACATAACCCTGATTGGTTTACCTTATTCACATATATTTATGCATCATCAATTTTATTCATGACAACTTTTTCTGATTGCTAAATATACAGATCTCTGCTTAGGTAGACGCCAAATATTGACATGAACTGACATATGGACAGTTGGTTTTAGCAACTAAAGAAAGATTGAGTTCAGTGTTTGGTGAGGCATAGTCCAAAAGTTAGCTGAAAACAAGGTAGGGTCATTTGAAGAACAGAAGCCAACATCTGCTTTCAATAGCACTTCTTGAGAACAAATAAGCCTCATCCATCTGTACCTAGAATATTGGTTTTGTAGGCATCAATCTATCAGCTGATTACCATTAGGCAGATACCTAACATTAGAGCCACAAGAAGATGCACATAGCTGCCACTGATCTGGTTGCTGGATCCCTGGGTGCCACTGTTGCAGTTATTCGAGAAGCAGCATTCAATGTTGACACCAGAGGCTTTGGAGCCACCTTGCAGCGCCCGGTCACAGAATGACTTGAATGAGCAGGACTTCATCACTCCACCTGCACAAAACACAAATAAGTACAGTAATTGGGATTAAATCATAGCTTCATGCAGACAGATACAAAGCTTTAATGAATGGGACCATGTAAGCATCTCAGGTTGTGAATGGAAATTCCTTTTCCAAAATAAGCTTTATTAAAGAAAATAGATGGAGATTGCTCTCCGTGGTTACATATAGTATAAAGTAGCAAACAAGTTAACAGTATCTCACAAATGGAAATATTTAACGCCTAAAGAAAAATTGTAGTCGTCATGCATAAGCATTTTGAAAACAAACAGTTATAGCATACAATAATATTCCAGCTTGACAATGACCAAAATCACATAGCAAGCCAAAAAAAGTGTGGCTCCAGAAGAAGCACATGAAGGTCCTGGAGTAGCCAGTCAGAGCTGAAGACTGAATTGCTCAACATCAACCTCAAAACTTTGCTGATTTAAAAAGGATCTGCAAAGAGAAGTCGTCAAAAAAAGTCTCTCCTGAGATGTTACAAACTTGTTACAAAGCAAACTACAAGAGATATCTGGCCTCTATGATTGGCAACAAGGATTTTGCAAAGGGAACAAATACTCTCTGACGCATTGGGTTTGCAATGGTTTTTTGCTGTTAGTCTGTCTCTCAAAGCTACAATAAACCTTCCAAAACAGACTGGTCATTCTTTTGTCAGAAGGCAATCTTACAAAATTAGCATGGCATCAGAGACCTATTTTCCTCAATGTAGATACTTGCTTTTTGGTGAACTGTAGTTTTAACATTAATTTCACCATGTAGTAGAACTACCGGTAGTCTCTCTATGTCAGTTTAAACGTTCATGTTATGCTTTGGGATAAGTAAAAAGTATATCTGTTTTCAAAGTCTAAATATCAACTCCCTTCCTGGCACATTAACATTTCTGAGTATCAATCAGAGCTCATTCTAATGAGCTCAGTATTGCATGTTATTATGATCTCTCTGTCATAGATCTCACTGTTCCTATTGAAGGAACATATTTTAATCACTTTCATACTTCAGGCTGCACAAATAAAACAGATCAGCAATTTCAGCTTTACACAGAGTTACACATTTATATGAAAGGAAATAGACATGAAACAGCTTGAAGGGAGTTTTTCTTTGGTCGAATTGGTTTTAAAATTTTGACTAGCTGACTTTGTGAATTAATTACAAAGCTCCTGAACACTAACATTTCTGGAGGGTTGTGGGAACATTAGAAAAAAGAATTGTATAAATCTAGCACATGTGGTTTTTGCAATTTACAAAGTTAGAAATAATAGAGTGTTCTACCGTACTAGCCATTGATGAATGCAGAGAGTTTGAAGTTTAAGCAATACCCTTTATTGGCTATCTGAAGTCATTAAAAAAGCAAGCTTTTGGAATTAAGCCTGAAGAAGTAATCTGAGACACCCCGAAATCTTGTTTTTTCAAATACTCCAGTAAGCCAATAAACAGTATCACTTGAACTCCAAACTCTCCATAAATTAAGTTCAAGGTCAACGCAAATTTTTTTTAACTTTGTATTTATGTAAAAAGGGGCTTTGCTTTCAACTCCCAAATAAATAAGTAATAATTTTACCCCAATCTCTATTGGTGAACTCTTCTCTCAGGTAATATGGTGCTATATCTGACTGCTAATGGCTAAAGCTCCCCATACACGCTTAGATTTTCACCTAATTTTGCACGCTCACAGCGGGCGATCTGCATATCGAAATCTTAACATTTTTATTTAGCCAGATATCGGCCGCAAAATCGATCTAAGCCATTATAGACATGTCCGTAATTCTTCGATCGTTTGCATTACTTTGCCATCCAAAGTAAGTGCAGGCACACAAAGGACGCTCGGACGATTCTCGGCAGGCCCGGCCACGCATGATAAAGTCATCACTCGCAGTCGATCTGCTGGGAGATCAGGAGAACATCAAAACGTGAGTTGGGGGCTTTTATGGTTCCTTTGCTTTTAAGTTCTTTGCTGCAGCAAGGAAAGTCTAATTCTTTCTGCTGCATCTTTTCTGAAGGGAAGCGAGTCTGTTTCCTACATGTGACTACTTCTGAGTATACTTATTTCCTGATGTGGTTTCTTCTGCAACACTGAATAAATTCTGTCTGTCCCAAACAAAAAGGAACCCCTCATTCCTTTTCTGGAGTTCCTTATGTACCCAATATTGGTAAAATGGCTATAACGTACCTATGCACTGGTACTATACACCAGATGGATAAGATGTGTCCATCAACCTCTCCTCTGTTGGAGATCTGACACACAAGGCTCATTGTCCCATATATTCTGTATCTGCTCAGGTTTAGTAAGGTTTAAGCCTCCCTCCACTTAAACATACTAGTAAACATACGTCCTAAACATAACACTGCACTCTTTAGAAATATAATTACAACAGCTGGCTATTTTATTGCTCAAAGGTGAAAACAGATGGCCACGCCAAGGTCAAACTCTTCTTTTGCATCCAAAATATTCACCTTCTGGAACACCTCTGTGTTGAGATAAATGATAAGATGGATAAGTCTGACTTGATGTGGTATCCTACTTTTTTTCTTTTCTATGCAATTTTACACCCTTAAGTCATGCCTTGGTGCTATGGCCAACCATTGTCAAAGCAGATATTTGGTTTCTAGTTTATAATGTAGGTTTCGGTTTATACTGCATTATTGGTTTCTTTCTCAATTATGGTTTTTGTTTGTCCTGTACATATTTTAAAGGTTTAAAGAAAAAAAAAGAAAAAGAAAACACCCAAAGCAGTATTAAAGGTTAGACAGGTAGGAATTACTTACTGGACTGCCCACGTACAATGGCACATGCATCAAAGTTTCTTGGACATTCCTGTGAACCTTGCTGATTACATTCTGCATCATTGGAGCCCACACAGGAGAAACACTGTAAGGTTCTCCCTGGCAAAGAAATATATTTGTATTAGAAAAACAACTATAAAAAGTAATATGCACATATCGGATGGGAGATGCTGGTTGTGTCAAGTGTTCAAAATGTTGATTGTTTGTATTCTTGATCCTATGAGTCACTCTCTTGGCCTAAAGGTAGCCATAGACACCTCGATCTATGGCAGACCACACTCTAATCAGTCTGCTACATGTCGTACAGCAATCCTGTGTCTTCCACTGACACACAGGAC
>CM070037.1:45766792-45803623 GCA_036250615.1 Ptychadena robeensis | reverse complement strand
CCCCCCCCCATGTGATGATGTCACATAGTGTTTTCTGCATTGAAAACATGATTCAATATGATTCCCTATTTAAAAAACTCACCTGAATAAATGGCTTCCATGTATTACATGCTCTCCTATGTACCTGGCACATCTGCACTGCCATCTAGTGGTTGCAGTGCTAATTTACCTGATACAGTGAATTATTCAAATCTTCATTATATGATATGATATATGATATTGTTGAGTTATTCACAAAGCATCTGAACATGTTATTATATTCAGGATGTCTACCAGACTCCAGTATGGACATACTTTGGTAAGTTACAGGCCTACAATGTTAAAAACTTGTTTTCCATTAAAGTCTATGGTGCGCTTTGGTACAGAAATCTGTACCTCAGCAGTACACTAGGGAGGTTAATAAAAGCATCAAGCACTACCCTGAGTCATCTACTGCCAAGGTGGTGCTATAAAGACTGGTAGATTATTGGAAAAAAAATGATGGGAATGGTTTTGCACAGCTTAAACTTTTTCACATCTATGACTTCCGCACCAACCAATAGAGATGGGCTAATGATGTAAAAAACATTCGAGTTGAATTTGGGATATAATTGCAAATCCCCACACCAAGGTATCAACACCAGATAACTGTAGATAAGGGCTGTGGTAACTTTAAAAATAAAAAAAGTATTGCTCTAGCACATGTAGCTTTTGCATTAATTATGTTAAAATTGAAGTTAAGACTAACCTTTGAACTTTATTAATATATTTTCTATATGTTTTTTGTAATGTTCCTAGAAGCCTTTGAATCTGTTTACGTACAGTGCTGAAATTCCAGTGCAATGTTGGTATGTAAAACTCCTTCTACCCTTATGTTAGAATATAAAAATAATTATTTAGTGAAGAAACTCCAGAATTCAAAAAATAAGAGAATCAAGGTCCAATACCTTGCTCCCCCAAAATATCCGAAAGGTCTTGTGTCCAATGCATCTTTTTTCCTGGTTTGGACACAAAAAGACGTAGAGAGGACACTTCCCATTTTAATAAATGGGACAGTGTCAACTTCTGCATTGTCTGAGCAGCTTGGTTGCATCACTTATTTACAATGCTGTCATCACGGCAAAGGGTCAGCGGTACTGAAGATCAATGGATGTGCCAGCAGGATGCAGAAAAGCGTCGGCAAACAGCATCAGGTGAGGCTTTTCCTCTTCTTTGTTAAACAAATTAATGAGGCGCATGTGCACCGTGGTGGTAGCGGGTCCTAAACCGCAGACAAGACAGCCACAAATCACAAGCAAGACGCCTGCAAATCTGTCAGTCTGTGTCTTTTGTGCAGGAAAAAAAATGCAGTGGACACATGGCCTTACTGAGCTCTCATCTGTGCATGCAAGGATATGTTAGTCTCCTTCAGAAAAAAAACCACACTTTGTCCTGGGATGTTCTTGGCTTTTATTACACCAGCTATTCCAATAGCACCAAGAAGAAAACATCATTGTGCCCCTTGACATGCTTCTAAATCATAGAGGATGGATAAGTCAAAAGAGATTAATAAACTGAGAGAGGCTCTGAGTCTCAGCAGTCATTGCTCTATACAGTTATTGTACTGTGGTATTACCTTCATTTGTAAAAATACATCATAGTGTAATGTAAGGAGACTCATGTTACATGGTATTACCCAACACAGGTTAGTTAAACAGCTAGTGTAACTTTGTGCAAAAGGAAAGTGGTTCATTTTTACAGAAACGGACATAAAACCACAAAATTGAAAAAGACATTTAAGGTACATTATGGTTCAGAAGCTTCAAGTTCATATAGGGATAATGTATATATTTGAAAGATAGAATATGGTTATTAATCTTGCTGTGCTGTGAAGTAGGACATATTATGAAAAGAATATTGTACCAAATGTAATGAGTAGCTGTAAATACAGTAAACACTATAGCTGTCTAAATTTCGAGATGGAGAGACTGTTATAAATTTTTGGTATCACTATTGTCTAAGAAATTTTACTTTATTAATCAGAGCAGACACTCATTTACCCTATATGTATCTGAACTATCAGCCCTGTGACGTGATGAGATGTTAGGACATTTAGAAGGAGATCTATGTTTGTTTTAAGGGCAACTACTAAGTATAGTGGTTTTATTGCCATAACCATCTGTGGCCAATGTCAAATGTGTCAACCCTGATTGTCCAGTATCTCCTGTATATGGCTGTGTGTTTAAATCAGGTCTGAGGACAACTGTATGCTTTAAACTGTATAAAAATGCTCAATACCAGTCATGAGACTGACCAGTCTCTGACCAGTGTCCCCACGTGTATTTGTCAATACACATCACTGCGTTGTACCCCCGTTAAGATGAGTTGAACTGGCTTATTTCCTTAACACTATAGAACTATGTTAGGGAGCGCCTGTGTCTACACTGGTTATAGCTATTGTAAAGAGGTAACAACTTTCTAGTTTGAGTTGGACTGGCTAATTTCCTTAACACTCTGGAATCATGTTAGGGAGCTCCTGTGTCTACACTGGTTATAGCTATTGTGAAAGGTTGACATCTTTTCAGTTTGTTTCCTTTTAATTATTAATATTACTAGAACGTAAAACATCAAGTTATGCTAGTACATGGGTGGAAGAGTATCAAATCCCCAAGTGGATTGAAACATTCATGGATTATGACGAAGAGTACTCTAGCCCTCGGAAGCCAAGATCTGTTTCAGCACACCAGATTCTGCCTACAACTAGTTATATATTTATGAACTGTCCCTTAAACAGAAATGATGACCCATAGTAACCTTACATAGTTTATAGAGCCTTCTTTAAAAAAACAATGTAAAGCTGTGAATGTTAATTTTCATTAAATAATTGTATTAAAATTTTTATTCATACAGATTCCCTCACACCATTGGAATTTGATAGTAAGAACTGTAAGAATTTACTATATATTACATTTAAATGAAAGCTCGTAATTATGTAAGTAAGTTTAAACAAAGATACAGTTCACAGAATATATGAACTGTATCTTTGTTTAAACTTACTTACATAATTACGACTAATACATTTTCTTACATTATGAGAGCAAAAAAAATACTTTGCTTCCATCTTTAAATGTCTAATTTAGCCTTAGATAATAATAACGGCATTTCAGAGATAGCACTTACCTTCTTGTGTACTGAAAGCAAAGAGGAGCAGGAGGGTGTGCACCAGCCACATGGTACCTGGTCCTTGTACCTCGTCACAGACTAGTGAATATGGGCCTGAGCTAACTCGAGGATTAACATCTTCCCTTAATCTGGTGCTGAGGGGGGCAGCTCACACTGGCAAAGACAAATCTTTCCAATTACAAGCTCATGTCAACCACATTATCCCTGAAAAAAAACCTCCCAGATTAGATCTCCTATTCTAGCCTCATTCTAATCTCCTGCTTTCTGTACATTGTTAACCCTACAAAAGCCCTCCTGAATTACAGACTAATTGAACAGAAATGTAAAAACTGCCTCCTCTTATAAAATAAGAAGAAAATGAAGTTCTAGCTTAGTATTGTTAACTAGCTAGACCAATAACTAAGCTAGAACTAGATCTAGCTTAATCCCCCCATACACCTTAAGATGGATCCATACTATCGCCATTAGATCTACCAACAACTCTGTAGTATAGTGGCCTCCCTGATAGAATACATAGTGATTGAAAAGATTAGAAAGGCCCTCATATTACATGGTTTTGGTAGAACAAAAGTTGATTGTACAGAAATTGTATGGAAAGATTGTAAGGTGCATGGGGGCCTTTAGTTATTGGTAATTGTTAACAAGATTGGCTACTGTAATGGTGTATTGTTTTTTGAATGAACACTTTTCTAAATCAATTGAACATCTCTTTTGCAAATATTTGAGTATTTCCTTTGCTTAATCCCCCTGCCATTCCCAGCTCGTCCAGCTCTGACCTTTTAGAACAGCAGTGGATGAGCTGGGTTCGTCGGGCAGAGATTGGAGCCATAGGAGTGCAAACTCACTGATCCGTGTGGCTCCGATCTAATGAAGAGGCAGCTGCAGAGAATGGATTACTTCACCCCCCCCCCCCCCCCCCCCCCCCCCCCCCATCCATGTGATGATTTCACATCAGGGCTTTTAAATAAAAATCATATTGAATAGTGATTTCTGCATTGAAAACACTATTCAGTATGATTACCAATGTAAAATACTCACCTGAATAAATGATCCAGTGTCCCCATGTCCTCCTACAGCGGTCTTCTTCCTGCTTCTCTCTGCTGTGAAAGACTTCTGTGTAGGAACACCAAGTGTAAATTGGCTTCAATGTATTACAATGCTGTCCTATGCAACCTGGCACATCTGCAGCGCCATCTAGTGGTTGCAGTGCTAATTTACCTGATACAGTTTCTTTTGAAATATTCATAAACTGATTTTATGAGTTATTCACAAAGCATCTGAACATGTTATTCTATTCAGGATGTCTACCAGACTCCTGTATGGACATACTTTGGGAAGTTACAGGCCTACAATGTAAAAACCTTTCTTCTATTAAAGTCTATGTTGCGCTTTTGGTATGGAAATCTTTACCTCAGCATCTAGGAAGGTTAAGTATTTTACTGTATGCTAAAAAAAATAGAATTTGCTAAAAAATATATGATTTATATTCTTACCAGGATTGCAATTTAAGTTTCTGGGTACAATTGTTATATATTAATGCAAGAGATTATCTTCAGTAAAACCCAGCAGTAGATCCAGAGATAGGACGCTGAATTTACACAATGGTTTCAGCTTTTGCACTTAGTTTTCCCCTTCCTTCTTTATTACTTCTCACCGATAGGAAAGTCTATAGTGGGAATGCACAATATACGTTTGTCAGCATGCAACAAAGAAAATGAGTCTTGGTGTTTTGACTTGTGCTTGGTCGAATCGGGACAAAACTTTAGGTGCCATTTTTTCAGTGAATCCAGTTTGAAACACAAAATTATGTGTAATTATATTGAATAATGCTCTCAAAATTATAAATGGACAACTTAACACGACAGAAGAGATTTGTCTCTAACATATTTATTTTGGCAATTTTCAACAAACCATTGTGTTTTGGCAACCATATCTTGTCTTCTCTTTGTGGGACAGGTGTTGATGTGTAAATCACATCAGAATCCCACATTAATGCTGGACATACACAGCTCGATAGTCAAGCCATTCAAGAAAGCTCCTCGTCATCATGCTGGGCTGGAGATTCCTCGATATCCAAGGGATCCTTGGATATCGAGGAATCTCCAGCCCAGCATGATGAAGAGGAGCTTTCTTGAATGGCTTGACTATCGAGCTGTGTATGTCCAGCTTTAATGTGGGATTCTGATCCCACAATGGATATCGACCGTGATGGGAGGACACAAAGGTGCCTTGACTACAAAATCCTCCACCGTTCCTTGCATCTCTTGATCTCTGATTTCTGATGTAATCAGCAGATCACAATTAGACAATTATTATTTTAACTTGCAAACAGATTTTTACGTTTTAAATAAGACCTATCTGTGAAATATAGGGGCAACGCATCATACCGCAAGTTTATGACACATCAATAAACTGTTTGGGCTTTTTGGCAATGAAATAATGTTACTGACTGGGAAGCATATACAGATTACCCTTGAGATACAACTGGATAGAGATAAGACACACTCAAGATAAGACCAAAATGTTTGTTCCGACTTAAGACCAAAGTTGCCCCCAAGAACCCCTGCTCCGTCGGGACCTCCTACCAAGCAATGCCCTTAGCGTAGGAGGTCCTGATGGATGTAGAAACATACCTTAAATGTGAGTATTTTGTCTTTTGTTTTATTTTGCTTTATTTTATTTTTCAATTTACAGGACCTTACTTTGTTGTACTAGGCTGTGCGCCTCGTGTCCTTGTTCCAATTTGTCTGTTAGGGGGGCCACACTCCTCCATTTTGAGGGATGTCCCCCTTCAAGCAAACTTAAACACCCACCCCTCATACTGACCCAATTTTACTCTGTGGTCTTTGCCCAGGCCCCATACTGTGTAATAATTTCTGACGGTTGTGCAGAACTATCTATTATCTTTCTTAGTTTACATTTTTTTGTAACTGGGAGCAATACAAAAACCTAGTATGTCCAAGTGTAGAGAATAATGTGGCTGCCCCCCCCCCCCTTCACATTATAAGACCATCGCTGGCGATTGAAGATTGGCCCAGATTTATCACACGAAGTGGGAGCTGAATGAAAAGTACTAAGCAGTTCTAAAAGTGTGCTACAGGGAAGGGGGGATAAAATGAAACTGTATATGGGACAATGTTGGTTTTCTTTAAGGTCCAGTATATTTAGTGTAAATATTCTGTAGTATGCCACTGAGTTTTTTGAAATAACAAACAACTCTGAGTAAAATCTTAAAACACTTTAGTTTACTTATAAACTCTTTCATTCATCAAATCATTTTCTGTACAGTTAGTAAAGAATCGAAAGACTGTCTTTAAATGTTGCTACATCCTTAGTTAAGAGACTGTCCACACCAACATGACCACCAATAAGCAATTTTTTACAACAAATGTGCTGCATGAATATTAAGAGTAACCTGAATATTTTTCCAGTGCAGTCTGTGTTGTGGTACACTGTAATGCACTGCAGTTTAGGTGCATTGGGATGGAATGAAAATAAATGGCACAACAACACAGTACCACATATAGCATGTTGCTTTAACAATTGATTTAGTGTACAGCAAGTTGTTCAAGTTGAAGATACCTACGGATGGAAAATCTAGCTGGCATACGAAGAACATATATGTTGTGGCTAACTAGTCCAAAGAGCGGTAACAATAGGTGGGGGCAAAAGAGCAAGAAAAAGGGGCAACCAAACAACTGACAGGTGGCGGGGCCACAATACACAAGGAAAGCAGTAAGAGACGCCAAAGAGCAGGCAGCAGGTGGGCCCAAGACCTCAGAGCAAGCAAGAAAAGAAGTCAAAGAGCAGGCCGGTGGTGAGACCACAGTACACATGGAAAGCAGGAGAAGTTAAAGGGCAGGCAGCAGGTTGGGCCAAAGAGCAGTTAGCTGGTGGGACCACAGTGCACAGAGCAAGCAGAAGAAGAGGTCATAGAAGAGACAGGAAGTATAAAAGGCAGGTAAGTGGAAGAATATCATGCTGTCAATAAAATTGTCACTCTTATGATACATAGCTATATAGCACTGTGTGGTATGTGGCTTGCAAAGTCATAAGTACCATATGCATTGCCTTAAAAAACCTATGACGAGTTACTCATTTCCAATTGGTATGCAGCTGTATGAATGTTGCTACTTCAACAGCAATATGGCTGTGCATAGGCTGTTAATACACACAGAGCCAGACAATATATGGCAATCAGCAGCAGGTTTAAACCATTTAATTGCCAGCAATGTACAGATATTTGGCAAAATTGTAGCATGTAGCAGGATAGTGCAGCTCAAACAACTTAACAACTTTTGTTTTTTTTTTACAAGTAAGAACAACAACATGGTAGCAACTCCTGCAAGATATTTTTTAAAGGGGAAAATGGGTTCTCCAGTGTATGCATAATACAGATTTATTTACAACACTCCAACCATGCAAGGATGAAACAGACGTCTTACATCTTGCAGCTTACTTAAATATCAATCCAGTGAAGAAGGCAACCCCTCTGTCTCTTATAAAGCGTTTGAAAAGTGATGTAGTCTTGCCCAGCAGGATGTAGAATGAGCTCACAGCTCTTTGACACAATGCAGAACTGAGAATTACTCCCATATAAAATTAGATAAAATCGCATGGTGATGCAAGGCAAGTTTTTTTTTTGTTTCCTTCCTGATACAGGAAGGCCATGCGGGAAGGAAGCTGGCGTCATACGCTTCTTGTACCACGCTTATGCCATGTAATAGATGCTACGTTTCCATATCCAAGATATAAAGGTCCTTCTCTAAATGATCCAGATTGCACTTCCACTGCATCCCAGAAGATGAAGGTTAACTCTTTCCCATCTTAGAAATCAGTTCATCACAAATCTTGGTAAGCTCTTCAATCTCTCTATTCTGAAACCACAAGAGAACAAGAGTGAGAATCAAATGAGTTTGACATTTAGAGGAACCCAATTGTGATCTTAATCTGTACCTTTGCTCTACACCTATAGAGAAATTTCCCTTCACTTCCTACCACAGACTGACTTGAGTAGACACAAAACTGTGATGAGTTGCAGCAGGGAAGCATTGTACCACAATAAGCTGAGCCCCCAAGCGCTATACTTATTCTGGTTTAGTGATTTAAAAAGTATTATAGCACTTTAAACCCATGGTGTTATTTTAATTTAAAGTATTTTCTATCAATAGAAAATACTTGGCTTGGTCTCCCTCAATATCAATGACCATGCTCTACAGTTAACCCAAGCATGCTTTAATATCCATCCTAGCTCTGTATCTCAATATTAGGATTGCATGTTCCTTATTTTTTAAGCTTAGTGTGGTTCTGTGACTGCAAATGCTCCAATACTGAAATCAGCAGTAATATGTAAAACAAAATAGACACGAGTCACCAAATTGGTTACTAAAAGGTATTTAAACTACCAGAATATAGTAAATTAAAGATTGATCATTTTGTGTTAGGTGTCTCAGCCTGTAGAGCAAGAGAGTGACAGATAGGGTTAACTGACACTAAAAAGGTTGAGGGTCAAAACATCAACCAAAATTTTTTTTCTAGACCCAGGTCAGAAATGGTATTTTACATAATCTCTCTTATTTGTGCAGTAATGCGTTTTGGGAATGTTATAGCACAATGTATACAAAAATGTAGCATGAATTATATGTATGTGAATTTGCTTTTATGACCTTAAAGACTGTGGAACATGAAAGCACTCTCACTTTCACATTCCAAACACCGGAATGCCAGTTCCAGCATGGTCAAGGTAAGTGTGATGTCCTCTCCCTCTTATTTTTCCACCCCGCTTGTGCAAATGTTGTGCCGGGTGGGAAGTAAGGAGGGATAGCTCCCTTAGTTAATTACTTTCCTTCCTAACTTTCCCCTCGCTTGTAGTTGGCAGCAACTCAGAGGGGGTATGGACCCACAGAGGTCAATAAGGTCTATATGCCCAGACTAAATTTAGGAATGTAAATTAGCTTGCCAAAAATCATACCTTAACCACTTTAGAAAATAAAACAATATATATATATATTTATATCACAATATTTAACTCATGAACATTGCCATTTTTCAGGTGAAGTTTGACAGTGATTACATGACCATGAAACCCATTGCATGAGCATCATAAGCGTCAATGGGGACTAAAGTTGCCAGAAAAAACAGTAATTGTGGGCCACCAGATCATACGCATAAACTGTTAGCTGGTGGATCTGAAAGAGTGGACATTTATTTATAATTTACAATGTACATCATTTGGAGATGTATTAATATATTTTGTGTGGAAAGGGGTAAAACCTTGAGATCTGTAACATAAAATACACTTAATCAATAACGCAATAAAGGTAACAATTTGGTTCTCAGAATTTTTTAACAGATAGTATTGAACAACTATGCTTAACAGAAAATGTCTTACCTTTTGTTCCAGGGTCCTCTCCAGTGCATCGACTCTTAGCTGTTCCTTCCTCAGGCTGGCTTGGTAGGCTGCTTGTTCCTGCTGAGACTTGATACGGACCTGGGAGATATCTGAATTGGCCCTATAGGGAAAGACCATACACTTTTAACTTGGTGCATTTATAAATCACAAAGCATTTTCTATATCCAATGGTTGCCAATGTAATTCCCTATAACTACCAATTTCCTACGTTCACTTCTCATTTTGATCCTACCTATCCAGTTTTTCCTCAGCATGAATTTTCAGTGCATGGTAGCGCTGTTCCTCCTTCTTTACTCGTGCCAGATATTCCTGAGCACACTTCTTCAGCACCTCTTCATTCTGTATATGAGAGCATAGACATTCAACAGTTTACAAAAATAGCAAAACTTTTCAAGGCTATTAAAAAGGACTTATTATTAAAGTTCTTAGAAACAGCTTATAGAAATTATGCTTTGTTTCCTCCCATCTTACCACATAAACAAATTAAAATTGTGTTGCTATGAGCTGTAGGACTTAAAGGCACTTTCAATCATTAGATCCCTAACGATGAATCAGGGTGCTAGAGTGTAGTGTATTGTTTGAAGGCCACTTGCCTTTCGGAAACCTTCCAGCACATCTTTCATCTTCTCGTATCTCCGAAAGAGATCTGCCAGTGACTTTTCCACAGAATTCAAGTCAGAGAGTGCTTGTTCTTTCTCCACAATCAGCTGTTGTACTGTATGGTGTGACACAGACTTCTCTCTCTGCTCATCCTCTGGGAACAGGAAAAATAAAGAACAAAGTTAGAGCTTAATTGACAAGTTCAGTTTTCTATGGGCTAAGTGTAAAATTGTCTGATAATCATAATAAGATCTTTATGTCATCTTATGCCTGGCATACACACGCCGATAAGCGGCCGATTTTTCCGCTGACTGACGGGTGTGCGCGCTCGCGCCGTCGGTCAGCGGCAAAATCTGCCACTAATCGGTGTGTGCCTACATGGGGCGACAGATCCCTGTCACCCCACTGCTCGGCCGGCCAGAGAACGGACATGTTGGATGTTCTCTGGCCGATGCCATTAACTTCAATGAAGACCAGCGTCTTCATTAAAGCTAATGGCCGGCACACAAAGGGTGCCCGGCCGACTAAAGCAGCACCAGAATGCACCAGAATGCAACGTGATCACATTTGCATTCCGGAGCTCATCTGAGCTCGTCTGTGTGCACCCATCTGTGGGTGTATGGCAGGCATTAGACTGACTTATGAGCAGATTTATTGGGAGATGTGCTTAACATGTCGGAGCTTTTGTGTTACCCAGATTGTATAAGAGTGTGACATCTGTTAACAGCTTCTTTCTGTAATCAGTGTAGTTAACTGTAGGATAAATAAAATTTTCTGGCCTCTACTAGATTACTGTTAATAATTACAGGGGCAGCAAATACACCAAGAAAGCAGATTAAACAGAATCAGAATAAATCTAGCAATAAATGGGCTAATATCTTTCTCAAGTCAGGAGAAATCTATTTGTACTTTAATGACCATTGGTGGGTGATGGGAACTACACAAATTGTCCCACCATATATGGTGGTTCCAATATTTCTCTTCCCTTAAGTATAGATAAGTAAAAAATTGGTAAATCATTGGCTACTTACTAAAAAGCATTGCATTTTTTTATCAGGCTGATTATTCTACATATTAAATAGATTAAAGGGGGTATTCACACGGGCGTCTGGAAACACCGAGTTGCATAGCCAGTTGTATACTGAACTTAAAGAAATGCTGCTCATCTAGAAGATAAGAGTAACCCTACTGAAATGTCTATACTATTCACATTTTAGCCACATCTACTTCAAAAAGACCAGCAGTGTCCAGGATTTAAATGTCTAGATATATCCTCAACTGGTCTGTTGTAAATAGCATGTCTTGAGGACATATGTTTAAGTGTATATGTTTTTTAAACCCCAAATGGCTTAAGCCCCCCATACACCTTTAGATCGCTCCAAACAATTTCCATTAGATCTACTAACAACTATGTAGTATAGTGGCCTCCCTGCTATAATACATAGTGATTGGAAGGTTTAGAAAGGTCCTCATATTACATGGTTTTGGTAGAACAAAAGTTGATTGTACAGAAATTGTATGGGAAGATTGTAAGGTGTATGGGGGCCTTTACACCTACAGCTAATGGCTTAAACCTTCTATACAACATTTACATGTACAGCGCTTTGTAAAGTACAATAACAAAGTTGCAGAAGAAGTAATGGTAATCCATAGAACACAAATGCATTGGAATGAGTAAGGTTGCAATCTATTATGTAATATGGCACAATATGCAACTAATATGATTGGAAATGATGAGAACAACAAACACACAGTACCAGCTTATTTAATAGAGAAGAGTAGTGCTGAAATGTAACATACAGAATCATGTACTTAAATTGACATATGTGGAGTTGGTTTGGGGTTCTTCAGTTTGTGCAGATTCAATGAATGGTCTGCATTCTGCTATACTAAATAAGCCAGACTAACTTTCACAGCAAGACAAACCAGTATACAGTCCAGATACACCAGACATGAGTATGAAGGTTACATCTTTAGACATATGGGGCATAGTAAAGTCTTACCTGGGCTGCCTTATGTTTTGTAAGCAAACAAATAAAAAAAAGCAGAAAAGCAAGGGATAAAACAACAGAAAACAAGCAAAGCAATCAGATCTCCCTCAGAATCTGAGGGAAGAAAGGCAGAGCTACATAAAATGTGCAAACTCTAAAGGTTGGAAAGATAGATCTATTTTTAAGAAAAAATAAATAAAACAATATTGCTGGGAATGCTGGCCTAGCTTTGTGAAAAGGAAACGAACATGAGATTTTAGGGGGATACACACAGCCCTTGCCTTTTTTGTCCTGCTATGATACATTCTTTATCAAATGTCCATTGTGTACAATGAACCTAATCATAGTTGTAAGTTTATTGAAAAAGTGCAGCCAGCAAAGCGCTCACTATATAACCCAAAACTGAAAAAACTGTTCTGATACATATACCTGTATATGTATCAGAACATATGAAATGCGCAATAAATTTTTCAATCTTTTGTTCAAGACAAATTTTAAGGCAACAGTTTATATAGTGGTAATTAGTGATGATCGCGAATATTCGGATTCCAAATATTAATCGCGAATATCGGCAATTCGAAAATTCGCGAAGATGGTGAATATATTGCAGAATATTCGCAATTCCGGATATTCGGTATTTTTTAGCCATTACACACACCTCTCAATGCAAGTGGACGAATGGGAAGGCTGCAACAAGAGCTTAGCAACACCATCAACAGTTTTTTAATTGAATATTGGGGTGATGCGAATATTGCAAAAATCGTCACTTTAAAAATTTGCATAAAAATTTGCGCCATGTTAATATATTGCGCGCGTGAAATTCGCAATAAAAACTGCCGATATTCGCAATAAAAAAAACCCCGAATATTGCCGAATGCAAATGTTTTCCGAATGTTTTCCATAAAATTTGCGGCATGCCGCAAATACTAATGTTGCCTATGCCGCTCATCACTAGTGGTAATCCAAGGTTCATGACTTTTAAAAGTCTGAGTTCACTTCTTCAAATGCTATCTGTCTTGCTGTCATACAAATACACTGGCTTTAATGCTTTAGTGACTGACCTGGTATGCATTTCCAAACTTCAATAAATGAAAATAAGAGCTAACAAGCATCTAGTACTTTTTCAAACAGGTTCAATTCTGAAGCCGTTGGCGTGCTCTCGGTGCTTGACTGTTTTATGAATAACATATATATTAACCATACCTGTCAAGCTTCCCGGGGAAGTTTTTTGTCATGTGACTTTCCTGGCCAAATCCTGATTTCACTTAATCACGGATATTTCCCAGGATTGTAAAATCAGGTTGCATTAGGAGGGAGGGGGTATTACTTTTCCTCCTAAATTTTCACCCCACTTGTGCAGATGATGTGCGGGGAGGGAAGTAAGGAGTGAGAGCAACGCCCTCTACCTCCTAAGTTAGTCAACTAATAACAAACCTCCTCATACCATAAGTTTCGTCAGTGACATCACTTCCTGTATTTGGACCGTGGAAGTGGCTCTCCACTTTGGTGTTCCAAATAAGTGATGTCACATCCTGTGAATCCAGAATGAAAGGTAAAGGGAAAGACCTGACATTCCTACGTGTAACATTGCACTCTTCAGCGTCTGCAGATGGCATATACAGTATAAATATATGTATATATAGACACACATTCATTGAATCGAAAAAAACACTTACCAATCATCTGTGCAATGGTTTGTTCATATTCCGCAACAATTTTTCTGGAAGAAAAGAAAACCGACTTTTTAAAACCCCCTGTCTTTGAAATGCATACATATTTAAAAAGACATTTCCTTTTAACCTCATTGGTGCTATGCCCGAAGCCAGTTCTGCACCCGTGCTGGGATCGGGCACAAACGCCAGTTCTCTGTGTGCTCCGCCGCGATTGCAGGGGGAAACAACTTTTCGTGCCATAAAAAATGGAGCGAAAAGCCCGTAACGCCCAGAGGGTTAATTATGGTTGGCTTTGCCAGTTACAAAATCATGCTGTCACCTAATAATGTATGTGACTGCTGTTAAACTGTTAAAACATCCTTGTTTGCATTGAGATGCATGCTACCGTTTGCATTGAGGTGCTATGCTACCGATTTGTGTTTTTATTTGTGTTGTCCTGTTTGTTCATTTTGTTACCCTGTTCAAAATTGAATCATTTACATTTTTTAAATTTAAAAATGTCAAACTTTATCGGAAAGTTTTGTTTTCTGAATAACTCTGAATATATTTAAAAGGACAGGAAATAAGTAAATGGAGGATGTGTGTTGGCGTGACACCCATATAGCCCTCTCTGCAACCACAAATCTGCAGTATAATACAGACTCAAGCCTCCATACAACTTTAGATCACTCCATATTTTTTCCTTTAGACCTACCAACTACTATGTAGTGCCTGGTCCTTCCTGATAGAATACATAGTGATTGGAAGGTTTAGAAAGGTCCTCATATTACATGGTTTTTGTAGAAAAAAAGTTGATTGTACAGAAGGTGTATGGGGGCCTTTATTGTGTATACAGCAACATAGAAAGCTACATACATTAAACTGTGTTTACTTTATTTATATGTTTAAGTTGAATTATTCTTTACAGCATTATGTTTGCTGCCCAAAATTCATTAAAAAAATGTCCAGATAAGTCCAGTACTTCTACAGTCCATGCTGGTAGTTGTAAACAATAGTGATGTCATCTCATGTGTATTCTGCTAGTCAATGATGTGCTTCTAACATCTACCTCATTTTTCAGGTCGACACGACATGACATGACATCACCATTATTTACAACTGCTAGTATGGATTGGAGAGGAACTAGGCCACAATAAGTGTAAGTGCAGTTATGCATTAAGGTCAATGTACTAAAGCATGTGGAGTTCAGTGAACTCAGAAAACAGAACCTGTCATGTATTTGCTGATTAACTCCACAGCCAAACCTGACATGCTGCATCACTAGAAGACATCTGTTGGCATACTTCACATCACTAAATGAGGCTGATTAGCTTGGTTGCACTCTGGTGCCCTTGTCTTTGAAGGACCATTAGATCTTAAGTAATGTATGTTTTGATGAATAACAAATGAACAATTCTGCATAAATGTTGGCCCCCAATGTGGACATCTTACACTTCCCCTACATCTAACCTGATTCTCTATGTTCACTATACTCATCTAACTTCCTTCTTCTGAACTTGTCCTTCTCTACTACGCTAATATGTGCTATTTGCTACTTTCCTTCTTGTCTAATGTGTTTTCCTAATCCGTTTCCTTCACGGCCATCTGTCATTCTCCTTCTGTTGTCTTATTTTCTTGCTGCACAGTCAGAATCCTAGTGACTATCGTCAGTTCATCTACAGAAACATTTCCACATTATATTGGGTTTAGGATTTTGTTCACTGCATTCTATCGATAAGACTATGATGTATGGTGATATTACCCTTCCCATTAGACTTACTATTACACAACATTGACTTTTGCATCCCAATATGCGATCTAAGGCTATGTTCCCATGGATGTGTTTCCAGTGTGTTTAAACTGAAGGTTGTATTTTATCCATTGAGCTAGCAGCTGTTACTTTATCTTGATAGTTCTGTAATGTCAAAGCCATTCCACTGTTCATTTACTCATGTCATTGTCAGTTAAATTAAGTGATGGTAGTATACACAACAGTTAGGTCCCCATCCATGTCCAGTCAGGCGCTCCACAGGTGATCGTGTCGCGTGGTGACGTCATTGGGCAGTAATTAAGGCCCACCACTTTAGGTGCAGGATTCCCAGTCAATCCTATGAATGGGGATCCTGCTCCCCATCCAAAGGAATGACTTGAGCAGGATTATCGGACATGTCCGTTACCTGCTCGACAGACCTGTCTTTGAGCGTGATTGGTTGATCCTGCTCGAAGAAAGACATCCACAGCTCGATTTGTTTATAGATTAGAGCACAATTGAGCGTGGTGAACGTGCACGTTGCTTGAGCCATGGATGGACACCTTAACAGTTAAGCCGTCCGATAGTCCCTGCAGCAGTGTGATGACGTCATCACGCTGCTGTCAGATATCGGCGGAGTCGGGGAGACAGCTCTGCTCTCTCCCCAGCTCAGCCGATGCTTTGCCTGGAGACCAGCGGTTTCCATGTAAAGCAGCTATTTACGGTCATGTCCGATATGGCTGTTTTCGAGCAGGATTGATTGGTCTCGCTCAAAAACAGCGATGGGTGCATATTATATGTGCCAGATAGATGGCCATGAGCGCGCACGGTGCTCGAAGCAGCCATCAATCTGGCCCATATCTTCACGTCTGTACCCTGCTTTACCTTTATCTTTAACCTTTTAAGGTATGTTTTAGCATACATAACATGGGTTAAACCTGAATCTCCTTTCCCGAAGAGCTGTCTGTGATGTATGTTTGTGCTTATCTCACTGCCATATGGAGGGGGCTTTAATTCCTAGGATTTGTAAGGCCATCTGAGGTATAAAAAGCAAGATTACACAGCATTGCAAGAGGATCCTCTGTTGTGCTCAAGTCAGCTCAGACTCACAAGATTCTAGAGTCTAGATAAGCTGGGCTGAGAGATGAACAATACATAGCCAAGACATATATTCATTCTGATTGTAGCTCCTCTTACCTCATTTCCACAACCTCACAACGACTCTCGTCATACTTCTTCTTCCAGTCTGTTACTTCTCTTTCCTTAGCTGCAACCTACAAAATAGAACTGGCATGTTAGCAGAATGTAGCAGCGAAAGAGGAAAAACTGTGAACATTACTTAGCTGGTGAAATTCTGACAGACAGGTACAGAGTGGTTGTCGCTTGGCTTTCAATAACCTCCAAAGGTGCCCATTCCATCTCTATGGGCTACCATGGGTGAGACACAAAATGTACTATCTTCCCATACAGTTGGTGTTACCCATTAACTGGGGGCTCCGAAAAAAATAGTTCCAAAGACTATAGGTAGCCATGCACACTATGATTTGTGGCCGATCGACCAGGATCACACCGCAAGTCATTTGACTTATTGATAAATTCCCCATCCAAAGTAATGTCCAGCACACAAAGTGTGTGCTCCGATCCTCTGAGTGACCAGCTGCAGAGCGATGATGTCATCCCGCTGCTAGAGAATCGGATGGGGATCCTAGCGTGTATGGCTACCGTTAATCATTGCATTATTGATCAGAAAGAAAAAAAACATTTAATAATAATTTTAAAGTCAAGAATATAACACATAAAGTTATAGGAAAAAAGAAAATATTTTGTTTGTGTTTGTTTTTACAAAGATTCAATATCAATAACGGATGTCATTTTCCCTTGTCTGATATTTCAAATACAATCTCTCTGCATTGTTCTGCTAAAATTGTCTTCAGCATACACCCCAGTGTACTAGTGGGCTATGTTAAGGCTGAACTTACACTGTTGGTTCTTAAGCTGCTTTCAGCTCAGGAACTGACAGTGTGCTTCCGCGGCCGCGGGATCGTCTAATTAAGGATCCCATACAGGGCCTATCGGTGGCAGCTTACTGGTGCCTTACTGGTGTCTACAATTAAATGAGGGAATATTTTCCTTGAATGATGTGTGAAGAAAAAGGTCACCTCATAGTAAATGACTATTTACAGGTATGCAGTGATGTTTTGATTAACCAATGGGGCTAAAACAGGGGTGGGCAAACCTTTTAACTCATGGGCCACAATATGTTCTTAAATTTGACAGAGGGGCCGGACCAATAGCCTGTATTGGCCGTCGGACATACCTTGTGTCCCCAGCATCACTGTTGATGCCAGGAACTTGCAACAGTGACATTTTGATTATAATTATAAAGATTATAATCTTTAAGAATATTTATTTTTGTTGGGATATTAATGCCAGGTTGTTTAAAAAAAAAAACTTCATTACTGTATTGCAGTCCAATTTCAGAGACCCTGGTGACATGACACTCTGTTTCCTCTCTGCTTGTTCACTACAATGAGTGAATATAAGGCAGACATTCAGACTACTATAGGCATTATGCACGCTCATTGCAGGAAACCAGTGGATGGGACCCAGAGAATCAGGTCAGATTAAAAATCGAGGACAGGGGGCTCAAAAATAAATAAACACACAAATAAAAAGCTAAAGGGCCCGGACCTGGCCCCCGGTCTGTAGTTTGCCCATGTCTGGGCTAAGCACTGTGGATTGGCTACATAAATCAACATTGTTTCCTTTGCTCAGTTTGGTCAGTTAGGGGTGTCTGCTCACTTGTAAAGGTGACCACAGTTGCAAGCCTATTCAGCAGATAATTATCTTATGTCTATACATCCTTGCCCCAATAAACTCCAGCACGCTGGCTTGTAACAGCTACAAGTTACTGCAGTTCAGGGTTCTCTGCATAGTTACACGTTTGCAGCTGAAATCCTTAGTGGTACAACAGTGACACATAGTGGTAACATTGTGTATTCTTTATAATAAACTTACCGACAAACTGTGTATTAATAAAGTATGCTGTAAAAGATCTGTGCAGGCTGATAAATATAGACTTGCTATATAACACTGTGACAGCAACTATCAGCAATGGTTTACTGTACCTCTTCCCTGGCAAGCTGAAGAGCTGCTTCAAGGTCAGATTGTTGATAGGGAAGTAAATGGCCACCTCCAGCTGTCTCCATAGCCATTGTCCGCGAATAAAGTGACTTATGTACGAGGCCTACATCACCCGAGTCCAATGTCTCAGACTACAGATAAAAACAGCAGGTTAGCATCAATTTTGTATTCCAATGCCATAGTCTATCAACAGTGCAATTGCTAAAAGCAGACGCAGGTCAAAGCAGTCAGGTTAGATAGAAGCACAAGGCACAGTACACAAGGATCAGCTCAATATTAATGTTGATGGCTCAAGCCAGTTACTCAACCGCGGTGAAGGTATAACCTGTAATTCTATGACAGCCGAAACAGTCCTGGAAGTAATTTCCATAAAGGTCCTCCTGACTCCTAGTAACTGGTTAATCAGCAACCCAGAGAAAACAGGCATCACTACCTTCCCTATGCCCCAGAAACACAGGACCTTAAATCATGAAACAGCATTAGAAAAACATTTACTACCAGACTAAGTGGACATTTGTGCAGATTACCAATGTAGAAAACAACTTTCTCATATTATTGTCAGCTATGCTTCATCATTATAGTCTGTACAGCACAGTGCCAATAATACTGAAAACAACTGCTTCTCCCTTATGATGCTGCTCATTATTACCATAATTCATCCTCCTAGAAAAGCTTAAGGCACCATGAATATGGCCACATTTTTTACCCTAAAGGTAGCCATACCCGAGGCAATTCTCCCTCAATAGATGAGGGATCGACTGCAGCGGGATGACGTGTCTGCCATCCCCATTCAAAGTAATGGGATCACCGGGAATTTACCGGCATGTCGGGTCACCGTGCGACATGCAGGAGATTCCTGATCGATCTTACGAGGTAGGCCCACCTGATTTTTGACCGACTGACCTCCGGGTATAAGTGATAATGCTTTACCTCTCAGGAACAAAGCTTTGCCACATGGGAGCCAGAAAAGTATGGTCAGTCCTGTGCTGTGAAAGCTGGAAATGGTCATTTAGAGCTTACACATGTGTGCAAGTGATTAGAGCAGCAGGACAACAAATGTGATGTTAAGGGATGTGCATTAGTTGGGCATGTGGCATGTTGCTTTGTATGGATAAAGCATAGGTTCACATTACAATCACACCCTGCCACACTGCCAGCACTGGTTATGATGTTGCTTGCTCAAATGTGTCTGTGAAATTTAAGCACAAAGTAAGCGGCGAAGTAAGAAAGTAAGAAACCAGCGGCAAGCCCAAACTTAAAACCTGAACTAGCCCCTCAACACTTTCCCAAACCTTAATCCTAACCAGCAAGGTCTGCTTTCACAAAAAAAATAATGCACATGTTTAATTATTCAGGGAAGCTGTTAGGAGAAAAGTACAGTGCAAACTTGCCAATCTCTATTTTAAATCTTTACACACACATGCACCAGGCTCCATTAGACATGCACAATACATACACATTGATCTGGGTACTAGAAGGGAACCTACTGATACTTCTTCAGGAGGAACAATAGACTACAGTAATGAAAGATAATGTGTCCGCTTTATGAGTATATATACAGGATATTCTAACAATTCAAGTATTCTTACATACTGTCCTAACTATATCTGAGCTAGTTATCATTTGGATGGGGATTTCTTTCCTTCCTACAGCATATGACCAGGCAGGCAGGTAACCTGTGTATGCTAGAGCATAAAGAACCAGTTTGTTAATATAATAATCTTACTAATGTGCAACTTTTTCACTATCTACAGTGCCAACACTGAATCATGTACCATATTAAAACATGTTTAAGTGCTCATTCTGCAGTAATGGTTTTTGTTTAGCTATACAAAACCTAATTTTGTAATGATAATAGTTATAATAATATCATTCTGCTATCTGCTCTACCATACACATTATAATCTCCTGTGTATAAATGTATCCACAAGCTAATATCATTTTGCATCTTGTCCTTATACTGAATCTGACAGCATTCTTGATATCAGTACAAACTTCAAAACACACTAAGGCAAGGCAAGATATTTGAAAACTCGAGTAGCATGAAAACCTACATTAGTAGATCACTAACTGTGAACATTAAACGTCAAAATAATGAGTTAAACCTCTAAACTTTTTGTCTTTTTGTGGATAATATCCACTGGATTTAATTATTTAAACGTGTTTTCCTAAAAGTAATGTGACTTTTTTTGTATGGAGGTGAATCAATTTCCTTTTCACGTTGTGCTGACATTTATTTAGATGGCTTAAGTATATAATGATGAAATATAGCATGCAGGCCCGGAATGGGTTCCAGTTGGCAAATAGTACATTTGTAATTTCTGGTACAAATAACCCCTTTATAGATAAGCATGCAGAACCCAAGTGTTTATATCCACATGCCTTAGGCTATGTCTCCACACTGCTATCAGGTCCGTCGGCACCCCCTGCGCTAAGCGCATTCCTTGGCGGGGATGTCAACAGACCCGATCCACATTACCTGCCTACAGCACTGACTGTTTCCATGGCATTCTACCGATCCGCCGGCATGAAGGTCAATGTAGTACAGTCAACCTCCAGTCGGCAGAACGGCGTGTAGGCAAGAATGCGCTTAGCGCAGGGGGTGGCGATGGACCTGATAGCGCCGTGGAGACATAGCCTTAATTTGATTGTACAATCTCCATTATATTTACCAACATTTACTTAAAATAATGTACTATAGTGTGTATATGAACACTGGGGACAGTGGGACCTTCATATTCCCTTCTGTATACATGGTAATATTGGAAGTAACTGTTGGAGGCCCCTAATCCACAGAGCTTATCAAGTCCAGTTCACAGTTTTATTGTTGTTTAAATATATAATAAATACTAGAACTCATGTTTTGGGGAAGGAGCAAAGTCATAAGCTGATGGTTAAGTCTTGTGCTTGGGTCATCAAACACATATCATCATCAACCAGTCACCCTGCAGCTTCATGAAGACTGGTATCATACATTGCTGAGAATCACAAAAGCCCATCCATTTTATATTACCAGACTACTATGGATTTTACAATCTATTTATACAGCTATAAAACTTCAGACTGGACTGGACAGTCAGATACTTCCTCGTATGATAAATCTGTAGGTAAAGAGTGGAGTTTGCATGATCAGATTTCAATGTATGCAGCCAGGTTTCCTGTCTTTATATGTTTAACAGTATCAACATCGATACATTCCTCCAGGTGGTATAGAGAGGAAAATGGTGTGGGATCCAAGAACACACACACTATCAGAGGGATGCAGAGGCCAGTTCACTGCACACGCAGCCCAGATACCTCTGTATACTGGGACGACTGGCAAATGTGTCTGGCTAACTTCAGAGCCTCAATTCGCATGGCTTCAAACTCTAACTCCTCCTGCTCCAGTAACAAGCCAGAGAGAGAAGCATTAAGTAAAACCAAAAATAAACTTACAGAGAAAACATGGACATAAGCAATGTAGTAAGGAGAGATTAAGTAAAGTTTAACAAAGTAGCAGTCAAAGAGTATCTGACATGAAGTACAATGTGCCCCCGAGTAGTAACATGGAGAAGTTCTTATCCTACTTAACTCAAATGAAATAAGGAAGGAATGGAAAGCCTGGCCATACCTTAAGACTGGCTATGTTTATCCATTAATAAAACCCTTAATGACTGATATTTATTGCACAACGTGCAACTAAACATGATTGTTTTGGAGAATACTGGTCACACTATTTTGTAAATAAGTTCTGCTAAACTTTTGTGGTGTTTTGGAGCCACGTCCTATGTGCGTGCCCTCCATGCATAGCCACTTATGGTCCTCAATGATTAAGTGAAGTGACCTGCTGCAGATTTGAATGCACATATTAGAATATAAAAGTTTGAGTATAAAAAAAGTTGAAAGTATAAAAGTTGTCTGCATTGTGCAAATTAGATTAAGCAAACTCATTACTGGAGAGGGTTTTTTGCAAGCCTGCGAGACAGAAGGTAAGGCTGAATTTCCGAAGGCAAGACTGTAAAAAGAGGGAGTCTCCTTAAGTCATTTTAGATTTTTTTCTAGAACATTAAAGCAACCTTTAAATTAAGAGACCGCACCAAGGATTTTTTCTTACACAGTGTTGCCTCTGTACATGTGGTAATAGTGAAATATAGCAATAAAAATAATATTTAGAACTGCACATATTAAAGTAATAAGCCAAAAGGGTTTTTTTTTTTAATCGAAACCTGGATTGGTGTATCAAGGCATTCCCATCCCTATGGTATGAGAAAGAAGAAGAGATGTCCCCTCGGGTGGGACTTTACTTGGAATACCTTGTCCCTCAATGATAAAGTTTGGCCTGCCATACCAAGTTTCTCCAGCAGATGGAGCGGAAGAAGAAATATGGAATCACTTCTATATGAAAAGTCCCTGATAACTGGGCACTTTTTTAACCCAAGGAAGCACATTTTATTTTATGGCAGAAGATCCTCTGAAGTGAAGCCTACAAGAATATTACAGTATTGATCAGAAAATTAGCAAAGTGCAACTACAGCGGTCTGACTGGGACACACATTGGAGATACAGTTTAAACACAACCAGAAGACCAAAACTTCCCAACATACATTCATAACGTCATTATTAGAAATGAAATAAGACAAACCTGTAATTTCTGAGCAAATGCTTGTGGGTTCTTCTCGGCCAGATCAGGTTCTAGGTAGTTCAGCTGGTCACAGAGAGTATTGTGGTGCGCTATCCGTGACAACAAAGCTTCTGACGCTACGTAGTCATCATCCGGAGAGCCCTGTGAGAGACCATCAGTAAAAAGATGAACACCTATGATCAAAGTACAATGCAAACTAAATATAAGTCATAAGATTAAGAAGTTGTTGTTTAATTTGTTTTGGGAGCTTAAATTTAAATTTCCTCATATAGTCACTTTTGTGAAGAGCAGTGCAATACAAAGTACTGTGTTTAACTATATTAAATATAGCAACAGTAGAGGGGCACAAACCAGTCAAGGCCTGCATTCAATATAGGTGAAGTCATTTACTGGTTTTGGGAGGAGGCACCTTAGGCTTTTTAAATAAGTGTTTGATGTATCAGCACCATGAAAAAAATACATGGAGGCTTCTATGTAGACATTTGTTACATAACACATTAACCTCATAGCTGTCCTGCCAATCTAGGTAAGTCACAAGACGCATGGTGGACATGACTTTCATGCTTCTTTTGCTACACGCTTCGTCTCACTCTGTAACTGATCATTACTGAAGTCTAAACTTTACATTATTCACTATTCTATGGTCTACAACAGGGGTGGGCTAACTTTTTAATGGATTTTTTAAAAATCTGTAAGGGCTGCCCGTTCCCAAGTCCTCCCAGCTGGGTGGGAAATTTAGATGACATTGATACATTTTCCAATACAATAATGCTGGTTATTAAAAAAGGAGAATGTATGAATAGATAAAAAAAGAGGCTTTGTATAGGAAATGTAACCATTATATTGCAGACATTGCAAACTGGGGCCTCTAGATGTAGACCATAACAATCATGATCTAGGCTCCACTTATTATCTCCACTTATTGCAGGACAAAGGCATAACCGACGTCACTTCCGGTACCCAGGCCGTGGTTCTTCCGCCTTCCAAATTCAAAAAGTGACATCAGTGATGTCAATTCCAGAATCGGGCTTAGTTCTCTTAGTACTGATAAAATGCGGGATGGGAAATTCGCAGGGAGAGTAACCCCCTCTCCCAGCTAAATTACTGCGATTATAAAAATCTTGGAAAAACACGGGATTTGTCCAGGAAAGCCACATAAAAAATGTGGACAAAACGGGAAGGGTGTCAGGTATGGACAAAGGGCCAGATTGAAAGATTTAGCTGGTCATACATGGCTCGGTTTTTTCGTACACGGTGCTCGATAGTGCTTGAATCTATTACAAAATTTGAGCCATCCAGCCTTCCTTCGAGCAGGATCAACCAATCCTGCTCCAAAAAGCTTGTCCGAACAGGGTTCCAACATGTTGGAAAACCCTGTTCGATTTCCATTGCCCCACCAGTCCCCATCCAAAGTAGGGGCCGATATGGATGACGCAGCAGTGCTTGGCTGGGCATTGGTCTGACGGAAATCTACCCATGTATGCCTAGCATAAACACCACAGATATGGTAAAGAGATCAAGGTTTACCCATGTCTGGTCTAGCACATTGGCTACAATAGCACAAAGTTTGTCCAGATTTGATATAAAAATCTGCACAACTTTACCTACATATTCAGAAATAGAATTGCTTGGCCTTTCATGTAATTTATGTTTTGAAAGATAACTTGTTAAAACAACAATAGTTCTGAGCAGAGATCTAATTTGAGTTCAGTTCTGCAGGTTCTTATGAGAATATGTGGTTTATTTTAGCTCTATGCAAATGAAATACATATTGAGAAAACAGTTCCCAAGCATATTGCCAATGTTGCAGTGCTGTGAGTTATATCAGACGACAGGGAATAATTACCATGAGCACAGCACACACAACATATGATTGTGAAATGTGTTGGGAACTGGAAGTACTACATCTCCTTAAGTTGGAGAGACAAACTGATAGGTGAAATGTTGTCAAATTGATAAACACAGGAAAGGCCAAGTAGTCTAAAGTATCTAGCAGGAAACCAGTAAATAACCTGGCTTATACAGTATGTATAATCTTGAATTTCGAGTCTTGAATCAAAAACTCTGAAAAAATTAATACTGTCATCTCTTGATTTGTTTTTGGTAAGACAAAAAGCAATAGAACATTAGAAAAATTTTGCTGACTGCATTGTGCACAGCTAACCCTAAACCCAATTTTGGTCCATATTTATAAGATTAAGCTGAAATTAGAATCACACATTTGTAAATAACCGTTCTCAAATCTGCTCTGTATATACTCAAATATATGCAGAGTATAGTATACACAGATCCAAATATAAGCAGAGGTACCTAATTTTATCCCAAAAGAATGTTAAAAAAATGTATTGACTCAAGCAGAAGCCTAGGGTGAGAAATGCAGCTACTTCTAAAATCAGATAGCAAAGTTTTCAAAATAAAATTCCACCATCTCCAGTAAAAATTTACATACGATGGCGCTGCTGCCCAACTAATATTTCACCAGCAGAGTCCATCCCAGCAATGCCACAGATAGAATTCCAAATACAGAAGAAGGATCAGTCATCGGAACACCAACAGAAGCTGACAGCGAACACCCGAACAGGTAAGCAGGGCTCTGACTCGAGTATAAGCTGAGCAGGGGTTATACTCGCTTAAGGCTGCCATACACACGCCAATGTGTGTAGCAGACTAGTCCCGATATCTTTCTGGGAGGCCAACGTCATGACGTCATCACGTTAGCCTCCCGTTGCATTATGGGGCCCCTTCAATCGGCCGGGCACCCTTTGTGTCCCGATATCTCTACTTGGTGTGGTTCTGTGCCTGCGATAGCCTCAGTTCATCTTTATAGCTAGTTGCCTTATGCTAGCCATACACATGGCGACTTAACCCGACATCTGCCGCCGATATCTTTCCGGGAGGCTAACGTGATGACGTCATCACGTTTAGCCTCCAATTGCATTCTGGGGCCCTTCAATCGGCTGGGCACCCTTTGTGTGTCGGCCAAAAGCTGCAATGAAGCCGCCGCTTCATTGCAGCTTATGGCATCGGCTTTCATCGGCTCCCATCGGCCAGAGAAGATCGGACATGTCCGTTCTGTGGCCGGCCGAGAAGTGGGCACATGCCGATTAGCGGCCGATTTTTAACCTGACCGACGGTGCGAGCGTGCACGCCCGTCGGTCAGATTAAAAATCGGCCGCTTATTGGCATTTGTATGGCTAGCATTATACTCGGGTATATTCGTTATGTGGATCTGCCTCTTGAGGACTGTAGTTAGATAACAAATAATTAGATAAACAGAGAGTAAGGGAGATACATTCTTCTTAGTTTGAGTCAAGATGCACATTTACATTACTAGGAACTATAAAACCATTATAAACTTGTACAACCATATTAACATGTAAAAAAACAGGACTTGTTTTGGATACTGCATACGCCAATGTACTGGATATGTATTTTGTAATAAGAATATTTGTATAAACACATTACTTCCTCACCAATTCCATTTTTCCACTTCCAATAACCTCTGGCTCATCCTCTCTAGGTTGTGATCTCTCCAGGGCTTGAAGCATACTGTCCTGCATTATTGGCGGAGATCTGGAAAGCGCCTCCATTGTCTCAAAGCTGGGTGGATGAAAATATAACAGAAATTTAGAATAATAACACAACAAAGCTGACATTACCTCAACAGCCTTACACATCCAGCATAGAGCATTTGGCCTTTCATTTGCAAACCAAATATGACTGCAACTGGACACCACAATGTGCTGATCTACTTACTCTGTCCCTGGGGTGCAAGACTCTGAAAACTTGGCAGGAGATTGTTCTGGGCTGTCCTGTCCTGCTTCAAACATTAGGTACAGAGACTGGGGCTGAGGCACATCCCGGAGCTGTGGTAACATTACAACTACAGAGTCAGAATGAGCCAAATTCTATAATATTCAAGATACACCGCACACCACCCTGAGTAATCGCTATGACATCTCAAGGTTATGCACTGTTACATTGTCAATAAATACCTTGTTCATAATATATGTGGGCAGCTTTACAGCATACATAGACATATGTATTATACTTCCTCTTACAAACATTGTGATCTTTTATAATGCTAATATCCACATTTGTCAATGCTACAATTTTAGGTAGGTTCAGATAAGTTCTATGGGAAAATATACTTCAATGGCATTAAAAGCAAGAGAATCACAAGTCTTATGTATAGGTATTAGAAGAGTCAATGTCGATCCTTTCTAATTTTGGATAGACTATAGAACAATTTTAAAAATGTATGTTGCTTTCTGATTTACCCTCATTTTCTGTCCTCCATTGTGGCCTGTCATGTTTGGCTTGTGCCTAAACAGCCAATGATTTTAATTTAGTGTCCAAACTTTGCAAAGATGGCCAGGTATGATAAGGTCAAAATGGGTTGGGGCCAACAATGCAGCCTGACATTCTACAAACCATTAACACTTACCATACATATATAACAACTATACCATGGGGCAGATTTTATCCATCACACATAATTGGTATTATTGGTATTGGTTATTTACTACCATAACACGAATGGTGGCTGCCCCTAGGCATGCTGAGACTTTTAGTCCTCCTGGCTGTCCAGCCACAAAATCCAAAAAATCTACTAGCTATTGCATATGCAAAACCAAGATTCCCCGGGAGTGCTCACCTTAATGCTACATTCAGAAAATAGGTATAATAGACATGTTAAAGCAGCCAGCGCAGACAGACAACAAGCCAAGCTCTGTGTAAACTTTGGACTGTACCATTCATGGGGGTGGTAGTTGAAGTGTAAAACTTGAACATTGGCCACATTGGACTGACCCCAGGCAGGACTCTAGACATGCCTGTTGTTCTTGTTTCATGCAGAACCCAATATCAACCACAATGGAAGGCAGACAATTAACCTCGCTAGCGGTTGAGACTAACCCAATTCGTTCGGCGTTAAGGCTCGCCCCAACCGCAGGGGAACAGGGCATTGGGTGCAACCGATACCTCCACAGAAAGCTGCACAATTGTCTTCATCGCTGCAGCATTTCTAGGGTTTTGGTACCACCCCGATCGCGTCACGGTGACACGGAAGGGGGCGGGGGGCATAGACCTCCATGTTAAGGCGTTAAGAGCAACCTACTGGGATCCAGAAGTATTTCAATCCTGTATATGGGTAAATCTGACCATACACCAACAACTATGTAGTATAGGGTCCTCTGCGAACACAGGTAGACTTGTTTAGAAAGTCCCTCATTATACATGGTCTTGGTAAAACAAAATGAGATCTAAAGGAAATCTGACAGAAATCTAAAAGGTGTATGGGGACCCTAAGCATTTAAGTTTTTACATTTTTGTTTTCTTAGAGAAAAAGCAAGGCCAATGCAAAAGACCTAAATTACATTTTACCTTTTGTTTCCCTTTTAATAGTTATACTCAACTAAGCTTTCCTAATAAAGCACTCAAGGTTTTAACCAGATATGGTCAGATTTGAGGAATTGTTTGGATCATGTATTGTTTAAAATATAAAGATTGTGTAAAGGATTTCATAAGCATGAAAATACTCCACATATTAACAATGAGACTCAAAGCAATACCACAGAGATTATACAAACTACACAGGGTGCTAAGTATTAAATAAACAGGGCTTACCGGAGAGCACTTGCCAGTTTTCTCCATGTATTCAATGCTATATGAGCTTCCATAATCTATATCTGGAAAGATATAAAATATCATGTTTAAAATAGAGAATAAAGTGTAATTGTTGAAGTTCCAAAAACAAAAGACAGGATTCAGTGAGCTGCCATAATATCTTTGGGAGTTAGATAACACTGTTTCCATTTAGAGCCAAGTAACATTAACTTGGTTTATTTTACTTGACAGCTCTCCCCAGGTGACTAAAACCCAGGACAACCAATGAAACTGCACATTTAATTTTTCCCTTGCTGGGCAGGTTATATAATTTAATTCCTCACAGAGTAAATAAGCGTACACAAGAAAGAGAAATGCCTAACGTGTACAGTGGTTCAGAAATGTGTGGATGGTTTACTTTGCAACTAATCTGCCCAAAACCCGCTGTTTCCTATGAGAGAGGACACACAGGGATGCAGTGTCCATTCCGAAATGGCTGGGAACAATCACAAAAAAAATGATTTCAGCAGCAAAATGTGTACTTAGCTTTACATTTAACATTCTGGGCATTACATCCGAAGCCAGGATGTGGATCAAACTGCGCCCATGCAGGAATCAGGTGCAATCTCTGGCTCTCCATGAGTCTGCAGCATTTCTGCAAAGCTGCAGGCTCAAGGAGCTTTTACAGGTGTGAGTCTTCCGTGATACCGCAGGGGCGCCATAGACCAACGTTAGATAGAGGGGGTGTCGCTTTTTCCCCACACACACTGCTGACGTCTATTTGACACCGGCAGTGTGTAGAGAGCTGGGTGACCGCTGGGAATTACAACCGAGTACAGTGAACTCCACCGTGAACTCCACCGTGTCTGGGCAGCGGCTTTCAAGCCATGAAAATGGTGCGAAAAGCCTGTAACGCCCAGGAGGTTTAGGAAGAATGATTTTAATAAGAAAACAACATAATTTACATGTACATATATTAATTATAAGGCTTGTAATGCACAGTAAAGGTATTTACATGCCCAGGTCCACAACAAATGCCAAAAGTTAAGGTTAAAAGTCAGGCTCATTGGCCATAATCAGTGCGGTGCATAGAAACCATGGTGTAGTAAACACAAAGGGACAACATGAAGGTTATGAGAGTTTTTCAGTGGTGATGTGTTATAGGAGTAGGTAAGTACAGAGCAGTACCATCTGTGGAAGAGTGAAACTGGTTCTCATTGACAAAGCTGGTCAGGTCGGATGGTTGGGGATAGTCTGGTTTGTCGGTCTCCAAATCCACTGCCATACAGGACCATTTCTGGCTGCCAACAGAAGAGGCTAGCTTCTCCTCATCAGTGGCGTGATCTTCCGAAGCTATCACTGGGGTAATGTCCGGCTTGGAGTGTACTTTCAGCTCCTGCAGGAAGGTATGACAGTAAGGTAGTATATGTTGGCTGCAGTTAAACTATATGGAAATCAAAAGTAGGTGGAAGAAAAAACCCTGTTGACCCTTTAAGGAATTTACTGAGCTCTGTATGTAAATTGAAAGATGAGAGTTCTAAGGTGACAATGTTTTTGGTCATACATCAATACAACATCAGTGAATGAGTGTGGTCACATCAGGTGGATAACTGATCAAAAATCATAAGGATCGAAAATATGAAAAAAGCAACCATATCTCAGGACTTACAGATATAGCTGCAATATATCTGCAATAACAGATTTTTTGTCCTTGGATTTAAATACAATTACATACACATACTATAACCTCTTTTTTGTTGTACAACACTGCAATAAAATTGAATTAGCAAGGAATTAATAAACTTCTTAAACAGAAAACATCTTCTTTTACGCCTCCACAATGGGATATTGTGAAACGTCAGCCAATTTTTTTCAGTTCTGGATAAAGCAGGAAAAGATTTAGGACAGTACAATGATGTGTTTACTACCTTCTGGGGCCCTGACACTGGAATACTTCATGCCTGTTCTCCAGAAACCATGCAAAAAGTGGAAGGAAATCTCCCCAAAGGGGCATAAAACATAATCAACATCTAAAAGTGGTTCTAATCCTTTATCCACTTTACTATAAGAGATGCTTTTATTGCTGTCTGTGTCTCTGGGAGAGATCTGCAATCAACTTCTATCCAATAAACTAGAAGTGACCATAAATATACCTAAATAAACAGGCAGATGATAAAACTGGCAGAGCTTCTTACCAATTTTATCTGTATCCAAATGCAGAAAACAGAGTAAAGCCTGCCATACACCCACCGACTGGGTGCCGACAGACGAGTTCATCACACTGCATTCCCATAGTACCCTTTGTGTGCCGGCCATTACCTTCAATGAAGACGCTGGTCTTCAATGAAGTTAATGGCATCAGCCAGAGAACATCGGACATGTCCGTTCTCTGGCAGGCCGAGCTGTGGGGTGACAGAGATCTGTCGCCCCATGTGGGCACACACTGATTGGCGGCCGATTTTGCCGCCGACCGACGGCGCGAGCGTGCACGCCTGTCAGTCAGCGGCAAAATCGCCCGCTAATCGGTGTATGGCAGCCATTAGCTAGACTTTAAAATGTCCAGCATGTGTGAAAAGATGCAATGGTTACTATGAAGGTTTCCCTGGTTTTACCTGGCTAATAGTTGGCCACCCCTCTCCTCTTTTATTTCAACCTTGCATTGGCCTTCTACAATTACTACATAATCAAATACAGCATTATCCCCCACATGCTGGACCATAGTCGGGATGACCACACTTCTATGGCCCCACATATAGTTCTCCAACAAAGACCACACACAGTTCTAAACATGCCAAGGCATAGAGTGTGTATAAAAAAACAAGCATCATTAGAGTCATACAAACCTCGGAGCCATTTTCGGTAACTGGGGAGCGTTTTGGTGACTTCTTCACCCTAAATGTGTCACTGCAAAAAGACAAAATAAAAGTCAGGACAAAAACACAACACAACTGTAGCAATGAGAAATGTACGCTTCCACGAATGTACACTTTTACAAGCCATATATAGTAATATATATATATATATGAATATATATACACGATATATATGAAATATATAAATATAAATATATATATATACATATTTCAAAATGAAACATGCTGTTTCGTGGCAAACATCAGCTACAAGATGACAGCATTTACTAACATAGTAGGGTGGAAATCGGCTTGTAGCTAGATTTCCATGACATAATTACATGTATCTTGAAGTAAAATGCATTTTCTTTCTCACAAAATGTGGGAATATTTAAACATTGAGCTGGGGTCATGAGACAAAAACTTTAAAAAGTTTGCATTGCAGTTGAATTTTTTCAAAGTTTCTACCCCCTACCTACTTTACTCTACTTTTTTTGAATGGAGCTTTGCTTCACATCTATAATGACATTAAAGTTTTATTAAGTTAGTAAATTTCAAACCTTTTTCCCTCAATGAAAACACTTAACAGTTAGCTTGGTGCTGGTTGAAGCTGATAAATGTTGGCCCTAAGTCTGATTTTAGGCCACCATTTAGACCATATTAAATGTCAGGTGTTCATTGCAAGAAAACGGCTTCACCAGACATAGTACAATGTCATAAAATAGTGGTAAGTGAGTTACTGGTATCTGAAACAGCATTGATCAAACAATGACCCAATACATGTAATTGAAATTGTCTCCCAATATAAGCATATAAAGCAGCCAACACATCAGAACACAGCATGAACAATAAAATATTGATAATGTTGTGGAACATCCCAACGACTGGCACAGGAGTCAATGGGAATATAATGGTAAGGAGAAATGACCACAAACACGCACAATAAAGAAGCAGAACGCCGCAGAGCGCAAAGAATGCGACTGAAGTAAAGTTACTTACAAGAGAGAACAGACAGAAACGACATCTTCACCCATCCTAAGGACATAGAGACAAAGAGACAGACAGACAGAAGGCTGTGTGCGCAATGTAAAGAACATTCGCTGAGGCTCCACTAAAGTTATGTTTACCCAAAAACAGAGCTCAGAAAAGTAAAGTAACCCCCCCACCTCTGCCCTGTCTTCTAACATTCTAAATAATATATTTATAGGGAGTTTATAAAAAGTTTAGTAAGCACATACGGTATAGAGGATATTCAACCATAAAGTAGTTCAGTCAAGCTTTGAAGGTTTTCCCTCTATTCCCTACAGGAGAATGTCTGGAAAACGCTGCTCTATTTTTTCACAGTAATGTCATTCTAACATTGAGGATGTATATATACATACACACACATGCCTTCTGCATTAGTAAAGGTATATAATAACTTATATGGTAATAGTATATATAATAGTATCAACCCTCTCCTCAGAGTAAGGGCTTGTTTCCACTAGTGAGGTCGGGCGAGGTTTTAAACGCGACGCCACGTCCGTGGTCAATCTCTGCCCTCTGCATTTGAACGCGATTGTTCACACGAACACCCGCAATTCTGCAAGCGACCCAACCTTTTTTTATCGCGTGCGATCGCGCCCATAGGAAATGAATGGACACGGTCAAAAATCTTGTCTCTATTCACTGGGGACGAGAATTTTGACCATGTACATTCATGTCAATAGATACGGTTTTCTAATGGGGCACATCCACGACCGACCGCAAGAGTGGAAACTGACAAAATGATTTCTATGAATGTGGTCAGCCGCAAATGCAGCGGTGCATTTAAAACCCCACTGGCGGGAACAAGCCCTTACATTAAAAGATTTTAACTCAGGGATTACAGAAATCAGTGGCTACTTCTAGAGATTCCTATCTAAATCCAAGCCTGATTATTGGACAAAAAAGAAGCAGCGGTATAATGGTGAGGTGAGCCCTATGCGAGTGTCATTGTAAGTCTTCTCCTTAACATAAATAAAAGTTTAGAAATAGAACTCTGTCTCACCACTGTCACCACCACACAATTTTAAATGAATGCTGCTGAGCAAAACCATGAACCCTATTTCATGAATATTAGTTAGCCTAAAGTTAGACAGTGATGGCACTGCATGTTGGCAAATAACTTCCCAGGCCATAGAGGTCTGCTTACAACAAAATGTATTATATGTGGAATAAAGTGGCTTCAGAGCCTTTTTTTTAAGAAAATCATAGAATGGTTTAGAGTAGATAAAGGTATATCATTTTATTCTCAGGGAAAAGACCAGCACTGAGCTAGAGAAAACTACAAAGCTCGGAATTAAGCATCTGAAAACCTGTATTACTTCTTCTATCCTGTCCCTGCAGACCAGAGAATTAACCTGCAGTGCTCTTTGGCACAACATAACACAGAGCCCTTTGATAGTCTATCTTATAGGAAATCCGCGTGCTGTAAATAAATAGTTTCTCTCAAGGCAAAACATGATTTCAATTAGCTCTGACTATATCAGATTTTGAAATGTTTACATTAAGTTTTTCCTAGTTCCTGTATTACCCAAAGAGAATCGGGTAAAGAAAACTATTCTACATGTTGATGGAGTTACATGAACAGGCTTCAATGTTTGTCCATATAACTGCTCCCCTCTGTAAGAATAATGTGTTCTGCGACAGTCCTGGAACAGAAAGTTTGGCAATTGAATTTGTAAGTAGACATGTAATGAAATCAAAAGGTGCTTCAACAAAGTATTAGTTTAAGGGTGTGCACTCTTATGCAACCACATTATTCTTATGCAACTACATTATTTTAGTTTTATATTTTTTGCTTCCCTCCACCTAAAAGATTTCAGTTTGTTGTTCATGAGAGTGGTACAGTTAAAGTGGTCACATTAAAGGTGGAAAAAGTTCATTTGTACGGCACAGGAACCTGAAATGTTACCAGACTTTTTATATCCACTGTATATTTAGAGCTCATATGTGTTTTAAGAGGATTTAAAAAAAAAATGTATGTCTTTTATTTCCAGATACAAATGACCTATGATATGATTTGTGCCATATAAATTTACCTATCTAGTTGCTCTTCTGGAGATGGGGGACACTTGTCAGACTTTGTCTGTCTATCATTCTTTTTTTTAACTGCACAGGTTTTAGGTCACAAAATAAAGGTGGGAATTTTTGATCATTGATTTATTGTGGTCTCATTTTTTAAAAAAAAGCCTAACCACCATAAGAGAGATGTGTACACTTTTTAATATCCATGGTATATGATGGGTATAGACCCTTTAGAAAGCTGAAGTGACTTACGTCTTTAATGGAGTCTTCTTCTTTTTAGCTGGTTTATTGCTTTCTCCATTCTGTTCTGGATCATTTGTTGGTATCTCAAAAGAAGCTGGCATTTTTGCAGGAGACTCTGATCTCTGGACAGTGGGTTTACATGGTTCAGTTGATTCTTCAACAGTGAATGGTGAATCCTGTAATTTTGCACTGGAGGAGAATGGATTAAAGTTGGGATCATCCCACTGGTCCATATTATACGCGTATGATCCTTTAATAGGAATATCATCAGGCTCTATAGAAGTGGAACTGGGAGGTCCAGGTGGAGCATCAGGTTTTTCAACTGCCTTTTTAGGCTTGGGTTTGCGTAGAGGCATTTTGCCTGTGGGTTTTTTGCCTTTCCTTACAGGAGGCTGACCCTCCCGTGTCTCCTCAGAATAATCGAACTCCAGCCTCACTGATTGCCCAACCACTGTAGGGGTTTCTTGTATTTCAAATGGTGCAGGAGCCACCTCAGGTTTTCGATGTGTAGGCAATGGTGGGGACACTCTTCCTGTTGTCTCTACAGGGCAAGGGTCACTGAGATGAGTACTCAAAACACTGCTCTCCTGGATATCCACAGATGTAACCTCTGATGAGGAGATAGGGAGTGCTTCTGGCTGCCCTGTTAAAGGCAGCTCTGCATCTGTTGGAGGAGGCGAAGGAGCAGATTGAACCTTAAGATCTTTGGATTCTTCTACCTCTGGTGGTTCTGCTGACAATGACTCAGTTTCCGCAGTACTAACAGTCTCCGTCTGTTTTTTAGCGCTTGCTGCCTTCTTCTTTAGAGATGCAGGCCTTGCCTTCTTATTCCTGCGGAGTGTATTACCGGCACTCTCAGATCCTCCTTGACCACTCGACAAATCATCAAGCTGGAAATCAGCAGCCTGCAAGCTAAGCGAGCGGGATAAAGTGTTTCGAGTAGAAGGAACTGAGTCTGTGGATTTGCGTCGAATTTTGTTGTTGGAGTCAGAAGATGCTGTAATGGTATCTGCTGGATTAATGACAGAATCTAAATCTAAGTTGTATGCCCCACTGCTTGCTATGGGTTTGTCCTCATCAAACACCACAGAAAAAGAGCGAGAAGGCTGACGGAATGGCGAATCATTAAGGTCCCCAGCAGGTGGAACGTCAGAAGTTTGAGCGTTCTCCAAACTTTGCTCTGGAGCTGAAGGACAAAACAATAATTGTTATGTTACTGATTTATCACCAACTTTGCTGAGCCTATTCATTGTTATGGTCACCAAGCAAACAAAATGTTTGTTAGGGCTTGTTTCCATTGTACGTCGGGACCCCTACGCTAAGCGTATACGCTTAGCAGGGGTCCCGACGTATCCCATAGACTCAGCCTGCCGGCGGATGGTCTGTTTACACATCCGCCGGTGTAAAGGCTGAACGTACTCGACTACGTTCAGCCTGACACCGGCGGATCGGCTCAGCGCAATGAAGACAGACCCGTCCGCCGAGCAGGTAAGTCTATCTGTTACGTTGGGACCTCCCGCTAAGCGTGTACGCTTAGTGGAGGGGTCCCAACGCAATGGAAACAAAGCCTTAGTCAAAGGGCTTTTATAAAAAACAAAGACTTGAAAGTAGCAAATAAAAATCCATAGACAATTACAAAATGTCTGTATGGTACTTAATAAGAAATTGTTTACAGCCTCACAAAAAAAAACCTGCGGTCAATGTTTACATAATGATCATTAGATTCAGAGCCCTTTCACACTAGCCCGCTGTGCTTGCAGCTGCGGTTTC
>CM070037.1:45751440-45766747 GCA_036250615.1 Ptychadena robeensis | reverse complement strand
AAAAACCAAAAACAAATTTCACAGTGGGCTGTGCTTGCGTTTCACCTGCAAAATAAGCATCCCCTGACAGGAATTAGCATCCCCTGACAAGTGTTGAACATGGCATTTAAACACTTGTTTAGTCTAAATAAAGCCTGAGTCATATAGCATACTAGGTGTTGTCATTAATAAAAGGAACATCAATGTAAGTTTCCTAAACTATAAACAAACATAACACAAAACCTTGATCAACAACATTCACAAGTCATATATACATTCAGAACTGAAGTATCCTAACAATAAAAAAATCTAAATAAAAAATAACCATAAAGCTGAATGACTTATTGGCTGCTCTCATGTCATGCATTTCTGTAATATACATAATATGTAGTTTAGCAAGGGTGAAACACTGGGGTCAGTTTAGGACCATGTGACCAAGGTGCAAACAGAGATATTGGTATTTTTTTTAGATGAATACATTTTTCCATTTCCAGAGCCTAGACTTTTCTGTGAATACAGGTCACTCAACAAGTGCCAAGAAGTTTCTGTCCAGTGTAATGGCATTAAAGACTTGGCAACATTTGCCAAATTAAAAGCCAATTATTTCTTAAAATTCTGGGGAAAGTAAGTTATGGTGGAAAAGAAAAATCAGAGAGGAACTAACAGATATACTATGTATGCATTCATATACACTTTGTAAAATGAGTTGAATCAGTGTACAACTTTAAGGACCCTTTCACACTAGCCGTGAAGGAGCTGTACAGTACCGCAAAGCAGTGTGGCTAACATTAAAGCAAGGTGCCATAGGATCAATATATTATTGTCTACATTTATACAACTAAACAACATAGACTAAAGTATTTAGTAAATACCTTGTTCTTCAGGCTTAGGAGGGAGAGGAATGTCCTCAGGTCCCTGGATTTGCTGTGGTTGTTGTTCTTGAACCTCCGGAATGACTTCTGAAAGTGGCGGAATAGGAACTGGAGGAGCTGACTTTACTGGCGTTGTGGACTCTGGGGTTTCAAAGGCTTCTTCAGAATCAGAGCTCCTACAAAGAAAAATGGAAATAATAAACTTGTCAGGTGAAATATCCACGTGTACACGTCATGCTTGTATAATAGATCTTATATAATGGAAACAACGCTATGTCCCTGCTTGTTTAAGAAATGTGAGAGTGACAGGCGTAAACTGGAATGATGCTCTTGGCATAGAAAAAAATGACTTAGCATTAAGTAGTCCTAACATTGGTGAGGTAATTTATCGAGGCAGTCTGAGCAAACAGGAAAGTACAATCATCAGTTACAAAGAAGTGAGGTCTACAAGACGTGACTGTAACCACAAGGAAAATATGTCTGCAAGAAAGCTTAGCATGTCAATGAGACACCTACAAATGGCTTCTATACAGTTAGGAACATAAGAGGGAATACACCATATATTGATGGCAGGGTGGAATAATAGCAAAAAAAGTAGCAACAGGTGATTGAATATACACAGAGTTGCCATAATATAACAAATAATGTTATTGTGTAGCTATACATTTACAGGGGAAAATACTAGACTTATTGTCTACTCTCATTACACATTGTTATTAATTAACTGATTATAATAATTATTTATTATTAAAGCTTGGTTCGATAAATTTGTTGGGTCTTTTCCATTAGGGTAGGTGCTAGATGTAGATGTAACTTTATTATATTTTTAATATATATATTAAATATATATTATTATAAAATTATAAAAAGTTATAAAATCACCTTTTCCCTACCAAATGAAATAAAAACCAGATCTATAGCACAGCAATGGTGCTAATTTTAACTTACATTCCACTATTTAAGCATGTTTTTCTTTTTTGTATTTTTTAGGCCACAAACATAAAAAAACACAATCCCCCTATTGAACTTAAGATAAGGAAAAAATAGGAAATTCAGATTTTAAGAAGGACAAACAATCTACCGATATTGATCCATAGATCATATTCACCAAATGTTTGAGACAATTGAAATTTATTGATAATCTCAAGGTGGCCATACATGGTTAGATTTTTTCATTCAATCAACTTAAAACTAATGATTTTTAAGTTGAACGAAGAGAAATCGATTTCTGCCCACCTGGTGCAATCGAAATCTAACATAAAAGTGTTCGAAAAGTGATTGGACATGTCAGTAAATTTCGATCGATCATACAAGTGGAATTGATTCTTGTGAAGGAAACTATCTATTAAAAATCAAATCAATGATCAAATAAAAATGTAATCGCAAAATAAAATCGACCTGTGTATGGCTATCTTTAGAGACATAATACATTGATGCCAATGACAAAAGCTTTTTTGAGATACCCAAACCTTGCAAGGGTTACCTCAAAGTGTTTAAACAAAGCCAAGCAAATCTCTAATTACCCCAATTAGAGGACTGTCAATATATGGGGGCAGCCTAAAGGAGTCCACAAAAAAAAATAATTAATGGACAACTTTAAACTTGAAAGAAAGAATCAACTGCAAGGAATAAAACAAGAATGGGAAGGAATGAAACAAGAAGATCAGTCAGTGTTCTTGTCTATAAGCTATCTATGAAAAACAAGTTTTATCAGGGGAAACAGCACATAGAAAAGTTAGAACATTTTATTAACGGTTATTATTTTGAAGAAAGAAAACAACAGTGGGGTAAGAAATGTCCCTAACCCAAGATAAAGGGGCATCTTTCCCAAAATGCTTGACCAATTATGCTGGTGCATGTGTTCCTTTAATGAATAAGGTTCTTATTCATCCGGCTCATAATTTATCCAGCATCTGGACTTGCTACATTATTTGAAGATGCTTGGCTACTCATTCGGCTGGCTTTCCCAATTTCAGATCAGACACTGGTGCTCATGGATGTCTCTAGTGTCTAATAGACACCCTAACAAACTAAGCCAAGTGCTCCATCAGATCAGCTTATTTCACTTAACATACATCCCTGTTTGTCCCAATCATGTTTTAATTCTCTCATTGATCTCTACCTCCGCTGAAACAACTACTGTTTCAATATAAAATAATAAGGTTAAATGTAAATGTTCATTCTGCTAGTTCTGCCAAAGCACCAGAATGGACCAGAAGTGGACTTGCATCATTTTCCTGATATAGTGCACCACAAAGAGCAGCAGTGTATTACCATATGGGGTGATCTTCATAGAAACATTGTCTTGCATTCTCTAATGGAGAGGCCTCAGAAAGCCCTAATAATCTGATTCCCTGGTCAACCAATCCTGTTGGCATCAGATTCTAAAATCTATCCGTAACCTTACTCAAGTTCATCATCAGTGGATTAGAAGGGACACAGACCTAAGTGAGATAGATTATAATAAACAAGAAAACACCCAGAATGCTACTGTACAGATATCAAGAATACTTATCAGCATGTAACACAATAAACTAACTGGTTCAATATAGCAATAATAATGTAAAACATTATTATTGTATGTGTTTTAAATATTTCTGCATTGACATAAAATGCCATGCTGTCTGACCTTGTAAGGAGATCAATAGTTTGAACACATCACTCAGTACAGGCACTGCCTCTAATGCTCGGTAAGAGAACCAGAGATAATGTTACATGCTAGCATTGTCACCGCACAGAGAATATGTCCCATGAAGATAAAGACCCAGGAAATGCAGACACAATTGGTAACTGTGCCTCAGGGCTTCAATTCAAGCTGAATCAGTATGAAGTGAACAGGATGTAAGGAAAAAACCCGTCAGGCGGGCATATCAGTGTGCAGTATGTAATTACCAAAGCCTACGTTTCCCAACACTGTCCTAAGAGACAACCAACAGGGCTGGGCAAACAGAACTGATAGTGTTGCTCATAATGACATAATATAAAACAAGACTAGACAATTCTCCTGTTTTAGAGGGGTAGAATAATTACAATAGAAAACTATAGACGGAGGTACAAAAAAAAAATATAAATATGTGTAGGCTTCCTACATAGGATATAAACCTCATACCAATGATGACAGGAACATACAATGTCAACGATATTCTTGTTTACTTTTAAGGGGGACACAATAGTGTAAGTTCTAACTAGAATATGGTTAGGACGAGGGACATTGTTACTTGGTTTTAGAACCACTTAGAAGCTGAACTATTTCTGTGGAGGTTAGAGTTACATATCTGCAGCCCGCATAGAACTCCGAGCCCTGTAAATAACTGTAGCCCCAGGGAGCTATTGTCTGACTTCCATGTGCTCTCCCTGCTCTAATGATTTTCTAATTGAGCTCAGGGCATATGTGTGGGAAAGCTGAATTAATAACGAAGTAAAATACGTTCTAAAAGCATCAGGTCAACCCAAACCAAGTCTACATGTTACATATGCTTTGTAGCTACATTTGGTCTACAGCCATTGTCAGGGTAGACCTGTATGACTTCCAGGTTTCTCTCCTATTATTCTGCTTTTATTATGCACAGAAGGTTCAGTTTTAGGCTGAAAATGTTAATCGTATATTAAGTGGCTGGGAAAGGATCAAAGAAAGCAAGAAATAAGCAAATACGTCTGGATGTGGCTTTTATGAACAGTTACTCTTTGGTGAAAAATGCACTTTAATGCTAGTAACCTATTACAAAGCATCATGTCTATTATAGCAAGCCATACCTGCCAGGCTTCCTTTTTTGGCCAAATCCTGATTTCATGAAATCCTGGATATTTCCCGGGATTGTGAAATCAAGATAACTCCCTTCTCAGTTCCCACCCCACTTGTGCAGATGAACTGCAGGATGGGAAGTTAGGAGGTAGAGTAACGCCCCCCTCCCTCCAAAGTAAGCCAGCAAATAGGAGGGAGGGTAGGTAAACATCCGGATACCGGAAGTGACTGCCATTACATAACTGTCTGTATTTGAAACAAGGATGTGGCTCTCCTCTTCTGTGTTTCATCACTTATGTCACTTCCTGTAATTGTTCCCTTATTTAATAAGTGAAAAGTTGACAGGTATGTAGCAAGCCTTTATATTAGCTTTCTGCAACCCTTTGACTAAAGACATGTAAAATAATAGTTTGATGAGACAAACTATCATGATATTCTCAGCCAAATATCTTACATGTGTGTAAAATGCATTGAACTACCAAAGTTGAGTAGCAGTTGTGTATGTAGCTTTATACTTGACGTATGACAGAAGTGTCCAAAATTACAAGCTTTGACAAATTCACAGATCAACCTTGATATTTATTAATATCAAGGAAGTTTTTACATCTCATTAGATGTAACCAGGAACTTTTCATATGGAACAAAATCGTACATTTTAACACTTAATGTGGAACAAGCACATGTGAAATCAAATGGCAAATAAAAGATATGGCATTGATTGTTTTAATACATTTTCACAACAAACAGGAACAAATATATCTAATTGGTGGTATTGGCAAGGAGGGAAAGGGAGGCTAAAAAAATTTCTCCTGTTCCCTCCCCTCCCTGACAATCAGAGACTGCATGCAGCCAGTTAACTCATAAATAGAAAGAAAAGGTGCTTCTCTTGGCCGCCACACACACAATAGAGGCAACTACCCTGTTTCCACGAAAAAAAGACACCCTTAAATGTTTCCCTCATGCTGAAATATAAGGCTTTCCCTTGAAAATAAGGCACCCCCAAAGATACGGTACTGTAAAGCTAGGCATACACGGTTTGATTTTAACGTTCAAAGTTTACATCGAAGCATTAAAATCTTATGCTGCACACATGGTTCGATCGGTGAAAATTGTTCAATACCGATCAAAACATCAGTCAGAAATTGTACAACAATTAAACGAAAATTGTAGCATTTTGTTTGTTGGTCGGGGTGATTGTATTCGATGAACATGTTTATATATAACTCTTTCCTCTGTTTTTTGATCGAAACTAAAATTGCAGATTTTGGTCATATTCCGATCGTACCTTTCATGTTCGTCTGCTTTGGATTCGCTTATGATGAATGTGATGAAAAGATTAAGATCTCAAATCGAATCGGGAATCGACCATACTAAAATGGAACTGTGTATGCCTAGCTTTACTCTGGACAGAGGGGATTAGAGGGGGGAATCAAAATGACACAGGAGGATCAGTAGGGGTTACTAAAATGGTAATCCCCCATTTGAGTCTCCCCCCTCTGAGTCTTCCCCCTCTGATCCCCCCTGTGTCATTTTAAGTGATCTCCCACCCTGATACCCCAGTGCCATATTCTTCTTCATGGAAAAATAAGACATCCCCCGGAAAATAAGACGTAGGGTATCTTTGGGAGCAAAAATTGCTATAAGACACTGTCTTATTTTCGGGGAAACACGGTAGTTAACACCTCTCAGGAGTGGTCAACTCTGACTCCAAAATCGACTAGTCAGTTAATGCCCTAGGGGACGTGACTATGTATGGAGTGAAAGACCGCTAAAAATCTCAAAACTATTGCAAAAGTATAGCTTCTGCATACATCTGCCCCCTTAGCTAAACTACACACGATATGACATCAGGAGGAATGTCCGATGTGATATTCTCATTTTACCAATGACATGTACACGTTTCTCTATATGCTGTACAGTGCAGACTGCATGAATGTAAACAAATCACTGTCTACACTGATCTAGACATATGACAGTTTTTAAAGCACAAGGAAAGAACAGGCAGATATTATAACCCAATAAGTAAAACTGAAAATCACTGCCATATGAGTTAACATGTTTTCTTTATACTTAGGGCCTGATCACATTTCTCCAGGCCATTGTGATGTCTTACCTTTACATGTGTTGTGTCAGGCAGCTATTGTATAGCAGATGTACCACCAACACATAACTTTTTATTTCCGCAATGCACCCCAATGCATAGCATGTGCTTTGTGCAGTACAAGTGGGTGCGTGCTGGCCCAATTCTGGAAAAATCATTAAAATTTTATTTAAAATGGATAGTGCAGCAAATCAGTGCATACCGCCTTATGCGTTATTGTACACTTCAGCAGTAAAATATGTGTTACCGCAAGGCATAACTGAATGGACCTTTCATCATTTTAAAGATAAAAATTTTAAGATATTTCTGTATCTGAATTTCATTTCCGATAAACCTCCAGCTCTTCCCTATTCTCACAAGGTCCTATTTCTTGGCTTCCATCTTTCCACAAAAGATCTCAGCTCCTACTATTTAAAATGACAACAACCGCACAGGTACAACCCCATTCACACAATAAAAACATTATTTGTAATAAAGTGTATAGTCAGAGTGTATATGTAAATAAATCTGGATATTGTTGGATTGTCATTAATATTGCGAGAAAGCTAAAGGAGTAAAAGACCTTATGTTATCCATGCAGTGCAAATGCATGGACCTCTCCGACGACATCAAAATGGAGGCTTACGGTTCTACTCTAAGTGGAGGGAACACGTAGCCTGTGCCAACCTATTTAACACAAAAGTGTTCTTCCCCAGAGATGGCAGAACATGTTTAAATACTTATGAAGCAGAAAAGCTCAGGTGCTTACAGTATGCTCCCGTTGGATTTCATTATCAGGCAGCAATGACACACATTCCTTAGCATGACAGCCAAGTCGTGTGATGTCTCTCCGAGGGACAATTTAGGTGGAAAGGATTGTGGGGAGACATAGCAGGGAGTTCTGTACAGCAACACTAAGATGTACTGGCATGGATTGAGAACAAGAAAAAGACTGAGGACACAGTAAAGCCTGCCTGGCACAAAGCCACCACAGACAGCTGCTGGCCCCTTATTAAAGACCTTTTCTACGCAATGTTGAGCAGCAATAAAAAGGTGTTTTTCTGGATAATAGAAATGGTCAAATCCCATCTAGAAGTACACAATAGTAAATAAGCTTGCAGTCCATATGTAAAGAGCAGCTACAGTTTCCAGTCGGCAGCGCAGAGTATTTTAGACAATTACATAAAATGGATTATCTGCAACAAGGTCGGACAAATCCAATTAATGATATTTTTTTCTGTAGTGAACATCTTGTCCTAGATGTGGAGCATTCCTCATGTTATAATAGAACCAGGAAAACGCAGACCTATGAAAAGGGTCGCCATTAGGGAATTAAAGGATTTCATTTGTTAAATAGATGTGATGGAAGTGCTAACCTTACATATTAGATTGGCAATTTGAGGAAATATTGTCCAGCCATCACATCCACCTGTACGGTCATGTTACATAAAGGAACGAGAATGGTGGTGGCATGCACTGTTTGTATCTAAATACGCAAGCTGAAAGTACCCATCATGGTTGACAGCCTCTACCTCTTGCGTATTCATAGTACTGCCCAGAGGTTATGTAGAGTTTGACACATACAGGTATGGCAGGCAGTTTAGATATAACTGGATCAACATTTATCATTTAGAGACTTGCAAATAATTGTAGAGAACTAAAGAATACATTTTTTCTCCAATTACAAAGCTGCCAGTATTTTTTCCAGATGTATCCGGTTCCTTTTCTTGGGTTAGCCAACATGTCACATTGACAATCCATTTGTAAATCTATAAACCTGCCAAAACTGAAGGCATCAAATAGGTTTGTCTTTGTTACTTGAACTTTGCCAGTAGGAAGAGGTGACCATAGACTTTTTGGGTTTTCTTCTACAAGGTGCATATTTAGTGTCAACTACAAACTCTATTCCGGGGATGAAACATATAGCATCTAATAACAATTGACACTTTAATAATAATTCCCTATACAGAACACTCTTTCACACATTGGGTTCTGGAGTGCTAGGTAGAGTAGATGACAAGAACTTGCAATCCTTTATAAACACTATGGGTATCGTACGAGATCAACTTAACCAAGATGGGAAAATTTGGCAACACATGTCAATCAATGTGTCAAGCTATAATTACTACACTTTGCAGATCACAAAATGATCTTTGATATACAAACATTGCAAGAATATATAAATTCAGTTGGTTGGGCTGAATGTTTTCATCTTTTTATTGTCATGTATAGTTTGTGCGGTAAACAAAAAAAAATCCAATGTCCAAGTTTATGGTACCTTAAACCAAGCCTTGTACAGCAAGGCACTCTACAGGCTGATCTAGATGACACAGCCCACTAGAGACTCAGGATTAATAGGTGCTGTACTTTGGGAATGGAGGTACTGTAGTTAGGGATGTAAAGGAACGCTCAGGATTTATGAATGAATGACAACACACTTATGGTTCAGAGGTTCAGGTCACAATTGACTGGTAATGCGAAATTCAGGAAGAATAGGAATCTCTGGCACATTATGGGTTGGGGAAAACAGATTTATGACATGCCTCCATCATATTGTCCATGATTTACAAAGGAATATTTCAAATGAGAAATTACTCACATATTTTCGGAAGGTTCACTTGGCAGGCTTGTGGCCTGTCCCTGCTGCAGTGCTGACTCAGTCCCTCCCATCCTCAGCAGGCTGCAGGTCGGCTCACAGCCTCCTGCACTGCCCCAACAGCAGTGCCTGGTCCACAGGAAGACAGGAGCTTGCAGTGCGGAGATCAGCAACCCACTGCCACCCCTAATATCCAGCCCGGAGAGAGAGTTCAGCCTCAGGCAGTCTATTCACTGCCACCACCTTTATAACCAGTGCCAGGGAACAGAGAGGAGCATCACCTCTACTCACACAATACAAATGGTCATAGTCATTCCCATTGAAGAAACACAATCCATTGGGATGCTCCTTGTAACCTCAGCGCAGTCACGGTGTGATTAGTCCAGTCAATCTGTGAAAGCTCTCAGCAAAGTCACTGGCTGAATGCAAATGGCTGTAGCACACAACGGGTGATGATGCTCGTCTGCTCAGACACCACAATGAAAAAAAAAGCAAGAAGGGGGAGGGGAGGCAGCAATGTAATGTTTCTCAATACAGGAGAATATTGTAAATCCTCATCTCCCTGGGCTCTCTTTTATAAAGAAGAATTCTTTGGATGGGAGCATGATGAGTGGCCAGCCTAGGTGAAATCAGAGAAAAGAGATGGAGAGATCTGGAGCAGCATCAGCAGCGCAGGCTCAAGCAGAGAGGAGGAGGGGAGCAATGGCTTCAATTTAACTCCTTTACGTCTGAGCCTTATAACAACTGCCTACAGATCTCTATTAACAAAGAGAGAACAAAACGGTATTTATATATTCTATTCAACACAATAAAAGCTGCCTACCTCCGCTACCTGTATTATGCATTCACCTGACACAAGGTAACCTAACCCTGCAATGTTCAGTGGCTCTCCAATAGCATCCATAGATGTAGCCCTCTCTGAGTATATAATACTCATCACACCCTTCCAGATTCTGGATTACAATAGAAGCCTACTGAGTTTTGTAGGTTTCTTGTATTATAGTAAGTAGAGTAAAGAGTAAACAGAACTACAGTAAATGGTAATAATGGATTGTCTACATCAGTAACTGCACAGCAGTAAAGTTGTGCGAAAAAAGAATTAAAAATACCATTATGCAAGCTTGTAGGCAATATCTCTTCTTCAGCAATATTGACCTGAACATTCACAGTCTTATTTAGACTATACATGAAATTGTCCAGAACACCAACACCACCTGTAGACAGAAGACTGGATAAAGATGACAGTGGACCCAGTAAAAATGGCAGAAGACATGATAAAGGCGACACAAGACTCCATAAGGATGACAGAAACCCCAATAAAGATGGCAGAAGACCCCGTAAGGATGACAGAAGAACTGGCAAAGATGACAGAAGACAAGGTGAAGATGGCAGAAGACCCGGCAAAGATGTCAGAAGACAAGGTAAAAATGGCAGAAAACCCGGTAAAGATGGCAGAAGACATGGTAAAGATGGCAGAAGACCCAGTAAAGATGACAGAAGACATTGAAAAGATTACAGAAGACAAGCAAAAGATGACAGAAGACAAGGTAAAGATGGCAGAAGACATGGTAAAGATGGCAGAAGACTCAGTGAAGATGAAAGTCCTGAGGGAAGAGGATTTCAGTCCTCTCTAAAATAGAGCTAGGCATATGTCATTGGCCACAGAAGGCCAATACACTAGAAGTTTGCTGCATAGGTTTTACTTTTCAGAGCCAGTACTATGATGTTACATGAAAACATGAAGTGCGTTGCTTAGCTTTTTAAAGTTGTCTTCTGATTCAGAAATTTGCAATATATGGAAAATCTCAGTCACAGATGAATAACGTTTGTGTATAAGCTCCCACTTAACTATGCGGGTGTTTGCTGGTCTCCCTGTGGGGAGGGAGTGTGCTGTATATCTAATAACAAAATGTAATACAGGCCATGGTGACCAATCACGTATCAGCTCATGTGCTCATGCTCAGTGCAGAGATAATTTAAGCTTACACTTACACTCACACTGGACAAGGAATTTAAACAGACTGCATTGTCATCTGTTTAAATTTCGCATGCCGCTTTTAACAAAAGGCTTTTCTGCCATATTTTGGTCCAAATGTGAAGACCTTGGTGACCAGACACTCTGGCTCCCCTCTGCTTGATAATGCCTAGAGAGGGCCCAAAAGTCACCATGCTCACAGGGTTATTGCCTAATCACGCCTCTGTGTCAACCCTATGGCGAAGCTCAGATGCCTTTTCATCTCTACTCAGGTTGAGTGGAGCCAGGGCATATTGTCACTAATCCAGATATGTATGGCCAGCTTTAGTTTGCTCATATCTGCTCTATCCCCATCCACAAAACAATGTTAATACAGCAATAGACAAGTTCTGGTCAGGCACCTCTGTGGTTTTTAATAAAAACCAAATCAGACATATAACTTGAGATCTGCAGATTTGCAGGTGGCCCTATACTGCATGTAGCCGTCTTTCACCTGTGCCAGGCCCTATAGACCTCCCAGGTCTCAGTGACCCCTATCCGTCCTCATTGACCTTTAGAACAGAGGAAGCAGTGTCAGAGAGAGAACTCAGCTTGGCTGCTCCTGTACTTCCATGTCTTGGGACACTGTACTGCTATTGTGTGCTGATGACACATCCCGTCCTGGAAGCAGAACAATCACTATACAAAGAGCTGATGTCTCACATCTTCAGTCCATTACAGGATGAAACATTTGTTATGCTCCAGTACACCCCCAATACCAACACACTGCCTCAATATGTCAGACTGGTACAATATATATAGGATTCCTGTGCTGGGCGCTTTTTTTACAAGCAGAGAATATGCCACCATGTCATGGCATACCTTCATGGCACATCACTGCCACTCTGGACAGAGTCAATAGAATCTATAATAATGTAATAATAGTATGCAGAGTTACTGATAGTTAGCAGCCGGTCTCACAATGTCCTACAATGTCCTTACTAATTTCTAGTCTTCTAATGTCATCTACAGGAGATGAAAGCCTGGCCAGGGCAGCAGCCTCTAGGTGGTAGCAGAGACTAGTAGAGGGTTGATGATCCCTGGGTGTTATATAGTACATTTTATTATGACACTTCATGAACTTACAGCCAAAATGGTTTATTTCTAGCTTGAAGGGTGTAACAAGGGGTTAGAACAGCTGTTGCCTTTTTATTGTTGACTCTATTCCCTTCTAGGTGAAAACAGAGCCGATAGAGGTTCAAGATAAAAGTATCTTAAATTCTCAGATACTAGTGTACCTGTATTATAATGATCAGCACAAGACATGTTAAAGAGGTTAATGGTCGAACTTGGTCCACTGGCAATGAAAGGGTTAAAGTAGAAAGAGTGGGGAAGAGTGTAGAGACTGTGCTGGGTATCCTAGGCTTTGTCACAGAAATCTTAACCTCTATTTCTATTGGCTAAGAATATTTTTCATAAAGATGAAGTCAGTGGAAGCCTAGGAGCACAGAAACAAAGTTTTTTTGGGGGGGATTTTAGAATTTTTTGGGAAGCAGTGGAAGGATACAACCCCTGCTCTTATATCTAAATATAGACCACCAAAAGACTGACAAGCTGAAGAAAGGGGGGGGGGGGTTAGAATACATCTATGCGCAATGCAAAACTCTTCATGACACAAATCCTGCAACCACGGAGTTCTGTGTGTGAAATATATTTATAAACCTCAGAAATATACTTTCTGTCTGAGCCAATATAAAAGTAAAAAATAGACCAATCCTATCAATATTTACTGGCTTCTGGGGCTGTGCCCCCCTCCTAGTCTGAGCTCTGCTGTAGAAGAATTGTGGGGGGCTAACATCAGGTCAACTTTAGATTTTTAAAATTATTTTAAAACTTATGTGTGCCTTTTATATCCAGCTGCAGTTTTGTCTTGCGAGGCAGTTGAGAGGAACATGCAGAGTCAGTATTATGCCTGGCATACACATGCTGATAAGGGGCCGATTTTTTACCTGACCAACGGGCGTGCGCGCTCGCGCCGTCGGTCAGCGGAAAAATCGGCCGCTTATCGGCGTGTGACCACATGGGGCGACAGATCCCTGTCGCCCCACAGCTCGGCCGGCCAGAGAACGGACATGTCCGATATTCTCTGGCCGATGCAAGCCGATGCCATTAGCTTCAATGAACACCGGCGTCTTTATTGAAGCTAATGGCTGGCACACAAAGGGTGCCGGCCGACTGAAGCAGCCCCATAATGCACCAGGATGCAAACGTGATGATGTCATCACATTTGCATTCCGGTGCATATCGGAGCATGTCTGTCGGCACCCATTTGTGGGTGTATGGCAGGCATAAGTTTTACTGTGGTCTGGAATGATTGCAGGTGAAGTTGACATTCAGCCTTTTATGTACACAAAGGCCCAATGACAGCGGCCCTAACGCAGCATTCCACAGTATTCTGCAGCCTATCATCATCAGATTATTTATATAATCACATTGTACTTATCATCTCCAAGCCTTAAACATTCAACAAAATGACAACTGCTGGGGTCACGATTTATGGACTGCTTTGTATGCAGATGCATTGGACAGAGTCCCACAATGAGAGCCACACATACACACAGACAAGCTGGTCCTGATGGGATCAGCTATAATACGGGGTAATATACATCACACTGCGCTCGCTCGCGGCCATTTGATGTGTTCACCCATCTCCGAGCAGGATCAACCAATCCAGCTCAAAGACAGGGTTATCGGACAGGACTGTAAATCACAGTCAATGTCCATTGCTTTGGATGGGGACTGCATGCAAAGCATCCACTGAGCTTGATGACACAGCAATGCTGCACCCCGAGCACCTTCAATATCGGGCTCGGATCGATGACGTCATTGCGCTGAGCTCAAAGGCTGATCTATCACATGGGCATTGACATGTGTAGGCATGTGCAGCCTTAAGACCAATATCTTGATAGTTGCCTTTTGGCTTGAGATAATGGAACAAATTCCAGCCTCCTGGGATACAGAGCTATTGGTCCTAGAATGTTTGAAGCTTAAAAAAAAATGTAAATAGTTTTTACATATTTGGATAATAAGACACACAGGCAATTTCCCATTGATTTAAATTGGAAAAAGTGTGTCTTTTAGTAAAAAAAAAAGAAAATATGGTACTTATCAATACATGTAAATATTTATAATTACCATTTATACAGTAAAAGCAATGTAAAAGAAAACTGTCGAGTTGTGAATATTACAGTTAGGAGCCATCAAAGCATGCAAAGGATACTTCATGAAAATAATATATTGGAATTCTTAGATCAGTTAGTTGGCTGTTGGTGTAACTACCTAAACTACTGGAATGCTTTCCCCTGGAGATAACTTCGTCTATGTAATGAGCACTTCTATTTGCTGAATGTTCATTGTTCCCTATGACTTTGAAATGGAAACTCCCCATGTACTTTGTCCTCTGCCAGGGATAAAGCTGTATTTATATTAGCAACAGTAGGCATGAACAATGACTCACTGACACTTGTCATATGTAAACTCCACAATAATACGTCATTCAGCATAATGTCATCTACACTGATTATGGGATGCTTGTTGGATCATGTTTAGGATGGTTGACCACTTATTGCTAAAATCTAGGATGTATCATGAAAGATGGAAAACATCTTTCATGGAAAAACAGGGTGACTAACACTGGTCATCAGGGCTAATAGAGTGAATCTTTAATAGTGTCACCTATATAAGCAGCAGGTCTTCATATGATTAAATGTATGATGTAAGAGGTGGACCCTACAGAGTACAAACCTCAATGTAAAGTGTATAGTTTATTTATAGATGGTCTATGCAAAGTTTATATACTTATAAAAACGCTATTTAACCCCCTGAGGTTTCATAAATGCACAGCACCCATCCATGGCCAAAAAAACAAGAAAAAAACAGGACAGAAAATATTACAGGCGCGCTGGACCTATTCATACAGGCTCATGTTGTTCTAGGCGCCAGGACTCTTTTATGGGCTTCTAGTGCAGTGTTTTTCAACCACTGTGGGATGTTGCCTGGTGTGCCGTGGGTTTTTGACCCCACC
>CM070037.1:45705821-45741102 GCA_036250615.1 Ptychadena robeensis | reverse complement strand
CCCCCCCCCCCCCCCCCCCGTCAACAAATCCTCGGATGGGGCCCGGACATTTTTGCCGTACCATAATTTCTGATGGCAGCCCTGGATGCAGGGATTTACATACTGCACTACGTTAACCCCTGCATTGGCGATTTGGCTCAGCGCCATGAGAACAGAGGATCCGCTGAGTAGGGAATGTGTATGTGCACCGACGGATCACACAACGAAGTGGAAACATACCCTTACAATGACCAATAAAATCATTAGACCCGCAGAAAATCAAAATTTCTGATTGGCTTTCCATTGTTCAAAATCAACTGATATGTAAAGGCCCACATACACCTTACAATTTTTCCATACAATTTCTGTACAATCAACTTTTCTTTTACCAAAACCACGTAATATGAGGACCTCTCTAAACTTTCCGATCACTATGTATTCTATCAGAGAGGCCACTATACTATATAGTTGCTGGTAGATCTAATGCAAATTGTATGGAGCGATCTAAAGGTGTATGGGGGGCTTAAGTGAATCTCAATCTCAATCATACTCGTAAATCTGGGCATACACGGTAAAATTTTTCCATTTACTTAAAAAAACAATAGATTTAGGTAAATTGTTTTAAAATCTATTCTTTTTTAGCCAGTGATCAAGCAGTGATTGGACATGTTGGTAAATTTCAGTTGATCGATCAAGTATCTGATTTTAAAAAGAAAAATTTTTTGGTGTCAGGGAAATTGGTGATTGATTGTATGTTTGCCAACTGTAGTAACAGATATTTGATACATTTTTTTGGGATCAACTGAAAGTGTAATCAATTTCAATACAACCAATTAAAATTTACCAACACGTCCAATCCTTTTTCAATCAATTTTTTTCCCAATTTTAATTGTTTTAGGTTCATCTAACCATGTGGGCTGCCATAGATTTTCAATCAATCAACCCAAAAAAATTATTGAATTAAGTTGATTGAATGAAAAATCTAGATGTGTATGGGGGCCTTTAGGAGATATGGGAGTTGGATGGGTCCTATGAATACGATCCTAAATTGGATTTTCAATGTGGTAGCTTTTTTGCCGAATATTCCGATCCAAACCGATACTGCCGTCGGGATACATTGGTCTGTTTTAATGGATCGTAATTTTAATCTCAGAGTGTATGGCCAGCTTAAGTCCCCAACAAACCAGAAAACAAACCCGTACAGTACACACGGCACTTATTCTGTTCTATGGGGAGGGAACATGATGTGTGAGCGGCACCCTGATGCATGCTTCCCTATAGAAGAATGCAGGTGTCAGGCAGGATAACCATTCAGAGATCTATTCTGAAAGATAACCATACAGATCAGATCTGGATTGGTGAATGGAACGAGACCGGAAGAGTCTTGCTCCTCCATCTTGAAGCCTGGAGGACCAGGGACTCCAGGCATGTCGGCACGGGAGCAAGTGGCCTGGAAAGATAAGTAATTATTTATTCTTTTTAGGGGTCACTGTTCCCGGGCGAAGACTTGATGTAGGCAAGTAATGTGTATATATTTCTTTTTAGTATAAATCCGCTTTTAATTGGACATTTCAACATATAAATATGTTATAGAGTTGATTGCGATTATTTGTCAAGTGGCACAGTGGGGGTGCTGCCACCACAATTCTTCACTGTGAGTATGGTGTTCTTTTGGAGAGTTGCATTATTGTATAGTATAGTGTCAAGACAAAAGCCTTTATAAACAAAGAAAAACACACAAGCCAGGCTACATTTTGCAAAAACACATCTGAAGTCTACCAAAAGCATGTGGGAAAAGGTGTTCTGGTCTGATGAAACCAAGGTTGAACTTTTTGGCCACAATTCCAAAGATATGTTTGGCGCAAAAACAATACTGCACATCACCCAAAGAACACCATACCCACAGTGAAGCATGGTGGTGGCAGCATTATGCTTTGGGGCTGTTTTTCTTCAGCTGGAACTGGGGCCTTAGTTAAGATAGAGAGAATAATGAACAGTTCCAAATACTAGTCAATATTGACACAATCTTTTAGCATGACAACTACCCAAAGCATACATCCAAATCAACAAAGCAATGGCTTCACCAGAAAAAGATTTAAGTTTTGGAATGGCCCAGCCAGAGCCCAGACCTGAATCCGATTGGGGTGATCTGAAAAGGGCTGTGCACAGGAGATGTCCTCACAATCTGACAGATTTAGAGTTTTTCTGCATACAAGTCACAATGCGCCATGCTGATAGACTCATACCCATAAAACTGAGTGCTGTAATACAATCACAAGGTGCTTCAATAAAGTATTAGTTTAAGGGTGTGCACTCTTATGCAACCATATTATTTTATTTTTTTCTTCCTTACACCTAAAAGATTTCAGTTTGTTTTTCATTTGAGTCTTACAGTTTATAGGTCTCAATAAAAGTTCTGAAATGATTTATATTTGTTAATTTTTGTACAGCACAGAAAGCTGACATTGTACCAGGGGTGTGTAGACTTGACGATAACACCTGCTCGGCGGATGCTCTTTTCCCACAGCGCTGAGCCAATCCACCGATGCAGGGGTTAACGTAGTGCAGTACAGGTACAGTGTATGTGCTTACTGTAGGGGGTCCGGATGGATCGCAAAACGAAGTGGAAACTAAGTCAGAAAAAAATATTGTTTTTCATTTCTGATTATAAGATATAAGCAAATGACTATCAATTCTAGAAAGTTTCTTTGGTGGCACAACCAATCAAAAACTGGCAAGCTAATTACAGCAAGTAAAAAATGCAGTGACCCACAGCAATAAGTGACAGAAGGTCTTTTTTTTTAAACCTTATTATGGGTTACTGAACATATCAGCAGTGCCCCTGACTTCCTATGTCTGTACCTTCCATTCTTTTGGTTCAGCTAGAAGTAAATTACATGACTAAGCCTGGTGCAGAAACTTTCTTCTTTCTATTAATTTTTTCAAATATATATATATATATATACATACACACACACACACACACACACACACATACACACACACACACATACATACATACATACATACATACATACATACACACATAATATGTTTCATCATTTCAATTACTAACCATACAGAAGATATTCCATATAAAGCAGCACCATACCTTTTATTGGTTGCTCCTTCTACGCACAGCCTGGGACTTGAGGGCAGAACCAGAGGCTCAGGGGACGTTGGTGTCATTGTCTTTTTGGGGGAAGACCTCTCAGAGTGAAGAACACTGCGCAGTTTCTGGGTAAAGCTCAAAGAGTCAGTCGATGGAAAAGTTGGGCTCTTGACTGCTGAAGAGGAAGGGTCTGGTTCTGCTGGTGGAGTCTCTTGGCGGGGACTGGTGGAAGTCGTATTTGATGTATTTGTATCAGGGGCTGCTGGTGGAACAGATACCGTGGAAGAATCCTGCTTGTCTTCAATATTTGTATCTTTGCTACATGCTAACAATTCCAAGGGTTTAGGTTTAGTCTGCATTAATTTGGTTTTATCTGTGGAAAGGCCACATGGTTCATGGATGTTATGTTGCTTCTGCGTCTCTGGAGTCACAGCTAATCCTGAAGTTGTCGAGTCATCAGTAGGAGGACTTATCTGGTGAGATGCATTTTTTGTCTTGTTTTCAGTTAAAAGTGGCTCATCAGATAGAATTTCTGTCTCCTTAACAGCAAAGCATGGTATGTCAGATAGAATTTCTGTTTCCTTTTGTATTGAACCGAACTGCCCATCATCTACTTCCATTACATCAATATTTTCAGGATCTTTTCCATAAATGCCCTGTTTTAGATTATGAGAAACAACTTCATCACTGATCTGAGGACTAACGGTTGAATCTGCGAGGTTTTCATCTGATGTTGTTTCAGGATGACTGTGGACATCAGAAAGTGGGGATAAAGCTGCTATACTCTTACTTGTTTTGTCTTGTTCCAAATGTTGTAGCTCATTTTGTCCTATAGATATGGCAGATTCTTCACTGCTGACTACTTGCTGTAGAGTAACAGGTGATGGGTACTGCATGCCGAGACACTGGTTGTCAGACGTTGTGTCCAATCCATGGTTTTCATGAGATGATGCATCATTTGTGGTAGATAAGTTGTCCACTACCGCAGTTACTCCTGGTGCTGTATCCTGGCTGGCTACATCATCAATGTGAATGGTTGTGTTCTCCTTTGTGGAACTGAAGATTCCTTCTTCAGGTCTCAATTGAGGCATACCTTCAAATCTCATCTCAGGATGTTTTTCTTGAGGGTGTATTTCCTCAAGAGTATTGTGATGCAGAATATTAAGTGCTTCCTCTAAATTTTCTGACTTAACACTTTGTGCATTGAAGTTTTCTGAAAGTTCACTCTTTGACTTAACAGGCTGTGCATGATGCACTTCATCTTGAGACACTTCTTCAATCTTGGAAATCTGTGGACCATCCCTCGGGTCATCATAATCTGATGGATGTGTTTTGTTAGAACTTTCCAAGTTCACATTTGAATCCCCAGTAAAATAATTTGAAGTATTTATTTTGCTCTCCAGTTTATCGAGTTCTTTCTTTACAGGTTGTGATATTTCTGCAGTCACAGCTGTGGGCACAGAAGATGCACCAGAACACAGTTCTCCTTCCACTGTATCAGGAACTTTAAACTGTTCTAAGATGTCCACATTCTCTTCTACAGAACTGCTTTTGTCTCCCAGAAAATCCTTGGTGGGATCATTGTAGCTAATCTGTGCCACTGTTTCTGCACTGGAACACTGCTCAATGTCACCAATAAGTGGCATAGTATTGTTTTGTGCTACTTCTGAATTGCCAATCAAAGAGTTAACACTAACTGAGTCAGGACCGCTTGTAGACAATGTCTGTAATTGTTCATTATTTGACACTTTGAGATTTTGTAGTGCTACATCTTTACTTAAAGATGTATCTATTGCATTGTGTCTTACAGATTGAATCTTATTTTCAGCACATACATTTGTCTCACTCTGTGGACTTATGGATGGGGTAGGAGATGCATTTTGTCCATCATCAGTAGAAGGAAGAGGAGGTACAGGTTGCATTTCCTGTTGAGACTTGAAGCTGTTCTCTAGTATGTTTAATGTTGGAGTCTGGGTGACTTCAGATTCTAAAACAAAACCAGGAAAAGATGTTTCTTTAACTGTCTTATCAAATCCATCCTGATATGCAGGAGTTGCTATAACGTCATCAGTGCCATCCAAATGAATATCATCATTGCTTGGTTTTACAACACACACCTTTGATGGACCTTCTTCAGAAACTGCCGGTGTTACATTCTGTACATTACCCTTTGGAGTGAGAGGAACAGGTGACATTTTCTGTTGTAACTGGACGTTTTGGTCTGATGCCTCCAATGTCAGAATAGACATGACTTCAGATTCCAAGACTAGACCAGGAACAGATGTTTCTTTAACCAACTTGTCAACCTCTTGCTGAGGACTTAGTTTTATGTTATTAGAGGTGTCCATATGAATATCATCATTCGTTTGTTGTACAGACTCCTTCTGAATTACAGCACAAACCTTTATTGGACCCTCTGGATGAATGTCAGGAACACTTGGCATTTTCTGTTGTGACTTGAAGTTCTTGTCTGTTGTTGTCTCTGCAGGAATTTGGATGACTTTGGATTCCAAAGCTTCACTAGCAACAGGTGTTTCTTCATCTGCCTTTTCACAGACATCCTGATAAGAAGCACTTGCTGTTACCACATTAGTAATGTCTACATGGATGTTATTATTGCTTGCTGGCATTTCCGTAGGCATTTGAAGCTGGTTGTTTCCATCTGCTGGCATTTTAAAATGAGCTGCAGGAATTCCATTATTTGTTTCATGTGTACCTGCAGACAGCTCGAAAAGTTCCATTTGCTCATCTTCAGACTTTGATCCTGGTAAGTTATTTTCCTCTGTCACCTTCCTATTGGCATTTGACTCAGCAGACAACAGTCCTTCACTGCCTTGCAGTCCTCCATCATCTGTTTCACCAGGGGTGCAAAGAGTCTTGTCCATTTCATCCCCTATGACCATAGAGTCAGAAGTAAATGGTATAGGAAGATCCAGCTCTGTAGAAGCAAGTACTTTGTCCTCCTTGTCAGGAGAGGACAGATTTTCAGAGACTAGACAGGGTGTGTTCTCCAAGGATGCTTTTTCTTGCTGACTTAATAACACCAAGGGAACCTCCTCACTCTTTGTAGACCTGCTCTCCAGGTTTGTCTTGCCACTGGCTCCCTTAATATCTTGCAACGTAAATTCAGAGGCAATCTCTGGTAGTTGAACTTTGGACAACTCTTCTGAGGTGTAATCTGGCTTAAGGTTAGATCGCTCTACATCAGACAGGTAAAGTTGATATGGTTTACAATCAGTGTCGCTGCTTTGTCTTTCATGTACAGGATTTACAGACATGTCAAGCCCACTTTGGTCTGCAGAGAACATTGTCATCATTTCAGCTAATAGAACCTTGCTGTTTCTGCTCTGCAATTGTGCATGTTCACCTTCTTCGGATGCCATATTCTCTTTGTGCAAAGTAGACCCAGAATCACAGAATGGTGGATTAAGGTCTATCTGTGGAGGAAGAAGATGGACATCTTCCTTAGGAAACAATTCAAATGTGTCATTTAATGGTTGTGTTGGAAAAGCTTGTGAAAGTTGGGTGGACGGGGTGTATCCCATATCACTAGGGCTCACAGAAACTGATAAATGAGTGGTTTCTATATCTGTCTCTGCAGCTCTGGCTGGGCTTACCCTGTCATTTTCAAGCTTATCATTGGCGTTGCTGTCCACATATGTCTCAACATTACCCATTAAAATTGCTGGAACTGAAACCTGTTCCTGAATTTTAGTGCCAGGTTTATTTACACTTTGGTTTGAAGGTTGCAGGTCAGATAAATTCTGAATGTGATCTGGAGTTATATCTGTGTTACCTGATGGACACTGAGCTGGAAGATTTCCATATTGAGCTTTGTTTGTGATGTCATCCGTTAAGTCAGGGTATGGCTCTGCCAGATTTAGTTCCATTGTATTAAGAGAAAATGATGGCACATCTTCCAAAAGTAAGTTGTTTGCACGTCCCTGTGCTTTTCTCTCCTGATCATGTGCAGGACTGATCAACTTACCCGTGTCACCTGCAAGTGGTTTTTGCAAAACATCTTCATATTTTAATGGCAGTTCCTCATCAGTAGATCCAGAGAACATTTCAGCAGTGGGTTCCTGCCTGGGCTGACTAAACTCAAAGTCGCTGTGGTCACTCAGGATTATACTGTGTGAGTCTATTTGAGGCACAATGTTTATCTGTGGGCCTAGGTCTCTGTTCATGTCAAATAGTTTAGCTGCAGTGTCATTAGCTGCAAGAGGTTTAGGTCCTTCTGGTACTGTTAGAAGTTGGTCAGACTTTACAATCAGAACATCTGAAGGTTCAACAGTAACTTGTAATTCACCTACCTCTGGTTTATCTATATCAGCTCCAATGTCTTTTACATGTACACCTATGTTATCCATTTTGAGCATTTCCGTTAGGCCTTCATTTTTTTTATACTGAGTTTTTTCAGAAGGATTTGTCTCCGTTTGATCAACTTTATTGTTCAAGTCATCAGAACATTTCTTAGGGTCACCATCCAAATCCTCTGACTGTATGCCAGGAAAACTGTGATTAGATGTTGTTTCACCCATCTGTGCCAGCACACTTTCTGCCCCTGCAGCCTGATATTGTTGATTAGGCAATGATGTAACTAAATTGATGTCAGCTAAACAATGCTTGATCTCTGGTGGCTTCTGATCAAACATCTGAGCTTTAGGGATGTCTCCACTGTAGAGGAAGCTTTCTGGCTCAACTGATTCAAATCTACGTGTAGCGTCAAGTTTGTCTTTATTATCTAAATTTAAAGGCACAAATTGGTTGCCGTGACTCACAGTCTGTATATTTGCACCATCTCTATTTAAATCCTTGGAGTCATAAAAACTGAACAAATGTTGCTGTTCTGTTTGAGCAGTAACATTATCTTTGGAGTCTCCTTTTTCTTGCTTAGATAGTGTGTAAAGGTTGTCTGGTTGTAATGGCTCTTCATTCCTTGAAGATATCTGTAAATTTCCTGGAATTACTGGGGAAGAAGCAGTTAGAAGTTGAATATTAGGTTCTTCTAGATTCCAATTTCCATAGTCAAAAGTACCACTGTCATTAAATGAAGCAGAAGTATTTACAGCGGATGCTTTGTTATCATGAATCCCAGTCAAATCTGCAAATCCTGGCTTTTTCTCTTGTGCTTGAACTGCATGAGAATCCCCAACCACAGGAACTGTTTCTTCAAGGGATGGCTCAGTCCATGGCATCCATACTATATCCTCTTTGTTTTCTTCCTTTCCGCTAACAATTTTGTCTGGCGTAACTTGCTGTCCCCATTCTCTGAGTATGCCAATCAGTCCAATGTCTTCTGAAGCACCAAAATAGTCTTCTTCTCTTGTCTCCTCCCTGAAGACGATGTCAAAATCAGTGAGCAGATTGCTACAATTTACTAAGATCTGTACATGTGTAACACAGGGTGACAAGCAAGGCAGCCAAAATTAGGAACAAGCAAAGGCTACAGCCAAATAAAAGATCCAGAAACCAAGACCATGCAGGACATGCTGAAGATAGAAAGGGAGGTAAGAACACCAGATCAAAAAGTAACTGTCCAAAATGTGCTGTAACAAACTTTAACTATTAACATTTCCTAGTTGTCCACCATATGAGCCAAAACAGTTTACAATCTGACTTTCTATACAGTGTTACAGCACTTATGTGTGCAGTTACTTGTCCAAGAGCAGAATCTCATTTAAGGTTATGTTCCCACATAGGCGATGATTCGCCACACACTCGCGATTTACATTTTTTTATTGCGTGCGGAAATCGACGTTGATCAAATCCATTCAGTTGAATGGGCTTGTCCCCACTCAACTGATGGCCATGATCGCATGCGGCCGCGATTGGACCCGTAGACATGAATGGATGCGAATTTTTGTTTGCGTGTGGACACGATAGAAAAATTGGGTCTGTTCATTCTCTATGGACACAATTTTTTTTCCATAATGGGGGCGATAAAAAAAAAAAAAATCATGGGTGAAAATCGTCTGGTCAATCACATGTGCAATCGTGATTACCCCACGCACGTGAGCCAAACACCAAGCTACGAAGCTAATATTTGATCCCCCATCTTCCCATCAAATTGTAATACTTAAGCATGCCAGATAAAGTCTGCCAGGTAAATGGAAAGAACAGAAAAATATAAAAAAAAGGTAAATAACCATATCATAAGATATTGAGGTGGGACATTTCTTTATAGATCTATGAGCAAATTTAAATATTAGGATTATATAGAAAAAAATCTTAATTTATTATTTAAACTTTTGTGATTCTGAATAATTGAAAAGAAACAAACAAACATTATTCAGTCCTCATAAGGGTAGACTTATAGAGGCCATGGTTCTTTGTTGGGTTTGTGTACAGACCCCATCAGCTGTACGAGCTAATTTTCATACTCCACCCACTCTCTATGTATTCTTAATTATGAGAAAACAAAAATAATTAATACAACAAGAAAAGAGGACTGCTTAAGGCAATTTTAAAGGTGTGATAACAGATATTTTTTATAGTTCAACTTGTGATATATCTGTCAAAATTTCCCAAAACAATTAAACCTCTGAAATTGATATATTAGTAGCTTCTCCTTTAGTAAATTGCATGTTCTTTATTTTTGTAATATCAATAAAAATGTTATTGTATTACTTGACTTAAAGTAAAGGGTAAAATTGTGTGGATAGCAAATGAAATAAATATAATGTCCCACAAAAGATCCAGTGGCATCATTAGTATATATGCACCTTATGGCAAACTATATCTAGTCATGAAAAAATACAGTGTGAAAAGAGAATAATGCCAACAGGAAGAAAAGATGACAGCAATGGACTCCAGCCAAACAGATGGAATCAAAGCAAGCAGAGCCATGAAAGGGAGATTTCCAAAAACAATGGCGTATCACCGCTGTTAGCTCAGCATTGCTCAGCATGTGGAGAATGTATACAATCCTCCAACCTTAACACAGGGAACCTCTAACTGCAGAAATGAACGGGTTCTATAACAAATACTTCAGTAAAGGTCCTTACAGTAAATGATGTTTATAAATTCTGCATGCATACCATCAGACAAGTATTGAAAGTACTGACTTATGTTATTTGAAACTGGTGAGTGATTTCCATGCATAGTTCTAAATGTACAGTACTGGAGAATGTAGGGAAAAGTAAAGAGCCCTAACTGTTTATGCACTATGACTGTGCAAGGTAAAGCGTTCATGTAAACCTGTAAAACACCTTAGCTTCTACTTCAATTGCAGATTACTGTTGCAAGAGCAATAATAAATTGCTTGTTCTAAATTGCTCCACAATGCATATTTTCTAAAACAGTCCTGCAGCTCTTCCAAACATTTGATTTACACTTACAATAGAAATAAGACTGGAGGGTTGAGGAGTTATTGGTGAGAGGAAGAAGCAGGGTGAGATGAGCTACTGAGACAATTACTGTATTTTTCACACTATAAGACACACAGTAGGGCGGAAAATGTTTAAATGTGGGTGGTCGGGCCTTCACTCTCTCCCTGTCCAATCAATAGGCTTAGCCAGGAAAGCAAAGAAGATGTCTGTACTGCACTGCTTATGTCAGGGGGAAGCTGGAGTCCCGCTGACATACAGCAGAGCCAGAGAAAAGAGTCCCTTGTGGGCGGCTCTTCCCTCTGCCCGTGTATGGGTGAACACTCTTACCTCACATACAAAGAAAGCTACAGGGGTTTGCTATAAATTTAACTCAATAGGCAGGCCGGAGTGTGATTAACTCCCTGCTGGCATCGATACAGTACCCTTAGGCTATGTTCCCACTTAGGCAATTAATCGCCTAGCGCTCTGGATTTTCAACAACTGGGCGATCGTCCATTCATGTCTATTGGAGCGATCAGGAAAAAAAAACACATGCGATCTATCAATGGGGACAGGCCCATTCCATTTTTGAAATAGAAAATAGTGTAGGCAATGGACAGCGATTCCGCAGGCGATTGAAAGCCGCGAGCGCCAGGCGATTAATCTCCTAAGTGGGAACATAGCCTTAACCAGGAAGAATTATCATCTGTAAACAAAAAGAGGTGTCATACCAGCATCCAGGCTGTTAGACACCCACACATGGCAACTCCTGCTCCTGTATCCTAGACGGAGATCACTACTCCTTAATAAATTTGCATTGTACCTCCATTATTGTGAGTGCATTACTGAACTTTTCTCTTTTACCATTAACATACATTTAAGTAAAGGCTTGACTGTGCTACACACTGCTTGAGTTGAGGACTTTTTGATTCCTTTAATCCCTTCTCACCATAACCTTCATGTTGTTCCTCCATAAATTAAGTTGTAAACCAATGTGGTCTTCTGGTATCTGTTTGTATCGGTATGATGCAGACAATGATCAAGTAAATATGGCCAAAGTACATTCAGAAAAATAATATGCAAAGTGTGACATTCAGCAACTAACCATTTAAAAACACTGATTTCACTATAGTAAATAGTAATTGGAGAAGAATGGTATTGTATTGTAGAAGAATGGTTTACTGTACATACGTACAGTATTTATGTCCATTGAAGGTTATAATCCTGGATTAATGATGCTGAGAAGGAATTCCACAGGTTTGTACATGACCGCTTAGCATGACTTAACACCCAGAAGCAGGCTCCCGGCAAGCATGCCCAGCATGCATTAAGAAAAGGGACAAGCTCAGGCTAAATACTGAAGTCTAGAATAATAAATAATAAAAGAAGCTTTTACACTCTGAATAGTTCAATCCACACTCACAGCTGTTAAATGTGAGAGAGCCAAGTCACCCGAGAACTGTGTTATTGGCAAGCACATAATAATGATACCTGATGGTGCCAGGCTGTGAGCTGCTCCCAGATTCTTTATATTCCTGCCTCTCTATATAAAGTTCAGTCTGCGGAAGGGCAGGAAGCAGCTGTCCTTCCTCCCAAACACCACGCTGCTGCAGGACGCCACCGCTCCTGGGAAAAAAAGAGACATCCATGAACACAGGGAAACAGGGTTCAGGCTAAAATAACAACAAGAAATAATTACTAATACATATTATGCACAGAAGATTACCTAAAACTTTGACAAGTCATCAACGCAGTGCCAAACTAGGCATGGTCATGACCTCAACAACAGACTCAGACATGGAAATGAAAAAAGGAAAAAACTAGTGATCTTGTGAATTTGAAAACATTTCCATGGATAGCTCACTTAAATTAGTATTGCCAGCCAAAAATACATTTTATTAGGGTTTAACAGGTTCTCTTAATAGAATACACTGCCTCAGTTAAATTGTTGCATGAGTTAATTTAGCTTTTTGGCCCACACCTATTGTATACTCTGTTTGCCCAACCTATTAGATTGTAAGCCCGATTGGGCAGGGTCCTCTACTCCTCCTGTAACATAACCTGTACCTGTGTGTTATCTTGTGTTGTCTCAACTCTCATTTATTGTACAGTGCTGCGTAATATGTTGGCCCTATATATATAAATAAATGATAATATTAATAATATCCCAACTGATCAGGTCAATCTAGCCCTCCATAAAGAAAGGGAGAAGGGCATATGTAGCACCATTCCTGGAGGTACTAGGTTATGGTGAAGGTCTTTGATGGACAATTCAAGCAGAATGATAAACATTACAATGTAAGTGATGCTCTCCTATTGTCCATTGCAGTCAACCTCGCGTGCCCGACTGCCCAAGTGGGGACAAGCTCTTAGTACTGGTAAATTTTTTGTTTGTTTGTATTAGTGCTAGTTCACAATAAAACTGAATGATTAAAAATAAATAAAGTTCTGATAAACAGCAAAAATTTTCATGTTTCTGTTGGATTCAGATACTGTATACTTGTGCTTTAAAACCAATGGCTGAGTCGTGTCTCTCCAGACCTAGTCACCATCCTGCTTTGATGTAACATATTGTACATGTCTGTTGTAGCCACTCTCAGAAACCTTATAACCTTAAAGGAGCTAAACATAAGAAATCTCCCAAATGTAACATCTAATGTTTTTGGTAGTGTCCGATTTCCTGTTCCTCTTTATTTTATTTTCTAGAGTCACATAGAGTCATTATCTCTGGTGATGTCATAGACTGGACTAATTTCTGCCTTGATTAAGTTAATTCTGCCAAGAAATCCACATGTTGATAATAGGTTACTTGTTTTTACCAAGACTCTTACAGCCTTGAAGGTTTTTTTTTAGCAATAAACCCTTAGGACTCATTTACTAGTGTCTAAGAACTTGCAGGTGGGAGCGCCCGTTCGCTCATATAAATGTACCCTTAAGGTGGCCATACACAGTTTAATTTCTTTGTTTGATCTACTTAATTGATCACTTGATTGTTTAAGTAGCTTGTTCGAAAATCAATTTATTTTCACCTGAACTGATCGACCAAAAATTATGGAAATGGAACATAAAATCGACCAAGCAGTAACCAGTGATAGTACATTTTAGTATCTGATGGGTTTTCTATGTATTTCGATTGATTTTGTATCTGATGGTACTATAAAGCATGTTCAGAGAGCTTTGGAAAGACATTGATCGATTTTGAATTGGTCAAACTATGTGGAGGTAGGATCGATTGATGTTAGACTGACAATTGATATTTCCATCTCACTACCCAATTGAATCTAAGATATATATACACACATATACACTTGATGAGATGAAACAGAACAACCTCTTCATGAGCACACATTTAACAGACTATATCTATATTAATAATTACCCTGGATGTGCGGGTTCTGTCAGGTCATCAGAGAACAAAGATGGAAAATCTGAGTCCTCTCTATGCTGTGATGCAGCTTGTTGGCGGTTAGTATCCCATTGGGGATAAAGCACAGGGAGACTTTCCACTGATGGATGAAACTCCTGAAACAAAACACAAGCAGTAAGTGAGAACAGTATATTTCCGCAGAAATGTCAGAAAAATTTAGGTCCCGCTAGATATGCCAAAAAAGAAATTACATCCACATTGTTGGCTATGAAAGCTGTAATACTGCTGGTATTATTTCACAAATAAAAGTTTTCAGCATGGGTGCCACCAACAACAAGAGGATAGATCCTCTACAGGTTTAATGTCCACATGAGGTCCTGTTCAATCCTGACCTGTTGACAACATTGTGAAGTATTCTAGGTTAATATGGAATCGCATGGAGTGAAAGGTGGAGTATTTCTGCAAGGCCTGGTACACCGGTGACAATTTTGTGGTAATCATTAGTGATGATCAGTATAAGCAATACTCATATTCTCAAAATATCGAAAACATTTTCACCTAATATTCACAATAAATTCACACATTCGTCATCTCCAGTAATTTTTACCTTCATTGTGCAAATAGTCATTTGTACATGTGCATATTGCGAATGTAATCCACTGTGGTGGTAACTGATGTAAATAGTCTCAAATATTCACAATTACAATGTTATACAGATATAACATTATATTTGAGACATTCACACATTCTGCCTGTGTGTACCAGCACGCAGATCCATCGTAATCCTTTCCATAGTTAACAACAGAGTGTAGACAGCCTTGTCATAGCCAAGTATAACTTGACAAACATTACATATGCCCTTAATGCTTTAGCAGTAGAAAGGACTTAGAGGAGCATACTAGAACCTGAGCCAAATTGCTGTATACACAGTACACAAATGCCACACCCCTGCCATCCAAAAAATAGGATTTATGACTGTGCCACCACAAATGTTTAAACACCACATTTAAATCTTGGGAGAATAGTTTCTCAAAAACTAAAACTCTTTTTACATTTCTGCATGTGAAATATAGGCAGAGAGTCCATGCTATGTGTGCTCCTAAAGAAAATGGAAAAAGGTTGCGAGGAAGAGAAAATATACAAAGCAGAGTATATGAAGAGGGAAAGATGTAGTGAAAAATAGAACAAGCATGATGCAGAGTATAGAAAGAGGTGGTGAGAAATAGGAAACACACAGCACAGAATATTTATGGAGCAGACTACACAGCAACTAGGGTGTAGAACAAGGGAATGTTCAGCACTTTCAGAGTATAGAAAGCAATGTGGTTGGGTATACAGATAGATGATTGGATGGTGTACCTCCCAGGTGCCCAACCTGCGGCTCTTTGGGTCTTCAGTGGCCCCGCCCTCCCACGGTCCTCCATTTATGGCCCCCAAAACCAAACGTTAATGCATAGGGCATAGGAACTCACCTGTCCACCACGATGACCCATCCTCACCTGGGATATTCTTAGAGCGGAAAGAGGAGGAGAGGGACTTGCTCAGGCTCTGACTGTGCACACTAATTGCCAGCAATACAAAGGGGGCCTGAGCAAGTTGGTGGGGGATTGGCGGACAGGCGAGTGCCTTTGTATCCCATTGTATCATATATATTGTGGCACATAACCTCAGAAAAGGGGCACATGATGATATCTATGAGGCACATAACCTATGATTATAATATAAATATATATTATAATATAATTATATATATGGGGGAATATATATTAAAACAAGTTTTGTTATTAAAAATTTTTAAAATAATGTCTTCTATCTCTGTTTGCTGTCATTTTTACATGAAAAAATGCTTATAGAAGTTGGTATAGACTGAAAATTTTTATGTGCGCCCGTGTGGCTCTCCATATCAACTCAGTTTCCCATCACTGGTAAACCTAGTGCCAGCCACTTTGCATTATTTACAGCACCTCTGCCCATTGCACCAAAGTGTAAACATTGTAGGGTGGCCTTTACAATAAACTTGTACAACCTATAATAAGTAAAACACTAAAATCTTAAAATCTTGTACCTAACTTTAATTTAAAAAGGAATAACAGGCCTTTAAATGCATCCAATCAAGTTTAACAAGTCATTAAGATATATCATCTATATTCAGGGCTTTCAAGCTATATAGCAGCTATTGTGATAGGTGATAGGGGGATCTGTTTAGGGGATTTGTCTGAACTAATGCCAGTCTATTAGCAGACTCTTCTGCAAAGAATTCACTTTCCAGAGTAATGCCGGACACAGCAACAAGACCCAGCTCTTCATGCCTGGAGTAGGTCCTAGTAATAAAGGCCGTATTGTGGGATTGTTTGTCCTTCCCACGCTCTAGTATCCTAGAAGATGACACAATGTAACCAGATGCTGACACTTCAATCACTTTTGCCCTTGTCCAAATATGAAATTCTGTGCTCTCCTTAGACTAATGTCAGATTCTAGGGTTACTTAACACTATGTTGGCTCAGATGTACAGTTCAGTGAACTGTTTAAAAACAGGGAGTGTATATATTGTAGGGTTAGAGAACTGATGACATGTACCTCATTTATGAATTTAGCTAAAAGTCCTGACCATTTTACTGCTCTTTATTATCTCTATCTTCTTTAAATAATGGTTCAACACCTCATCCCTGTCTATTCCTCCTGTAGCATGCTTCATTATATAAAACAATAGAAATTATACAAATTTGTCAACATACATTGGTGGGGTTTGGGCAGAGAGGATTTACCCCGTAATTGGCAAACAAAGGCCTCGGCCATAACTGGTCCTTTAGCCTTTTAATTCCTTTGTCACCTTGGTGTAAAGATCTAGCTCCCATTCCCTGGAATAAGTGGAGATAATGCCTAGAAGATGATTATATGGGTCTAGTTTGTCTTCAATAGAATCTTTATGTTTACTATCAAAAGCCTCTATTTATTAATATTTTTTAGGGACACCTATGCCATACAGTTTAAATTTAAAAGGCCATGATGGCCCATGCATTTTATTTTAAAGTAAAACATTTTAAAAGTCAAGTACAAGTAAAAAAAACTGGTTCAGGTGTATTATTAGGAAAATTTATAATTATAGGTAAAAGTAATTGTGCACCAGGCAGGAGGTTAGTGCCAATGTAAGCAGAAAGCAGAATTACAAATGCTACCCACAGCTAAGGGGGTACCACCATGCATTTTATAGATATAATATCTCAAATAAAGTTTCTGCACTTGGTGCTAGCTGTTTGTTGGATCCACTGGCTTTAATATTTTTAGTCAAAACCCATAACCTTGAATACTGTATGCAAGTCAGGAAATTCAAAGTATACTGAACTTTATTTTTATGTTTGTGCTAGGTCAATGACTAAAAGTAACTAAAAATGGTAAAACAATAGCAATTTAAAAATGAGCTCACAAATGGCCTATGGTTGCCTATATTACTCTCAAAATAATAAAAGGAACCGCTCACATTTCCTGGGATGAATCTCCAATGCATAGAACTATCAGTGATGAAGAATTCAATATACAATAACATGTTGGAAAAGTTCTCAGTTCAGATACACAGACCTAAAAGCATTCCATCATCCACCGCTAGCACCTTTGGTTCAGAGACGCAGATGTGAGACAGCTCTGCAATCTCAGCATGTATCACACAGAGTTAATCCTTCTTTCCACAGCACTAAAGCCTATTACATTGTCTACTTAATTGCTCTTCCTCAGCAATGAAACACACTTTCATGTTCTGCGCTTTCTACACACACACACACTGGAATTAATGCTCTTGCCCTTGTGTCAGTAAAAAACAAAATCTCTAATCTCCCACAGGAGACCATCGGGGAAAACGGCCATCGGCTGAATTTTGGATACCAAAGCTCTTGAATATTCTAGTATTTAATTGGAAATGAATCAACTATTTACAATTTTTGGGGAGACTATAAGATACACCAGACCATAAGAAGCACCCAAATTTTTGGAGAGAAAATAAGGGGGAAAAACAGCCAGATATCAAGTAAATATACAGAATGTTCCAGCAAAGTACTGGCAGAACTGGACCATGAGGAGGGAGGTCTTGGCTGCAGGGATTAAACTTTAGCATGTGTTTATACACTAGAAGTATCCATTCATACTCATCAACTTATGTAGAGACACATTTTCTGGCACTGAAAAACTTACCCATGACCCAATAAATGTATTTATTGCAATGCAGAATGTTAATGTTAATACACAAATCATGCTATCTTATTGTAAAATGTGTCTCTCCATAGGTTGATCAGTGTGTTCAGAGAATAGGTACTGCTGGTGCTAATGCAGATAAGATCTCTTCTTGGCAGTGGCTTTTTGGTTTGGCTCGAGGGAATGTAACAAATTTCTGCCTCCTGGGATGTATAGCAGTTGCTCCTAGGGTGGTTGGATCTTTAAAAAAATATATTTTTGTTTACATATTCGGACCATAAGATTATTTTAATGGAAAAAAAGTGCGTCCAAAAATATGGTAATTCTTTATTTTTATTTTTGAGGCTCTTTTGATCCCTGTCTTTTCCCACATCAACCATCTATCTTATTACAGTCCTGCATCTCTGACATGATTATACCGCTTTATAGTTTTAAAAGTAAATACATGTTTATCACATGTCACAGTTTTGTGGACCTAATCCACTGCCTGGATGTTGGGTTGTATATGCTCATGCTTTGACATATTCCGCAGCAATAACACTGTAGGACTTGTTTACTTGGACAGTTGTAAGGAGATGTTGTTGCTCTTTATAGGCACATACACCCACCTCCAACCTCATTGGTGTTTGTACATAAAGCTTGACAGACACTTTAACAGACATTCTTGGTAGATGCCAATACATTTATAATCACATATTAAACCTCCACTGCTGTATTAGTGGTGGGCAACTGAGTTGATATGAAGAAGTGCGGCCCCCAGTATCACTAAAGGCCAGCACATAACATTTTCAATCGATGCTGACTTGTATAAGCATTCTATAATAGAAAAATGACAGCAGGTATGGCTAGAAGACTTTTAAGTTTTTAAGTTTTTCATTTTAAAATAACAAAATTCAAAGGCTATGTACCTCATAAATATCAAAGGTTTTGTGCCCCTATTCTGAGGTTTTGTGCCACAATATATATTATACATTCATTTCGTTGGTTGGTTGGTGAAATAGTGCTGAATGCTCCAGTTGAGCAGGCTGATTGGTGTATGTGAAAGCCAATCAGTGACCCAGGCAGCACCTGAGCAAGTCCCCCGCCTTTCCTAATCATGAACCATCCAAAGGTCCATAGGTTGGGCACCTGGGTTTTAAATGGTCTTATTCGTTTTAAAACCAGAGAGCACTTGGTGTTGGCAGTTACCATTAGGGTACCCTTAAAAACCCCTAAAGTCCATTTTCTCCTAGCAATGGCTCCAGGCTGCTTGTGCACACCTCCTTTAGTAACCTGACCTGGCTTAAGCTAGGCATACACGGTACGATTTTAGTTTACATCGACTGAACTTAAATTGTACTGCACACATGGTTCAATAAACGTAAATTGATCAAAACATCGATTTAAAAGTGATCGTACATGTTGTAAAATTTTCGTTGATTGTCCAATGATTGAATTGCATTTTGTTTGTTGGTTCGATTGTATTCGATGACATATTTATATATTATTTTCCTGTGTTTTTTGATCGAAACGAATTTACTTAAATTAAGTTGTATTCCGATCAAATCTTTTGGATTTTGGATAGAATTACGATCGATGTTGAAAAGATCAAGATCTAAAATCGAATCGAAGATTGATTGTGCTAAAATCAAACCGTGTATGCCTAGCTTTAGATAAATGTTTCTCTATCCAAGCAAGTATTCAAACCCTAGGCTGTGGTTACTGGTATTCTTAAAACCCAGAAGCGTTGATTAATTTAAACAATTCAAAAGTGTAGCCATGATATTTCAAACAATCAGGCCACCAGAAAGGTAAATATAAGTCCAACAAGCTATATGCAAGTCCTGATAGGGTCACTTCACTGTTTCCAGGATATACCATATATATAAATTTTAGACTATGTATTCTAAGAAGATGCATAAAGGAGATAAACTAATTTCCTTTTACTCATGTTTTATATTTACTTTATGTATTAATACAGGTAATAATAACTATATAAAATACTTGTTACATTTTAAACTTTATTTAATTTGGAATTACAACATGACAGCTACTCTATGGAACTTTCTTGCAGCATTATGAAAAAGGTCCCCGGTTGGTGGCTCCTCCATTGGTGGCAACTCCATTGCTACACAGATAAATTTTTGTTCTGAGTTTGAAGTATATAAGGGATAAGTGTTTTAACAGCCAGCCTTGACAAAGAACCATTGTTCATGAAACAAGTCTTTCAAACCCATGTATTTTCGCTGAGGGACTCAGCTACATATCTCAATATATATATGAGGCTATAATACAGATTCTAATCCAAAAGATTAGATATAATCTGGTAGGCAGGCATACTTAAAAGGCCATCTTTACTCTACTATACTGGGGCTTCATTAGAGAGAGATTCTCTGGGGGCCACTTTTTACCAGCAGAGGATTTGAGAGAAAATTTGAAGCAGAAAAAACAATAATAATTAATGTCAATTGTTTAAGCATTCTCCTGCTTACCATACTTAAAATGTATTTGTCTTGTGATTTTAGAGTTGCCCTCGATTCCTGTCCTAGGTTGGCCACATTTTTACCAGACAGGAAGTGAATGAATGTTATGAACTGATATTGCTGTTAAACCATAGAGGAGTTCTAATTTGACCTAACTAAATAGTTCACAATTTATAAAAAACTTTAAAGAGCCCATAATCAGGGTCCTTAAAAGTTTTGTATTTTGCTGATAACATGCTTGATTTTTCACATTTAAAGCAAAAGGTTAGAAAATGATGCTAAGATCCTCTGATCACATCTAATCCAGTGGTGATGGATTCACTAAATGCCAATTAAATATCCCCTGGGACTATTACAGCCAAGGCATATCATTTGTCCTCCTCAAATCATGCCACATTTCTGTGAGGAACCCTTACGGGTAGAGTCCATGCGCAGTTATCAGGGGGGAAATTAGCCACCTGCACCCAAAGAGTGGTTACCTCATCCAACACTGAGAATTCAATTACCACCAAGTGCAGTACACTAAAGTCATTATCTAGATGGGTTTAAACTGATTAAACAAGAAATATATTTCTTCACGGATATCCATGGCACTGTTTGTGGCATGGAAAATAAAGTATCATCCCATCAAACTCAATATTCCTCAACACATAAGTGACCGCATCTGGACCGTCTTCTGTTACACATATGAAAAAGCAGATTGTCTTCTGAAGTCAGCAATGACTTCATACCTGTCAACCATCCCGTTTTGTCCTGCAAAGTCACGTGACTTTCTCGACCAAGTCCTGATTTGAGTAAATTCATGATTTTTCCTGGGATTTGGATATCGGGGTGATTGAGGAGGAAGGGGCCGTTACAGATTATGACTTGATCCACCTTATTCTAATAATAATTTCAGTTAGCATTCATGGCAGATAGTGGAATTGTAGACATCAGATTGAGAACCATTGCACTTACAGATGACATTAACAAAATAAATGTATTGGTTATGCAAGACCCCAACCAACTTGTCTGCTCCCGGCTAGTTCACATTTTCGGAGCTGTCTGGATTTTTCATCTAGAAATAGGTTTTACTGTACACAAAGAGCCCATCCCTATAAATGGAAAGGACACAAAAATGCCACCAGGGAAAATCATCAGTGTGTAAAACCAATTTATTCTGAGCTTCACATTTCCTGGCTGCCGAGGATGAAGACGGAATGCTAGACAAATTATAGTAAACATTGGGTATTCCAGACAGATCCAGGAATCACGCAGCTGGTCAAGAAAACCTAACTGCAAAGAAAACGTCATTCTGAGGATTCGGCTCACTTCTGCTGTGAATTAAGATTTTCCAGTAGCTGTGCCAACTATAATCCTTAGCAGACAGTTCTCAGCCTGTATACAGCAAAGTCTATACTCTGCATACCCTGGCATCACCATTCACAGCACACCATCTACCCAATGACTTGTGCCTTCCTCCACAGATTATCAAGCAAGCCAGCTTCTGCCAAAAAAGCACTTGTAGAGCATTTATCAAAAGTGAGGACAGACTGCGATCACAAGAGGGTTACAAGTTCTGAATGTTCACTGATGAAATATATGAATGCTTGTTATGATTTGTTTATAAATCTCCATGGTATGCAATAATTACTAAATGAAGATGAATATGTTTCCATTCTTAGACCAGTTGGCAAGCAGTCAACATGCATTGAAGTGCACCTGTATTTATATGGTGTATGTTAATCTTTTTGAGGTATGGTTGCTAATGTGTCTCATTAATAAGCATTTTAGAACATCACCTTTTCCTGCAGTCTGTCAGTGCACACTTCGTTGTTTTATTTGATGCCTATATTATCAAGTTAGTAAGCAGCACAATGGCCAACAAATGAACCCACAAAGCAGGCTGGCAATGCACTAGGAAGTGTTCTTACTGGCACAATCGTCAAGACACTTTACAACAGCTTCACAAGGAATTAATTAAAAAAAAAATTGTATACAATAAAGAACAATGCCAAACATACTGAGAAATACCTTTAGGATTACAAAGATTTTAATGACCAAAGAATAATTAGAATGTCTTCATGTAAGAAGTATTCTTTATTGCTTTTTTTTCATACAAAATCACCTTTAAACTCCTGGGCATTGTGCCAGTTACTTGCTTCTTATATAAAAAAAAAAATCACAATGGATAATGGGAGCAGATTACAATAGAGGAGAAACGGCATTGCCTTCTCAACATGAAGGGCAACAGGGTTGCCCGCTCCCACCTCTTCAGCTTCATTGATGATGAACATTCGGCGAGTTCACCAATATTCAGTATTGCCGTTGGCATAGGTGAGTATCCTCATGTGTAGCTTGTCGTGAGTTTGCGGGGTAAACAAATTTACCCCGAGCTACACTCAAGCCAGTCCCTCAGGGGGTTAATTACATTTTAACCCCTTAAAAGCACATTCAAGGCAGTTAAATCATGTTCAGAAAAGTTGAAAATATTTCAAAACCTTGGGTAAGATGTTGGTGCCATTTTAAGGGGTAGCAGACTTCTCACACTTGAGGAAATGTTCTTTCGCAAGGGAATTAATGGAGAGGTCCATGACCAGCTTGAGCCACAGTTTAATTAGTACTAACTCTGTTGTATGCTGCACAGGCTATAGAAATGAAACATGATCAAATGATCCTGACAAGCAAATTCGGGAAGATAAATCTGACCAAATGATCAACTTAAGCCCCTCATAGACCTTTAGATCACTCCATACAATTTCCTTTAGATCTACCAATAACTATGTAGGTGGGTCTTGGGTTTCAGTTTGGGCACTCTGTCTCTAGAAGATTCGCCATCACTGCCCTATGATTATTTATGACAGATTACTAAATTAATTTAAATAAAGCAATTAAAGCAGAAAACAGGAAGCAGGTCTGGCCTCTGACTAGATACAGGAGGACCTTGAGCAGTATCACATGGCTCATGAACTCCCTCAGTTAGAAAATGTTATCAACTTCTGAATTTAAAATAATAATTAACTTCATCTATTGCACGAAAATTAACAAGAATCACAAAAAAGTTTTCATACCTGAAAAATGACACCGATACATTCAGTCTTTACACCCTATGATTTTCTTGCAGGCTCTGACAAGAAGAAGTAATCAGACCCCTGACAGAGAAGGGGAATTCTGGGTAATGGGCTAAGGTCGAGGCCATGGAGTGAGGAATTATACTGCTCATGACATCTGTTAGTCTGTCCAAACATTGCAGGTCAGGCAGGGGCAGATACAGTTCCCGTCTGTCCTAGACCCAGCCATAGACATGGTCAGGGATGTTCCAGAATAGTTAGAATGAACTGATGATAACCAACAAAGGACGGCACTGATGTAGTCACAAAGAATACTCTAGTTTAAGGAAATATTCAAAAATAATTGCATGAGGTATATTGCTGCTGAAGCTATGTATATGGAATGGTAAAATTAAACCATATATATTGGTACCAGAAGTCCAAATGTTTTAATAAACACCAGAAAGCCGTTATTGAGTACTGGATTATTGTGCTTCACACATTAAAAATAACACTGACAATTTCAATATAAAAATAAGATATGTATAACTGTTAGAAAAGAAGGTAAGAAGGAATAGTCTTGTTCCAATGATAGCTCTGGATGACAGTTTAAGTGTGTTGTGCCAACGGACCATGAAAAACCAAACTTTGAAAAAATAAATGTTAGTGTATTCACTTCACTTTAGGTTGAATCTTCGTAATATATAATATATAATATAATATTTATATTGTATATGTTTTAGTTCCTTATTTTATATTTTTTATGTTCTGTTTGCACATGTTTATTTTCCGTTTACCCTAATGCATTTAGTACAAGTTGGCATCCTGCAGAGCTCTCTATACCAGTGCCCTGGTTTAGGACGTAAAAATTCCAAGACCCTTATCCTAAGGCCATATGTCCCACAAATGTAGCAACTGCCACAGACAGCAGCTGGCACATAGTTCACATATATCACAAAGCCACAGCAGTGTGAGTGGACAGAAGAAAAACCTTCAATAATATCAAACTACTAAACAGAGAATATGAGACTATGAATCCATAAATGGCTGAACAGAGTAGTCCTGAGCCAAAACAGTTGTGATAAAAGGCTGTTGGAGCAACTTAGTGACTCCTGCCAAATGCATCCAAACTGGCTACTTAAAACGATTAAATACCGTATATACGCGAGAATAAGCTGACCCGAGTATAAGCCGAGGTACCTAATTTTCTCTACAAAAACTGGAAAAATGTATTGACTCGAGTATAAGCCGGGGTGGCAAAAGCAAAGTCAGATAGAGTTTTCTTAATGAGAAAAATATATAGAAAGCACCATTGGCCCTAGGAATGAATCAAACAGGATTAATCTTAGTGTCACAATACCTCAATAGTTAAGAGAACACAGGATCATTATTATTACAGGATGGGTTTTCAAGGCAATTCGTATGTTCAAACATTAAAATAAGTTTCCATTTAAAAAGTCTTTCTTATTATTACTGGGACCAAAACAATGGAGCTTCACAGAGACTGCTGGTGCGTCCGATTCAGCGTTCTGTGACCCGGGACAGGTGGACCCTGATTCTGACTCGAGTATAAGCCCACTTTTTGTTCGATAGGTGGTGATCATTCGGGAACTGATAGTTTGGGAACAGGGATCCGACATGTTGATAAATCCCTGTTTGATTGTAATTTCTTGTCAATCGAATCGGCCAGGGATTGCCAAAGGTAGTGCACATTTATTCGCCGAACGATCGCCAAACTGCGATCATTTGCATCACCACGTTGCGATCTATCATTTGTCGATCGCATGGGCTCTGTGTATGGTCAGCTTAAGGAGACATGTAAATGCAAATATGAAGTTCATTTTAAAAGCATTATTTGTGTTTAGCTTGCATACCCCTTTTGAAGGTGCCCATACACGAGTCATCACCCGTTCAACGAACCACTGATCTTGGCGTGATTATGCAAGGGATCGCCAAACTATTGTTCATTGAATTAAAATGTGCACCACTTTGCACAATCGATTCCCTGTTAATCCTTTGGATGGGAATCCTGATCCCCATTCAAAATAATGCAGATCGAACAGGAATTTACAAACATGTAGGTTCCCTGTTTGATCGCCATTTCTTTAAGCGGGATCGTTTTTGATTCCCAAGCAACCATTCACTGATCAATCATTCGTGAATCAAACAAAAATTCGACCCATGTATGGGTACCTTAACTTCTAGTTATCTTTAGTATTTAGCAAACATTAATTCTCATTGACATGAAAATTGTATATAAAAACAAAAATAGACATCACACTTACCATTATTTTGGGTGGGGACTAAGGGTCCTCATCCAAATGATTGGGCAGGGATTGATTGCCAAAGGTAGTGAGCATCTATTTGCTGAAAGCTCACCAAGCTGCTGCTATTAATTGCAGCTCTGCTTTCTCTCCAGCTCAGCCGATGCATGGAGACCTGCGGTTTCCATGCAAAGCAACAGACATTGACCGTGATTTAAGGTCATGTCTGATATGCCTGTTTTCGAGCAGTTTTTCTCTCAAAAACTGGGATGGCCGTATATGATATGGGCCAGAAAGATGGCCGTGAGCACGCATGGCGCTCGAAACGGCCATCGATCTGGCCCATATCTACATGTGTGTACCCAGCTTTACATAAAAATGCATACCTCTAGATGAATTCCTGTAGTCAGTTTGTGCAAAAAATGTACTTACCTGCTCCTATCTTAGCATTCTTGAAGATCAATAGACCAATGCAGTGAGATGCAGGCCCCTGCATACTGTGGCCACACTGGTGGTGAAGTGTGGATGAAACCAAAGAGCACACAGAGGGGTTCAAAATTACAACAGACCCAGAATAGTTTTGAGAAGAGAAGATAATTTTTTTAGCGAGACCTAAATCACAGCAAGATCACAACATGATGGCTTGGTTGTTCATGACCATGGCATGGCATAGAAATGTTAATTCTATAAAAGTCCGGGTGCCAGATTTAAGCAGAACAAACTGGCCACACTCCCAACCACACAGACACACCACCGCTGACTTATTATATCTAAAACAAAACTTTTCTACTCTCCCTGACATTTTATTTATTTATACAGGTCTGTATGTATAACATGTAATAGAATTACATCCGTCTATGCAAGTAGGTTGACTCAATTTGCAAGTCAGCCATACAATGAGATTCGGAGTCCTCTAAAGCCCCCCATACACCACATACAATTACCATGCAATTTCTGTACAATCAACTTTTCTTCTACCAAAACCATATTATATGAGGACCTTTCTACACCTTCCAATCTCTATGTATTCTATCAGGGAGGTCACTATACTACATAGTTGTGGGTAGATCTAATGGAAATTGTATGGAGGAATCTAAAGGTGTATGGGGGGGGCTTAAGGGTGGAGTGCCACTGCCTTGTAAAACAGAATGAGAAACCTGCAAATAACTTTGATAAGTTTTAAGTTTTGATTAGGTTAAGTTGAATGGTTTTGCTTTAATTTTTAATTTTTTATAGAGCAGATGTGTTAATGTTAATGTTAATTTTAATGTATTGTCTGAAGTTTTAAATAAACTATATTTTTATAAAAAACAAATCTTAAATTTTTTATCGTTTCTGTTGTTTCTAGATCATTATTTACTTTTCTCTATAATTTCACAACACTCTCATGTGGCTGAATCGAAGTCAGTATATATTAAAATGACTGTAGTATTAAAAAGAAGTATATCGACAAACAAATATTTTATATAAAAAAAATACAATTACACCCAAAAAAACAACAAGATAAAAATCGACACTATTGTAGAAAAGCATATTATTATAATAACATATAATATTCTAGATTCTCTTCCTCCAAAATAATTTTATGTGCTAAGTGTCTGAGAGTGCTCACCTCCTCCTGGATGTCCTCATCAGGTAATTGTGATGTACTGTGGCTGTCTCCAGCGGAGGGCTCTGGCTGTAAGTAGATATAGAATGGGTTATATATATGCATTTACAACCCCCTTCTGTCAGCCAACACATGCTTCACTACTCTACTGTACATCTGTGTTCTGCTCTATAGACTTCAGCTATAGTTCACCTGCCTAAGGAAAAGTGATTATTCCTGAACGCACAGCGCCACCTGCTGTACACACATCGAACAATTTCTAGTCTATTAGCAGGAGCTGACTATGGAATAAACATATTCTTTTTTTCCACAAGTGAAGCACTGTGAGGTACAGATTTCTGTACCAAAAGCACACGTTAGGCTTTAATGAAAAAAGGTTTTTTACATTGTAGGCCTGAAACTTCCCAAAGAATGTCCATACTGGAGTCTGGTAGACATCCTGAATATAATAACATGTTGCTTTGTGAATAACTCAAAAAATCAGTTAATGAATATTTTAAAAGAAACTGTATCAGATAAATTAGCACTGAAACCACTAGATACCACTTTTATTTAAAACTCCCGCCCGTGCTCCCGAGGGGGGGTGGGGGAGTGATCCGTTCTCCTTCAGCTGCCTCTTCATTAGATCGGAGCCACACAGATCAGTGAGTTTGCGCTCCTGTGGCTCTGATCTCCACAGCTCGTCCTGTGCAGTTCTAACAGTCAGAGCAGGACAAGCTGGGACCATCAGGAATGGCAGGGGGGTTAAACAAACCAGTTGAAAATGTTTGCTACAGCATCCTACCTCATTCCAGCCTTCTGAGTTTATCACCTCCCTTAGTTTAATAAACCTGTTGATAATGCACTGGGTTGTGTGCTACTTTTTGTTTTTCTATATGGTTTCAGTGGGGCTACACTCGGTTTCCAGACATCGATACAATATGATACGATACACATCCATATATTAAAAATATATATTATATAGAGATAATACACTTGCCTCTTAAGGTGGGAATACATGGGTCTATTTTTTCATTTGATAGACTCAAAAAGATAGATTTTTGATCATTTGAACAAAAATCAAACACTGTACAAAGGTTTCACACAAAAGTGAATAATATCAAACAAAAAATCTTTCGAAAGCTGATCAGACATGTTGGTAAATTTTCATCTATCTAATGTAAATCGTATTATTGTTTCATTCAATTATTTTTTTCGATATAATACATTTGAATGGAGCTATTTCTTGTTCAAAACCAAACAAAATTTTATTCGGTTGAATAAAAATACATGTGTATGCATTCGATAAAGTCCTAATCAATATTCCATAAAATATCGAACATCCTGATCAAATCTATTGTCGATCGTGCAAAAATCTATACGTGTATTCCTAACTTTAGTGTCTACAGTCTGGGAATAAAAGGGTGGGGGAAGGGGGGAGCTGGGTGAGACCCAGAGCAGCATAAAAAACACAAAAAGTATGTCATAAATATTTGCACTGTATATGTAACATACGTTTTGGTGTCCTCTGTAGACACTGTAGACATTAAAGCTGGCCATACACCTTTTGATCTATCTGTCAGATATCCTTTAGATATACCAACAACTATGTAGTATAGGGTTCTCTGCGATTGAACACAGATAGACTTGATTGTTTAAGCTGGGCATAGACGGGCGGATTCCTACCTGACCACCGATCGGATGCCATGCGCGTTCCTGCATCCGATCGGGATCGGGTCGACAGGGAATCGAGTGCGCCAACTTGCCATATTGAACTAAAATCTGCCATATGTCGGATTGCACTGTGATTACTTCATCACACCCGCTAGGCGTAGACTTGATTGTTTAGAAAGTCCCTCATATTACATGTTTTTGGTCAAACAAAAGGAGATCAAAAGGAAATCTGACAGAGTAATCTAAAGGAGTACGGGGACCCTAAGATATATATAATCTGTGTATTATGTCTATGAAATATCCTTTTTGGATTGTATGCCTGTTTTTACTATTAACAATATTATTTTTTCATTTTTCTCTATTTTTATAATCTTGTTTAGGAAGCTGCTACTGCACATTTAAACCTTTGATGTTCCATCTGTAGCCTCAATGTTTCCTCATGGGGTTAATTGTCATTACCATATATCCTGAGAAGCATAGGTATCCGATCACTCACCCAGACTTTTTAATAAGTTTGAACAAGTTGGTCTTATTTTATTTATTTATATTTCTCCATGTGTATTTATATGATCATGCCCAACAAGTGTTTTTTTTAATGTTTTTTTGTACAATTGTGCTATGCTATTTTTCCTTTGGTTCCTGACCACAAGGAGTTAAACTCCACCTGCGCTCAATCCCTTTAAAAATATATAGTGCCCCTCCCTCCCCTTGAAAGGAAGGGAAATCTGTGACCCTCTCCTGATTTCACTAGCTGCAGTTGCTGGAACCTGGCGGTTCCTAGAAAGTGATGTCCTCATTACAGACACCACCACAAGGAGCTGTATTCCATCTATACCTTGCTGACATTACCAACACTTGGACCTGATCAGGTAAAATCAGATAGCTGCAAGGATCCAGCTGCACCAGAGTGTTTGTAACACCCATCCTACCTCATCCAGCCTTGAGTTTATCACTTCTTTTTATTTAGGTAATTAAACCTGTTGATAATGCACTAGGGTGTGCACTCAGATCGATAGAACTTAATGATTATCGCATGTTATGTCGATTTGATAGTTTTCTGACCTTTTCGGTCAATTTAACTATAATCGACAGTAGAATTTTTTTAAAGATTTTTTTTTTCTTCGATCGAGTAATGTTACCCCATCACTTCCTATTGAATTAATAAAATCTTCCGATGTTCTTGAAAAATCGATTTGTATTATAATGGAACCTGAAAAAATAATCAATTGTTTTCAAACAAATCGATATTGGATTAAAAAAAATCGAACTTTATTATCGCATCTAACATTGATTTGTTTGAAATCTTCACGTCTGTGGGGACCTTAAGTGTCCCCATACACCTTTTTAGATTTCTCTGTCCGATTTCCTTTTGATGTCCTTTTTTTGTTTTACCAAATATGAGGGACTTTCTAAACCATCAAGTCTACCTGTGTTCACTCGCAGAGGACCCAGCACTACATAATTGTTGGTAGATCTAAAGGATATCTGACAGATCTAAAGGTGTATGGCCAGCTTTAGTGCCAGTATACAGGCACGCTGCTTGTGTCGGGAAGGGAGGGTGACGGTGACCACCAGGGGAGTCTAATGTAAAAACGTTTGTGTTTTAACAAGTTGGTCTTATGGAAAAGAGTACAGAATACATTTTAGCTTTTTATTTATATTTATCCATGTGTATTTATATGATGCCCAACACGTGTTTTTTGGTTTTTATTATTGTTTGTTAGGGCAATATTTCTTTTGGTTCCTGACCACAAGGAGTTAAACTCCACCTGTGCTCAATCTCTTTGAGTCTATATAAGTGGGCCATTCCCCCCTGCTCGCTCTTGGCCTGATAAAGTGGAATTTCTCCCCTAAACATGCTCTATGATGGCACTCCTGATTTTACTAGCTCCAGTCTCTTGAACCTGGAGGTTCCTAAAAAATGATGTCCTCACAACAGACACCCCCACAAGGAGCTGTATTCCATCTTTAACTTGTTGACACTATCAAGTGAGATCCTGCACCTGTCCTCTATCTCTGGTACGGGAGGATCAGCTAGCTGCAGGCATCCAGCTGCACCAGAGTGTTTGTTACATGTATGTTACTCCACTTGTGAGTTTATTATCTGACTTTTTATTTAGTTTAATAAACCTGTTGACGCTAGCTAGGTTGTGTGCTTCTTTGTGTTTTTCTATATGGTTTCAGTGGGGCTACACTTTCTACATCCTGGGTCTTGCACGCCATCAGCTATTCCTAATGGACTGTTTCCCTTTGCTATACTTAAAAGCTTTTCTGGACTTTAAGTGGTGTATGTTTGCCCTGCTAAGGAACCTTACCAGGACTGTAATTTACTTTTGGGGCTGATTGACTGTTTTTTGGGAGGGGGGGGGGTTGTCTCCTGCAAACAAACTCACGGGGAAGCATATCATCATCGTGCGCTCATCAGGTTTTCATGCCTCACTGGTCAGTATCATTTGTCTTCCTTTCTTCTTTTTTTTTTTTTTTTTTTTTTTCTGTGTAGCCTCAACCAGAGTTGTCCAGTGTGAGCAGCGCTAAATAAGCAGCTGATCAAATGGATCATGTGTTTCTAAGTTCTGTTACAAGATAACTTTTTTCTAGGAGAACCTGCCAGCCCTAATGTAATGTTTCTTTTCTCATGCTAGATTATTATGATGTTCCTAACATGTTTGGTGGCAAACAAAAAAACATGCAATTTATGCAGCATTAACCAGTGGTTCCCAATTTGGGGTGTGTGGAGGTTTTCTGGGGATTGCAACTAGGGGGGCAGCTGAGGTATGGATTTTGTTGTACTTTATTTGCATACAAAGAACAGAAACAATAGAGTATAAAAACATCAGTAATTTGGACAATACCCTGAATTTCTGGGTAAAGCCCCCCCCATACACCTTTTAGATCTATCAACAGGTATGTACGGCCGAGTCCTCCCTGATAGAATACATAGCAATTGGAAGGATTAGAAAGCTCCTCATATTACATTATTATTATTATTATTAACATTTATTTATATAGCGCCAGCATATTACGCAGCGCTGTACAATACATTAGAGTGGAGATACAACACAGTATAACACACAGGTACAGGTAATGACACAGTAGGAGTAGAGGATTTCGGTAGAAGAAAAGTTGATTGTACGGAAATCGTATGGTAACATTGTAAGGTGTATGGGGGGGTAAAAACGTGTCTTACCTGAGGTTCAGACTTATTATGGCTGTTGTCATTACCCATGTTGTCATTCGGCTTCTAGTGCATTACATAGGAATAATCTGCAGAAAATAGAACACAAAAAACAAAGAAATGTGTGTTATCCCAGATATAAAGCCACTTGAGATTTCATAGTAAATGTACACCTGTAATCCTAAAAAATACATTAATATTTTTTTCAGCAGACAACAAAATTTTATCATTTTCACAGAGAAATGTTTTAAAATACATCTATTGTATTTCAGAGTTGGAAAAGAATGCCAGTGGTATGCATTGCAATCATTCAGGTAGCAGCTGTCAGAAAGAAAATGTGATTTGCTCCTATGGACTTACAGACCTTCTGAATGAAGTTTGAATTGCAGTAAGTTACAAGCTGCTGAAAAACCAAGGAACTGATCATTTATCTAGACTAGGTGCACTGGCAAAAGTACAGAAGTAATACTGCATGGGTTCCTTTTGTCATATGTAGGTGAATTTAGCCCAGTATACATACAGCCCTTGCATAACAATACAATTGAAGACAGGTTTCAATAAAGTTTGTAAAAAGACCTACTTCTGTAAAAAAAAATGTCCAGTATGGTCCTACCAAATGAATGTAATCCAGCTGTTTTGTAGTATAGTGTTCGGAAGTCTCGTACTCCAGGTAAAGCCCTTCCACAGCGGAAATATGTTGCATAACATTCCAGATTGTACTTGTTGAAATAATGCTTTCTCTTCCTCCCACACAGACAGGTATAACACATCTATTATCCCAGACCCACCCACCATAACACCAAACCTGCTAAACACACATTGCCGGCAGCCGCCCTGAACATTTCAGACTCCTAATTTACTCTGGATCATCCGTCGCCTAGTAAAACTGTAATCACTTTGAATGTTGCTCATTAAAGGGAATTAGTACTAAAAACTTAATGTGTAAGTATTTACAATTTGGTTAGCTCATTCAGATCTTAGTGAAATTGGTCCCTGTTCAGACCTAAATATATATATATATTTAACGATCGTGGAGAAGTGTCGTTTGACCCTAACCACAAAATGCGTTCCCTCTGCAGCAGACAGAGGCTAGGTGACTTTAAAGGTCTCCTCAGGTATGGATGAATAATGAAAAAAAGGTATGCAGGAGGTAAAGGCAGAACAAAGGGTAATTTAATTAGAGTAGTCTAATGTGTCACCGATGTAGCCCCTGCTAGTAATGTTGGAAGCTGTGAGATATATATGGGGATATGTTTTATGTTATGGACACTGGGTGGCAGCAGAGGAACTGTTGGTGTGGAGACAAGGCAGCAGGACGTGACCAAGGGGAGGACAGGAAGAAGGAAGTGAGGAAGAGTTCCGCCCGGCATCGTGTGAGGGGAGACGAGTGAGGAGCGTGGTAAGCACTTGTGTGTCGTGACAGTGACAACCGGACGAGTTAAGGAGCCGAGACTCGGGTGGAGGTGATTCTGGAGCTTAGATTGCTGCTCCGCCGGGAGGATCTTGGACCCCGATCAGTTAATCCCGGATTATCGCGATCGGATTATCGCAGCGGATCCTGCGCGCAGTCCTCAGACAGCTAAGTACTCTTGCCTCCCTCCTTGGATTACAAATAGAGCCAGAGCGCTCTCTATTGCTTACTTTAAGGGCCCCAACGTTGGTACCGGACTCTGTAGTTTAAAATAATAGCTGGCCAGCTAAGGGGAAATCTTTACTGTATTTGCCTGTTAGAGTTATCATTCTGCTACACCCACACAGTTGGTGGTCAGTCAGTGTGTTTACTGCAGTTAGAAATAGGGGGTATTGAATTGCATATCTGTACTGTTTGAGTTGTTTACCTCCATTTTGTTTTGTGCCAATATCCGCCCGCGTTTACAGGGCTGACCTAAGGACGACCACTGTGTGGCGCCTTCCATAATTAATAAACCATTGTTATTATTTCACCCATCTTTCCTCGGTGTGCTGGGCTGGGGTCCAGGGGAGGTGAGTCACCTGAAGCTGCCAGGGAAGAAGACCCGAAAATACATACACACAGCTGCACCCACGGGTGTTAGCGCTACACCAGGGTAACATGTGCTGGGCATGTAGCAAGGAAACAGTGTGAATACAAAACAGTGACAATATGAAAAAATGAAAATAATAATTCATAGACCATAACAACGCTAGCTGCGGGCTCAAAACATTATGAGATGGAATATCTAGAGTTCGTTTCCCAGAAATGAGCGAGGGGGACTTGGCCTAGGATGAAGGCAAGGACTGTCCCGACGTACGTTTCGTTAGAATAGCTTCATCAGGGGAGAATAGTCCGCCATAGGTCAAGTATAAGGTCGCTAGACGTTGTAAGGTGACAGGGAATATGGGGTTAGTGGGGCAGAGCACAGACCCGGGTATTGGAACGGGGGGTCCCCCTTCGCAGGCAGCAGACATCCACTCGCCGAGGGCACGTGGACAAAGTATAAGTCAAAGGTCATAGGGCGTCCATGGAGGTAAACGCATGGCGTAATTAGAAGGTAAGCGAGATAAATTCGTCAGGAGGTCTGGGGGTGCGGCGTCCAGGTTCCCAAGTATCCTTGTTGCCCTGTTCAGACCTAAAATCGGTCTATGGCACAGGAAAGACCTCCAGCATCAACTTTTTCTAAGATTGCAGAAGTGCAACATTTTTCTACCCGCATGAGGAGATAGCCCTAGTTTTTTGGAATTACAAGGATAATCTTACGAATTTTGGGTGTTAAGGTGAGGGGTGGGGGGTAAGGTTAGTGGATTCTGATGGGTGAGGTTAGTGGATTGGGGAGGTTAGATAAATTTTAACCCCCCCAACCCCTAAAATGTACCCCTACAGTCAAGCACCACTTCCCCTAACACCCACAAAACTCATAATATTAACCCTGTAATTCTGAACAATTAGGGCTATCTGCACATGAGCAGTTGTAAGGGTAGAAAATATTTCGGGTAGGGAAATACCCCAGAACACCGGCAGACTGTCAATATGAATTTTGGCATCTGTGAGGAAAGCAGAGTGCCTAAAGGAAAGGCAGACAACCATGTGGAAGATGTACATAGTATTCAAATATAAATGTGAAAAAATGTGTTAGAGCCACACTAAAAGAACTTTGCATTGTAACTGGATGTTGAAAGATCT
>CM070037.1:45654946-45683588 GCA_036250615.1 Ptychadena robeensis | reverse complement strand
AGTAGGCTTTTGAGCCTATACAGCTTGGAGTAAGACAACATGCATAAAGAGGATGATGTATATGTATATGTATGTGCACATACAGCCTCCTCAAACATTCATTACATTAAAACAAGGATATTCCAATCCAGATTCTACCTTTATTCACAAAATTTCCCCTAATCCGCAACAGTTTTCAGACTCGCTCAGTAAATTGGTACAGAGTTTGGAAATTCTTGCCAGTTAGAGCTCATCATGTGTATTCATCTCATTCTGTTTCTACATGTTCCTGTAGTTGGCGTATTGCCATCAGTAATCTGTATTATACTTCATTGCAGCTTACATTTATGGGTATTAATCGGCTTGAAAATCCAGACAGTGACAGTGAAGATGGAGACTTTGCCAAAGGATATCTCCCCCCAGATGCTTGGCATAAACTTGGAACTGAAGCAGATAAACATTTTAGTAGAACACCTTCTTTTCATTTCATGTGAGTGATGGTCTGGTCTATTACGATCTAGTTTTACCAGCATGGAGTCTCTGTAAGCTGTTCAGTCTGTGATCTCATATTTATTTCTCTAGGCTAGGTTCATTCAAGACGGAACCTCCTGTAGTTCGGCAAAAAATTGACCGCCAAAGAAGAGCCAATAAAGTTGAGGAGAAGAGGGTGATGCCAGCTCAGGTGAGAGGCAGTTTTTCTGGTTGCACTGCTGTGTCATGTTTAGCTGCTAAATGTCAATTTAGAAATTGAAGGTTTGGATATATATAGGGAACCCAGCCTATTAACTCCACAATGGTGGATGGACTGTTTCCAATGTCTGTACAGTTGGGATGGCTAGGAAAATCTGATGCTATAGATATGTTTGTGAGCTCAACACACTTTCCTCTATTACTCTGCAGATTATATATATATATATATATATATATATATATATATATATATATATATATATATATATATACTGGAAGAATCAACTCCGTCACTACCTATCTATGGCTGCATATATTACTGTATGAAATGTAATACAAAATATACTAATTAAAGCAGATTTAAACTCCGAAAATAAAAACTTGCCTACATGGGGTGTCGTCCAGCATGTAAGATGGTAGAACAAGTCTCTTCCGGTCTCTCTCTCTCCACCAATCCAGATCTGTATCCGGCGATACTTCCACCCCTCCAGCATCACTGGATTCAGACAGTGGGAGGTGGGAGGCAGACATCAGAAGTGACATCTACTTCCCTAATGTCCACTGGATGGCCACACAGCAGGGGTGGGGTGCCAGCGCATTTTTACAGATTTCAACAGGTAGATTTCAACAGGTAAGGAAGGGTATTCCCAGGTTCTCGGTTAGTTACAGGGTATATAAAGAGCTTCCAATAAAGGCTTGCAAAGTCCAGAAGGGGAGTTGCACAGTGTTATATGAAAGAACTCATAGCCACCTAGTGCAACAATTTAGAAAATATGTTCCTTAGGATACCATTGCTCATATGTTGGTGATTTATTGTATCATTAAAAAGATTCCCAGATCTAAAGACCTCTCTGTATGCAATATGAAGCTGAAAGGTAATAAATGGGATCATATGACTTATCAGTACACATCTGTACTGGCATGGTGATGTGTTACTAAGGATACCATGGGTACCTTCCACACTTTGTAAGGAAGGGAATACAATATAGAAGTTTTAAATCACACTGTGGCATTAAAAATAGTTTTGTGATATTAAAAGAGACCACAATAAATTCTTTTAAAACATTTCCCATCTTTTATTTGACTTCTATTTAGTGTGATTCAATTTACAAACAAATACATATGATAAGTGTGAACACAAGAAAATTAAATGATGTAATTTTGTGCTCCAGCAAAGCAAAGTTGAAAAAAGTATAAACTTGAACTTTCTTTTTTGCATACTTCTTGCGTTGATAATGCTTTAACAGTGCAAAACCACATTCTGCACATATCACAACATATGTTGCTGCTGCTTAAGTTGTTGCATATTTATATTTTTAGCTGAAATCAATGGAAGTGTCCCACCAGGAAGCAACAGAGAAGGAAGTGGAACGTATTCTGGGCTACCTACAGTCCTACTTTAGAGACGATCGTAAGTTTGTACTGTTGTGGCATTGGTAGTGTCTGCTTGTATTTATCCTTTAGAAATGCTTAATGATCTCATAGTAAATTGCACAGGTACAAAAGGATTACCATATTTTGCCAGCTCTCCCGGCAAGGAGATTAGCTGGGGAGCTGTCAGTTGAGAGATGCCGGCCGGTGTCCAATTCTCCCATCTGAACTGTATTATTGCTTATACCAGCAGAGCCCTGCTGGTATAAGCAATGAAGAGAGAGATATATGAACTGCCATCTATCCCTCTCTTCGTGTCTGTGGAAACCGCAACCACTCTGCAGCTTCCACGGACACAGGAACAGCAAGAGAGGAGAGGAGACTCCGCAGCCTTCCCGCCCCCTCCTTATCAGTGTGGAGAATGACTTGATGTGCTGTGCTAGTACTGCTGCTAGTGACATCTACTGGTTGAATTTGATATTGCATTAATTGAATTCATTGCATTAACCCAATTGATGTGAAAACTTATATATCATTTTTTTCCCCCTGGTTTCCTGCCCTAAAAACTGGGTGCGTCTTAGTCTGAAAAATATGGTAGATCATCAGAGTTCAATATTTTGCCTGTTGTTACTTAATGAGGGCAATCTGTCTCTGGTGCTCCTAAAGATCTGGAGTTGGATTCACTCCCATGCAATAATCATGCAGCTCAGTACTCGGTAACCTAAAATTTGTTGCTAATGAAGGTAAACGATTGAGTGTCATAGATCAGTGACTCCAATCATTTTTGCTGACCTTTTCTAAATTTCCCATTATTGAATCAGTCTTGTAAAGCATAAAACACCATTTGAAGGACATGTTACTGGGTCCAATTATAAATCACGACTAAGTTTACACACCAAGGCTGGGACTCCACTACACCAGGAGCACTTCCCATTCAGAGTAATGGGGATTTGAAGAGCCTGTGCACACACGGTTTACTGGCGTTTGATTTGCACAACATGGCACCGTTGCATGTCTGATGCAAATTTCAACGCACATAAAAAATGGGTGGAGAAGAGCTCTTAGACTGCCAGGTAACCAGAATTTTTGTAAACAGTTTGGGTATAGCAGATGTGCTAATGAGCTACAAAATTCAGACATTTTATTTTACTGGCGTACTTTCTGTGGATTCACATGATGAATCCAACACCTCCCTATGTAAGAATTAATGAGTCAAGTTTTGACAGTGACTATGAAGTTGTAATCACAATAAGGTTTAAATCAGACTTTTGACTAGGCTGGTCCATGACTCTTTTCTCTTTTTATAATCCTATTTTGTGGATTGTGCTCTAAATACTTTTACATTCAAATTCATCTTTAAAGGACTGCAGCTGTTGACTACGGTGGACTACAATAAGCATTGTAGTCAACTGATAGCTCAGTAAGCCAAAACATGGAAATGCAAACATAGCATTGAGATTTGAGCATGCAGAGGGAATGAAGGCCGGTGTGGTCACCCGGAATAATGAAGACCAAGAGACTGACCACCAGCTATGTTGTGTTGTGTACAGAAACACATTCTTAATAAAAGTAACTGGCACTGTTATATGAAAGGCTGTAATGACAAATACATGGTGGGTTTAGGGATAATTTAATATATATAGTTGGTGTTGCAGACTTCCTAAAGGTAGCCATACACAGGTTGATTTCACACTCGATTCCTGGCTGATCGATCACCAGGCCCGTGCACGCCGATCGACGAGGAATCGAGTGCAGCCTGCCTTAACCGATTGACCCCGACCGATCGACATGGCCCCCAAATCAGATCGGCCAGGGAACCAACCTGTTGGTGTTTTCTGATCGATCAGGCACACATCAAGGGGCGTTGACATTTGTGAATCGATCGACTGGTAACAGAATCATCCAGGAATCGGTGGCCTAAGGTGGTCTAAGGCACAGACTTGTATGGTCGATCGATCGACGCATGTGACTTCATCGGAATCGTTCGGATCGTCGATCGATCACTCAGAAATCGACACGTGTATGGCTAGCTTAATAAAGGATCCTGTAGTATGTATCATGATACATACAATGATAACATATGTAAAATGATTATTGCATGGCCAACCTCTGTCCTTCTGGGGGTTTAATTGGATTACTGCATAGCAAAGTGAAAAGTTGAACATGAAAAAAAATTCTAATATTATCATTCCTTTCATGTGTTGGAGTTGTGTTTTATTTTTCTTATATAGTATGATTTATTCATTTTTTTTTCTTTGATAGCTGAGACTCCCATATCTTTCTTTGATTTTGTTATCGATCCAAATTCTTTTGCTCGGACAGTTGAGAACATCTTTCATGTTTCATTTATCATTAGGGTAAGTCTTCTCTACAGTTGTCCATAGTGATAATTGTTGTTCCTCTTTTTTATGGTGACTGGAGAAAATTATATTACTATTAGAACAAGGTCCATTTCGTATAATTGTGTGCTTTATAATTTCTCACACTGATGTCTTCCCTGCTTATGTATACTATAATGACATCTCTTTTTAGGATGGTTTTGCAAGAATAAAGCTCGATAATGACAAGCTGCCAGTGATAGGTGAGCATGAACAAAAAAGACATAGACTTAAAATACCCCTATATAGACAATAATACTTGAATTGAACAGCGTTTATATATGTAGTGGAATCATTATCTGTCAAAGAGTGTTGTTGTTATCATCTAGAATTTATAAAGGCATGAAATAGGATGTTTAGAATTTTTTTTTCTTCTTTTACCGAGGGCAGTGGAGTCTCAGTCAGCAAAATATGAACTCGACTCCTACTAAATGTGATAAAAAAAAATCAGTCATAAGTCATCATTAACTACTTCTTTGCTATAAGAGTAAAGCCCAATACATTTTAATTACGTTCGCATAAAAAAATACAGAGGAATTTGGGGTTTTATCTACCACGTATTTGGTATGCTAATGTATTCATAATGCATTGGGCTTTGTTCTTGTAGCAGAGAAGTAGTTAATGATGAATTGGGACATTTAATCTTTTTTTTTTCTTCTCATTTAAATTTAGTAGGAGTCAGTAAATTTTTTGCTGGCAGCCATATGTTTTACCTTTGCCCCTCCCTTTGTTGGTGGACAGTACTGGGAGTTTTCTACTTGTCTTACCTGTAGTTCTTCATTGGTTTATATTACAAAAGTGTTTTCTGATTTGGTTTACAAGTTTCCTGTGTTAGAGTAGCAATTTTTTTTCTTTGCAGGAATTGTAGGGCCCCCAAAAATGATATTCTTAATATTCCAATTATACTCTTCGTTCCCTTAAGGGGCATATTTTGTCTACAGATGTATCGGACATCTGTGGAAACAAACCACAGAATAAACTGAAAGCATGCCTTATGTTTGTAACTGTCCTTACCCAGGGCATTTCATAAACACAAAAGGTCAGGACCTTGTCCTTCAATAGACAGGGATCATTTTATTTTGCATGCCTTTTAGGATGACTTTTATGTGTATATCATTCATTAGAACCTGTGGACCAAGAAGAGGAGTCGCAGGCAGATAAAGATAACCAACCAAGGAACCAAGCTGTCATATCCCTCAGCCACCAAGACTGGAAGGTGACTGTTACTTTTTATTCGTTTTCACAAATGAAAGTAGAGACCGTGAATAAGTCAAGAAATTCACAAACTGGTGAACTTGTACAAAGCAGTCAATATAAGTCGTAATGGTTTAGACCGACCACCTACATTTCTATTGCACAGTTGAATGCGAAGAGAACCTTCGCAGTGAGAAGAGAACTTCTTGGCCAGCAGTTAATGGATTTATATGTATGGTATATATGGATGGGCTGCGTTGACACACCGTCACGCCATGCAAATAACACAGGAGATATCTGCGCAGCCTATAACGCAGTGGAAACTTGGCCTAAAGCTAGGCATGAACACATCAACTTTTGTTTGATTTTTCTATTACATTTTTAGAGTTTAAATGTGGACTCGATCAATGGTGCTACAATATTGTATAATCTGTGATGCAAAACAGATTCCTTAAATTACATTACTCGCCAATCATGAAATAAAGGTGTGAGCATGCTCCATTGTGTGGTTACTTATAATTTCAAAACCTTAAAAATCCTACTGGAAACAATCACACAGCTTTTATTTCCATCACCATATAAACAATGAAAACATTAATATTAAAAGTACATTGGCTGTAGAGTTGTGTGACTTTTGCTCTATAACCACAACAACAAAAAGCAGTTGTTTTTGAGCTACAGTGCATCTAATGCATAATGAGACAGTCATGCTTTTTGTACATACAGGAAGACCGTAGTAGAATTCATTTACAATGTGGTGCCCGATGTCTGGGAATAATTTCTAGAATAGCTGCTCCGCTTCCTGGTTTGGTCATCATGTTGTAGTAATGTTTTTCTTTATGTCCTAGGAAATTATAGAAACGTTTGAAATTAAAGAACCAATGATCCCCCCACTGAGTACAACCTGAATCTAAGACCGTAAGTATTAATGTTTGTATTGCGTTCATGAATTGTGTTGAGAATGAGGGATTTTTAGATTGGCATGCCTCTGTGTTTGTCATTTTCATTCAGTGCAGAACCCTTATTTCAAAATAAAAACACATACCTGCCTTCTATTTAACCTTTACCATGTATTAGGGGATTTAAGTTGTAATGCCTTAAACTCATTATTGTTCATAAAGCCCGCAAGATGCTGGAAATCTGTTCGCTGCTGCATGTCTTTTTTCAGCAGTGGATACATGGCCTTTTGGTGGTAGGCCCGGCCCCATAGGTAGCTGTGTGTTCTAATATTTCCTATAGTGTTTGCTCTACAAATTTAATATTTATAATGGATAGTATTGTTCCAAAATAAAATTAAAATTGTGGTTTTTTTTGTTCCAGCATCAAATCTATTGAATATTATTGCATGCATCTATTGTGTGTTAGAGTATATAACATTTGTTTGATGTGTGTGTTTACATTCTCTGCTAGGAATGTGAGAAGAAACGGCTGATGTTGGCGATTCCAGTTCTGTGGGACCATGGAGGGATGTTACTATGTTTCCTCAAAGATTGTATTGCCAGTTATGCCAGGCTTTATGTAAATATTGTTTAGTTCATGTTAATATAAAGTTATTTTATAAATATCTAAGTTTGGTTTTATTCCTACATGGCCTGTGTTCTGTGGTAACATATTGATGTAATGGATCTAGTGTAATTCCTAACGAGGTAATTGAAGCTTTCTGTGTTACTGGGATTTTAAAGAGGTTGATTTTATCCCTTTATGGAAGAAAGCTGTAAATGCTGGGTTCTTCTTTTTACAAAGAAATGCAGTATTCCATGCAGGATAAGACGCCCTCTTGTATACAGGAGTGTGTCTTTTCTATGCTGTGATCTCTCCCTGCTTTTTCTCATGCTAAGTATCAATAGATGATACCTAGGAAAAGGGAGGGAGGAGAGCAGATTAGGTCTGATCACCTTCTCTCCTGTGGATAGATGGTACCTAGGAGATAGGAGAGCGGGGAGTGATTAGAGCAGAAAGGAGAAAAGCAGGGTACAGACGGCTCGACATTCGACCTTGCAGCAGCGTGATGACTGTCAGCTCTCCCCAGCTCAGCCGATGCTTTGCATGGAGACCCGGGGTCTCTAGGTAAAGCAATGGACATCGGCCGTATAAATGGTCATGTCCAATATGGCGATGTGGGATTGATTATTCCCGCTCGAAAACAGCGATGGCCGCATATTATATGGGCCAGATAGATGGCCGTGAGCACGCACGGTGCTCGAAACAACCATCGATCTGGCCCGTATCTATATGTCTGTACCCTGCTTTAACCAGGCTGCTTAAGGCTATGTCCCCACTTGGGTGGTCACACACGATTCTGTGATTGCTTGTGATTTTTCTTGCTTACGATCTGGGGCGTTTTTGGATGCGTTTTTCCAGACAGGCCAGTTCAAAAAGCATTTTTTAAACGCGTCCATTTATGTCTATGGGGCGCCGATCGTGGTGCAGCCCGTGATCAAAAATGCGGCTTACTATACCGTTGTCGCCGCGGATGATCACCAAAGTGGGGACAAGCCTTAACTGTAAAGGTAGCCATACAGTGATAGATTCGCGTGTGATTGATGAATTGGTCGCATTGCAGAGAATTGATTTGCACCACTTTGGGTGCTCCATCCCTGGCTGATACTTTGGATGGAGATGAAGTGTCCCCATCCAAAGTAATGGCAATCGAACAGGGAGTTACCAACATGTTTTCTCCCTGTTCAGCCAACATTTTCTTGGAGTGGAGATCAATCGATCCAGGTGGGTAGTGTTCACGTTCTATCCGATCTGAAAAATTGATCCATGTATGGGTACCTTTACTGATAACTCCCTGCTCTGTTTGTGTTATCACTTCATGTATCAATCTTGTCCATGCGTGTTTAATATGGCGATCTTAACTTAAGTTTTTGCTATTCTAGCACACATCTCTCCTTTGTTCTTAAAGAAGGACCTATATTGTATTTGTCTATGTTGGGTAGTGCCTACCCGGATATTTGTATATTTTGAATTGTTAAATTGATAAAAATTAAATAAAAATATTGAAACGTCGAAAGACCTATATCCTATGGTGTTCGCTTTAAGATTTGTGATGGCTGTTCAGACATGAAGCTCTGTGTTGCCTCTCTAATAATTCTGCTAAAATGGCTACACTTGCCTGGCTTTGTATATATAAAGCCCCCCATACACCTTTAGATCAGTCCAGACAATATAGAACAACTATGTAGTGCCGGGTCCTCCCTGATAGAATACATAGTGATTGGAAAGTTTAGAAAAACCATATTCCGTGGTTTTGGTAGAAGAAAAGATGATTGTACAGAAATTGTATGGTTGTAATGTGTATGGGGGCTTAACTAGGTGCACACAGAAGAATGTAAAAGGGCAACTAACAGTATTTTTGCATATTAGGACTTGGTACACAAAGACAGAATACGGTCTGTCAACAAAGCGCGGATGGCGTTCAGAAACGTCCTTATGTAATGCCTATTGGGTGTAGGGCCGAAAAGCAATCTGGGAAGCCTTATGTTGTGTCTTACCAGCTGCTGTGCTTTACGGGCGTCCGTGAGTGGTTCCTAAGCGTACAAAGGAAGCTTTGGTTACTTGTTTGGTATAGTTTTATTTTACCTGTTATTCTTGTAGCAAATACACTGCTACATATAGAATTTCTTCATACAATCCCTTATTAGACAGCTTTTCCTGTCCTTGCTTTATTACCAAAATGCTTGTTCTAGATCAACCGTAAGAGTTGATGTCATTAACACTAACATATCCTCTAGTCTCGGATGCCTTCATTGGTAGCAAAACTTGAAGCAGACCTACCACCTCTGCATCTGCCTTCTATAATCAGGGCAGGTCGGTCATCGGAGGTCAAAAGTAAGAAAAAAAAAAGCCTAGTTAAGATCGATTCCCGATCCGATCTTTCCAGGCGATCTTGGAATCGGCAATTGATCGGATCGGCAATCAATGCAACACCACTTTGGGAATCTGATTTGTGGTCGATTTGGACATAAGCAGATCTCCAAAATGACCGACTTCACAAAATCCATCAATGGGAAAGGCTGCTGCATAGGGCTGTGGGTCCATCAACGTACTTCGATTGCCAAAACGATCGACCAAAAAAAAAACATGTCCGATCCAATTTTTAGTCGATTCTGACAAAAAATTCAGATTCCGATTTTTCCGATTTTGTTTGGTCGATCGTTCAGGGTGGGCAGGACCCGATTGATCGCCGATTAATTGGCGATCAATCTCATGAACACGTGTACTGATCGATCTGTCAAAAATCTCGGGAAAAATCGACCTGTATATGGCTACCTTAAAACTTTCAAAATACCGCAACGTTCTGCCCCCCCCCCCCCCCCCCCCCCCCCCCCCCCCCCCCCCCCCCCAGTGACAAGCTGCCATGGCAGGTGCAAGGGGCCATAGGAGGTTATACATAACTTCTGATATCTACCTTGCCATGTGCCCGCAGCCAGCCAGAACTGAATCCAGTGATGCTGGGAGGGTGGAGCATCAATGGATTCAGTTCTGGATTGGTGAGACCAGAAGAGTCTCCTCCGTTTTGCAGCCTGGAGAATCGGACATTACAGGCATGGCAGTGGGGGAGGTAAGGTAAAGTTTATCTTTAGGATGAAGACCCGATGTAGGTGAGTTGTGTATATGTTTAGTTATTTCTATATAATTTTTTTTTTTTTTTAGTTAACATCCACTTTAAGAAAAGGAAATTGGTTGAAACAATAGCCAACATTGTTTTAAATTTGCAATATAATCATTTTCCTTGTAGGTTCAATTTATTAAGGCTACACTGGGTCGCACCAAAAACGCAAGTGCGTTTTGGTGCGTTTTAGGTGCATTTCAATGCAGTGTTTTAGGTGTGTTTTTCAATGCATTCAATAGTGTTATTCATTGCCTCTCTTTGTTCTGAACATGGAGTGTCTTTGGTGCTTGATTTTCTCAATGTGAATTGCCTTGCTTAGAAATGATATACATCAGAGAGCAGTAGGTGTTGAAATGTGCATTTTTGAGACGTTAACAGGTGAGCTAGTGGTACCGCTAGAGGGTCCCATACAAGTGTATGGGACATGCTTGCGCTGTGCCTGCAAAAATGCATGCTGCAGGGCAAAAATGCAACATGCTATCACAATTGCAAAAGCGAGACTAGTTCACCCCTGAGGCCGATCACCCCTGATTGGTCGCCATAGACCTGAATGGGCGCAGTTAAAAAATCGTGTGTTATTTCAACCGCGCTTATTCACTGCCTATGGAACAGCCTAGATGTACAAGGTTGACTAAATGTCTGATCATTTCTTGATCAATGCTCTGTTCGATAGTGATCACTTTGGGTCAATCGTACCAGGTTGGTAGGTAACAGATTGCTTTTTTTGGCAGCATGAATGTAATTGAACCGTGTATGGTGGCTACCTTTGCATTTTGTTGCATTAAGGACTAATGACCCTGAGCTCCCCAAACATTCCTGCATGACTGGATCCCGCCAGGTACCCTAAGTGCCAGCCTTATTTGAGATTTCTTACTGCTTTGTTAAAGTTGGTATTGATGAGTATAAAAGTGGGCCTTTCGCCATAAATTCATCATAACATTAATGGCACTAGAAGTAACTATAATAGGGAAGAATGCATAAATACACCCCCACAAAAACGTATCTATAAGGAGTAATTTAAGCAGATTCCTCGCAGCCCATCCTCTACCTCTGGCTATGAGGATTTGTGCCGCGGTGCCCCCTGGTATTCACGGCAGAGATTGACAAGTAAATCTTAAATCTCGGCTCTGCATTAAAACAAATTAGATGTATTTCCCCATAGAAAACCATTATAAACACCCCCAGTGGCTACTTACGATATTGCACCCTGTGTTATCTTGTACGATTCCAGGAAACAGCAGGTAAGTATATTTTTTGTAGGATTGTGGACTGCTATGCCACCATCATACCAGCTCATAGGTAAATTAAACCTTTTTTTTACATATATATTTTTAGATTTTGACTATCCGCTTTAATGAACATTTACTTTTCCCTGTTGGGATATAATAAAAAAAGACCTCAACGTATGCTATATTTAGTGATCCATTTTAATTTAAACTCATTGGTTTAAACAACACATTGGTTAAACCCTTTCTCAAACACTCTTTGACAAAGGTCTGTCGCCATAAATAAAGTTAAACGAACACAGGTGTTTTGTTATTACACGATGGTTTTTCACAGCACTTCTTATGTTTCAAACAAGAAAAGAAGTTTCCATTTATTATTATTTATTATTGGGACTGATACATGGAAGCTGAGGACAGCACAACAAGGGGCCTGTGATCTATACTCTCTTCTACTCCATGTTCCTGATTCACCTGGCTCTCCAGCACTGATCAAGAGACACACACCTATAACGCAGACTTTAAACCAACCAATGAAATGCTGTCGCTGCTATAGATGAGTGGCCTATTTTCAGTCTGCATGTAGTTTGCTAATGTCAGATTTTTGGCAATTCATTGACCATCTTGGATGTATATGTGTGTTGTTTTATCAGTCCATTTGGCTCAGTAAACATAATTTGAGGGTGCAGCATTAGCACCCTGTGTCATATAGTCTAGGACTCCCCTGGTGCTCGGATGGAGTTCTCCTTTATATGACGTTATACGCAATACCAGGGGGCGCCTGAGCGCGGTGTGGGGGCAGTAGAGAGTCCTCGGTCAGGGGAAGGATTTCTCTCAATGGACGGCTGCTTTACGGCCCAGGTTCATTTGAAAGCCGATTCCCGAAGCTGCTGCCAGTATGTATTCTATACTGGAGTACAGGGGTCTCAGAGATGAGGGGAGGTGCGGATACTGCCGCTCCCTTCACGGAAAGGCATCTCATGGTAAGTCCAGCCATTGAAGTGTGTCTGTCAGTGGAGCAAAACACCAGTTATGCGAAGCAGTACGAGGATGTATAAGGAAGCCACCGCTCTTCCCTTACTAAAGATGGCGCTCGCAAGCTTGTATTCCTTCCTGAATGGAAGACTTTCTGCCCGAAGTATAGATGGCGGCTCGGGAGCCCTATAGGGGCGGGAGCGCGCACGCGCGTGCCCCGCTCCTGTGACGGCCAGGGCAGGGAGGAAGATGGCGTCTGCCGGCGGGGGATCCCTGAGTATCCTGGAGTATTTTGGAGGAGAGCACGGGAACCGGTGCGGGTATTGTAAGAGCGACGCCGGGAACGTGTCCCATGGTGAGGAGCCGAGAAGGTTACGTCTCCTGCAGCTGGGGTGCATGCTGGGACTTTTAGTGCACCAGAGCTGAAGTGTTATCTGTCGTGGGTGTCCTCCCTGATTTAGTTATGATGTATTCTCTGTAATACTTGCATATAACTTCTGTACAATACAGGTGGATGGGGAGGACACACTCCTCCATAAACAAGTCACTACTTCATCCATTTATTCTGTCAGCTCAGAGCACTGTGACAGTCTACAGCGCATGACATCACAAACTTTCCCCAACTTTATGGTAGTTTGGAGGGCTTAGAACCCCTTCCAGATGTTTCTGCTTGCAGGAACTAGATTTCCACTCACTTCCTGTCACAGTGACAACATTTGAGCTCAAACAAGGACAACCTGATGATTGTCAGTATATCCTGTGTTGGGCCACCCTTACTTCCTGTTTGTAGGATCAGTTTGACAGAAATTTCTTCTGGATAGCAATCAAAAAAGTCAGGTATCCAAAACAAAAGATTAGATAAAACTGTTCACCTTCTTTTTCTACTTGTTTCCTGTTGGTGGTCCCCATATAAAAATAAAAATGTCGTTCATAGAGAGCACGGTGGCTGAGGTGGTTAGCAGTCTGGCCATGCAGCGCTAGTGTCCTAGGTTCAAATCCCAGCTTGGGCACTATCTGCAAGCAGTTTGCATGTTCTCACTGTGTCTACGTGGGTTTCCTCCAGGTGCTCCAGTTTGCTCCCACACTGCAAAGACATGCAGTAGGTTAATTGGCTTCCCCAAATAAAGATTCTCCTCTGTCAGTTACATGTGACCTATGACTGTGTTAGTTACATATACGTGACTATGGTAGGGACATTAGATTGTGAGCTCCTCTGAGAGACCGCTATATATGCTCTGTAAAGCCACGATTAATCGCTTAAGTGGGAACATAGCCTAAAGGCTGCCATACACAGCCCGAGTAGGTCAGACAGACCTACTCCTAAATGCACCGGATTGCAAACGTGATGACATCACGTTTACACCCTGGTGCATTATGGGGCCCCTTCAGTCGACCGGCACCCTTTGTGTGGCAGCCGGTCTTCATTGAAGCTAATGCCATCGGCTTGCATCGGCCAGAGATTATCGGACATGTCCGTTCTCTTGCCGGCCGAGCTGTGGGGCGAAAGGGATCTGTCACCCCATGTGGGCACATGCCGATTTTTCCGCTGTCGGTCAGGTGAAAAATCGGCCGCTTATCGGCATGTGTATGCCAGGCATTAGGCTGTCAGCTTTGCAGATACTCATGTGACTCTTTAATATTCGTATCTTTTAGCTATGCTCCAGGCAGCAGATTCCACACTTTTTTCATATTTATCATTTTTATATAGGTGTGTCGAACCTCTGCAGAGAGACCACTGCTTATGCACCCTTGCTTTAGGTCTGTCTTGAGACATATTTTCTGCTGCTGCATGGAGTTTTCACCCCTTGTCTGTCTGTGCTGCTGATTCCATGTTATTTGGAGGTTCTATGTGAGGCAGCATAGTGCTTCCCCTTCCCATACCCCAAAAAAGAAAGAGTCTGCTGGCTTATATCACACATACTAGGAGGCAGTAAAGTTCTGTCAGTTTGTTGTGTGTTGGATAAATATTATTACCATGGTTAGTGTTTTCTCTTCTTAACTCTTCTCTTCTCTGTCATCTGCATTTAATGTGTATGTATAATACTGAAAAAAAGGATATTTTTTTTTTAAATACACAGAACATACCCATGAGCAGCTATTTACATTGGGGAGGAGAGATAGGTCTGTCACTTTTTATACTGCAATGCAAAATGTAAATGGCCACCACTCTTGCGATCTAAGCAGCATTAAGTAATTTAGCTTTATTATTCTTATTCTTAGCTGTTACTATTATAATCCGTGAGTGAGCTCTTTCTGTGAATATATAATGTATAATTTTTAGCCTCGGTGTGTGCAAGCACAACTCCACCACCTAGTGCAAAAAAGTGAAGTACAACATCAAGCTGCATGGGTGTATTCGATTGTCCTGCTCCTAAAGGTGCTAAGGACTCGTTCCCCAAAAAGGGATGACTAGTGGGGCAGGTAGCCGAAGCCACCTGCTCTTCACATGTCCCGTTCCCCAGACGACCTTGACCGGAGCCAGGTCTCCTGAGTACCGAGGGTCTCAAATTTGGAGGGACTGCTTATAGCTCTGGCCTCGCAGTCTCTCCAAGTTCGGGACCTCACCATTTTCCAGGGTTAAAGTCCTGGAGGACCAACACCTGTACATATGTAAATAGCCATGTAATAGCTGGGTGATAAGTCATGTAAAAGCAGGTTATATGTCAACATTAACCTCCTTGGCGTTCTACCCGAGTTAACTTAGGGTGAGTTTCTCAGCGAATAAAATGAGTAATATACAGGTAAACTCACCTGTCCTCCAAAATCCCATGGCGAATTGGCGCACCTGCCGATGCTTACGCGTCTGCCTTGATGACATCATATATAATGCTGGAGTGGCGTGGGGTAGGCGGTGCCATTGACCTGCATGTTATGAAGGGGGATGTGTTTCTGGCATACGTGTCAAGTTTGAGAATTCAAAAACCGGGGGACGTACAGGAAGTGACGTCAGTGATGTAACTTCCGGTACATGGATCTTGGTTCTCCCGCATTCCATGTACTGGAAGTGACATCACTGCCGTCACTCCCTGCGTCCGCCGGCCTTTTGGCTGATGTAGCAGGGAGAGGGCGTTACCCTTCCTGCTAGATCAGCTCGATTGCAAGAATCCGGGAAAAATCCAGGATTTATTGAAATCGGGATTTGGCCGGGAAAGCCACATTTGGCCAAAACGGGAGGGTTGACAGGTCTGGTTCCTGGGTCTCCTGGAGGGCAGATTTTGTGATCTTCCGCAATCAATTGTGGTGCACTTTTTTTTTTTTTTTTTTTTATAAAGTGTACATGCTCAACACCCAGAAAGTTAAGCTGTAGTTGAGTGTTGTCCCTAATCTTCTTACTGATTGTCTGATCAGAATGTTTTTGGCTGTCTAGACAGGACAAGACTCCGGCCGGCATCTCCCATCTGACAGCTCTTCCAGCTCCCTGGCTCTGTGCTGTGAAAGCTGACGGGAAGCCAAGACGCAACCACTTTGCGCCCGAGTGGCCATCGCGCATTCAGACCATAAAGGCTTGTTTCCATTATACGTCGGGATCCCTGCGCTAAGTGTATACGCCCAGATGTATCCCACAGACATTGCCTGCCAGCGGATGGGCTGTTTACACATCCACCGGTGTAAAGGCTGAACGTACTCGACTACGTTTAGCCTTACAGTGGCGGATCGACTCGGTGCAATGAAGACAGACCCTCTGCCAAGCAGGTAATGTCTATCTGCTACGTTGGGACCTCCCGCTAAGCGCGTACAGAGGGGTCCCAACGCAATGGAAACAGTCTAAGACACAGGCACTTTTCCCCCAGGAAAATTTCCATGTCATTTTTTGCTTTTCAGGCGCCCTCTTGTGGCAGAAAGCTGTAATGACCCTTCAAAATAATGTAATCAATCTGTTTTAAATTGATCACACTGTGTGGTAGTACAATTGATCAATGTTTGAGGCAAGCGATTTTTATATTTTTATTTTATATTATATTTAAGATTGAATCACAAAATAATTGATCCCTTTAGATTTGTTTGGCTTGTACAATGTAAATAGCTACTATCAGTCTAACATCAATAAATCACACCAGCACACAGTGTCTCAAACCAATTGATTCCTTTCCTTAGATCTGTGAGTGTGCTCCATCGTATCATCCGATACAAAATAGATCGAAATATCGTGAAAACCCGTCACATTTTTGAATGAGCAACTGACATTTACCAACCTGATCACTGCTCTATTTTATATTTGGTTTGACAGGTAAAAAGTCATAAATTTTGCTGCTCAAAGGGCTTTAAAAAAAAAAAAAAAATTTACGTATGGCCACCATAAGTCACTCTCAGACTGTGAGCCGGCCTCCATAGACCGATATATGACTTGGGTACAGATCATTGGTTTTGACAATTCTCTCTTCTTCCTCCTCCCCAGGTATGTGGGCTCACTCCCTCACCGTGCAGGATTACCAGGATCTCATAGACAGAGGATGGAGGAGGTGAGACGTCTTCTCTATCAGTCTCATATATTTGTTCACGATTCTTTCTCATAATTACATCTGGTAGTGTCCTTTGATGTAGCTATCTGTACATGACTGCCCTGCTCTTCCTACCCATCCCACTTCCTGTCTGCGCACACTCCCTTCTCTTGTGTTTATGATCAGGATATATTTGGCTCCCTCTTTCAGATAATACATGACCCCCACTTCCCAAGGGAGAAGTAAGGGAGGTCTGTGTTCATTCTCTGACCATGTGTTGAGCAGATTATACAAACATTGACAGGTTTCTGTACCCATTGGAGGAGGTCAAGAAGGATGTGCGCATTTATTTCTAGAATGTGACCGTGAAACAAGCAGGACAGTACAGAGAACTGCAAATGTTAGTGATCTTTTCAGTAAGGGCTTTTTTTCTTATAAACAGTACAGAGTAATTGGTGACACAATCTAATCAGGAAATGCAGAATAAATTGGGTTAAGGGTGAGATAAGTCCTATGTGGTCTGATAATAGTCTCTGACTTTTTTCAGGCAATTAAGGGCCCCCATACACATTGAGACTTTTCATTCGATCAACCTAAACCGATCAATTTGTTTTGCTGATCGTCCAGAAATCTATGCCTGTCCACCTAGATCGATCAGAATTGGACAAACGTTTGTTTGAAAATTTATCGGTCATTTCAGAAAATTTTGATCGGTTGAGTAGTCATCAAACGTATCTTACACATTGTTTTGTGGTGCCCGACCAAATTTGTTTTGATTTAACTGGATGTCAGCATACTTACATCTGGTATCTGATGAACTAAAATTGATCCAATATCTGTTTCTCTATGTGAGGGGTGTTTCAATGGCAGTACTATCGATCACCGATTCTCAAATTGAAAAACTTCGATCAAACGAAAATTCTCAAAGTTTATGGGGGCCTTAAGAATCTGTCTCTGTCTCCTAGGGAAAAAAGTAAGATAAGGAAAGTAATAATTTTTTCCCACAAAAAGTTGCATGTATACTTGTCAGAAATGCCCAATGAGCATAAGTCATTGTAGTTAGTAAATACTTCATTACAGAACAGGATATGGCTTCATGAAAACACTACACTTCAGTTATTGTACTTGGAGGGAAAAATCACTTAAAGTGACTTTACACTTTAAGTTTTAATCCTCTAAAGCAGTGCTTTCCAATGTTTTTTCCTTAACCCCCCTAGCGATTCTGACAGCTCCATCTCGTCCAGCTCTTTCCTGTCAGTATTACAGTGGACGAGATGGGGCCGTCCAGCAAAGATCAGATCCCTTTGACATTTTCAAAAAGAAATTCCACCATTTTTAGTAAAAGAAGGCGCAGCTGCTTGTTGACATTTCACGCGCTGAGTTCAGCTCGGGATTAGCACTTCTAGTGAGTTTTATAACCCTGAGCTGGACTCGCACACAGAGAGAGCAAAGGGGGTATACGGTGCTAGGCACGGACCCCAGGTTTGGAACCACTGTGCAAATACATTATAGGTGCGTCACAAAGGAGCACAAAGTCTTATTTGCTTTGTGAAGCATGCCTTAAGCTGGCCATACACCTTTAGATTTCTCTGTCAGGTTTCCTTTAGATCTCCGTCTGTTTTACCAAAACCATGTAATATGAGGGACTTTCTAAACAATCAGGTCTACCTGTGTTCAATTGCAGAGGACCCGTCTCTACATAGTTGTTGGTGGAACTAAAGGATATCTGACAGAGAGATCTAAAGGTGTATGGCCAGTTTTAGTGTTGCTCAGGGATGAGCTTCAGCAGGGTTAGGAATTATACAGCAGTCAGGTCACCCTGTGTATAAGGCAATCTCAGATGGACATAAACAGTAATATGGTACATTCAATTCTAGCAGACTCACTTTTGTTTACTCTGTATCTAAATTCGTCTTTCCCTTAGTGGTGCACAAAATGGGGTCTTATGATGCACAAAAAACGGTATCTTAAAGTTGACCTGAACTCAGGTTTATTTATTTTTCGATAAAAGGTAGGGTGCCCATTCTATGCAAAGAAAGAATTACATTCTGCTTGTCTATTATGGATTGTCAGACAGACTCTCTACCCCCTCCTTTTGTCTCCCCCTATTCACACCTTTAACTGAAGTTTCTGGTTTACTTTGAGGGCATCACCAATAAATGAAAATGGTCAATTAAAGGTAGGTTGGCAATTGATGGCATCAAGCCATGCACATTCATGGCCATCAAGTGGTTGGCTCATCGATTGTGGCCACCCTCCCTTTGAGCGGGATCAATCGATCCTTCACGAAGACAGCTATATCAAACAGGGAACCAACATGTTGGTAAACCCTGTTCGATTTATTTTAGCTTGATTCCCGAACCACAATTGTTTGAAAATCAAACGCAGTGCCTTTTCTTTATGTGGGCTCAACCGAACAAGGAACCAACATGTTGGTAAATTCCTGTTTTGATTGCTATTACCAGGGTCCCCAACCAAAGTATCGAATGGGAATCAGTTACGCAAATTGGTGCTCATCGATTCGCCGTTCAATATGTAAACGTTCAAGCGCAGCGTGGTGATGCCAAGATAACGCCACTTTGGCCACTCATCTATCGAGCGGTTATCAAGCTTTGTATGGCCAGTCTTGGAAGCCATGTGAGCACAGTGCTGCAGAACAGTTTGCAGGAGCTCCTAATAGCCATACGTATTCAGTGACCCCCGAAATCTATGAGGCCACACAAATCGCATAAAGAACAAACCACTAATATTTCCAAAACTGCTAGTTGGTTTTGACCAAGCCAACACATAATGTTTTCCAGATGAGGATTGTGTTCCTGCCCCTACAAATAGCCTTATCTTCTGCCTTCTTGTTTACCTCTGTTTATGAAATGTATTTTGTTAACAAACAAAGGAAGTGGATTTGTTTAGCGACGTTCTTTGTATCTGATCACAGAGCTTTGTATGACTTTATTTTTAGGAGTGGAAAGTATGTGTACAAGCCTTTGATGAATGAGACCTGCTGCCCTCAGTATACCATCAGGTAATTCTTTATTTCCTTTGCTTAGAATAAGATCGTTCTGTTGAAACAATCTTGTCATCATTCAGTTATTTTTAGATTTTTCGTTAAGTTGGCGGATCCAGATTGAGACTTTGAGACCGTGCTCACATGCTTTTCCTAGACCACCTTAGATGGTGACCTTAAGGTAGCCATACACATATGGATTCTCCCTCGATAGATGGACAGATTGCAGCATGATGACATCATCATGCGGCAGCCAGCCCCTCAGAGCATCAGCAGTCACCCTTTGTGTGCCGTCCCCATCCAAAGTAATGGGATCGGACGGGAATCCTCCAACATGTTGGATCATGCGATCCGACATGCAGGGGATTCCTGGTCGATCTAGCCAGGTGGGTGCACAAGATTTTCGTGATCGGCTGAAAAATCCGGCTGCTGACAGTTGGGAGTGAGGAATGTTAAATAAATATGTTAATTAGGTCAAAGGCGACAAAACATTACAGGAATTTAACTCATCATTTAAAATTTAAACAAAAGTTTACAAATTGAAAAAAGGTTTAAAATTCTGGCCTTCTGCCAATTATTTATATGACATACTGGGATTCTGATAATACTATGTTTTGCAATTATTTACTCATGCATAGCTCTTTCCTTCTAGATTATCGGCTCCTGATTTCCATCCCAACAAATCTCACAAGAAAGTTCTCAAAAAAATGCAAAAGTTTCTCCAGGCTGGGGAAGTCTCTTGCTCCACAAATGATGGTGAGGACATTGGACTGTAAATGTTGAAAATGTTTTCAATAATTTGGCATCAGTGAGGATTAAGAAAACTTGCAAGAATATATTACACTTGTATTTTTTATTTGTTTGTGTATTATTCTGAAACCTCTTCATTGGATGGATCATTTAATACAGTTCTCAGATGTTCAGCTAGATTCTATTCAGGACCAGCTGCAGACTAAAGCAGGGAACAGACGGCTCGATATTCAAGCTGTCTGATGTTCCCTACAGCAGCGTGATGACGTCAGATATCGGCAGGGCTGGGAAGACGGCTCTGCTCTCTCCCCAGGTCAGCCGTTGCCTTGCATGCAGACCCGCGGTCTCTAGGCAAAGCAATGGACATCGGCCATATTAACGGTCATGTCCGATATGGCTGTTTTTGAGCAGGATTGATTGGTCCTGCTCGAAAACCGAGATGGGCCAGATAGATTCCTTGAGCGTGCACGGCTCTCAAAGCGGCCATTGATCTGGCCCATATCTGTATGTCTGTACCCTGCTTAAAGGCTTTCATGTAGTTACAGCTCTGGTTTGATGATCACTGTACTTTCATAGCTAAAGCCCCCCATACACCTTAAGATCACTCCATGCTATTTCATTTTGATCTACCAACAACTATGTAGTCCAGGTCCTCCCTGATATACAATCACTATGAATACAAGGTTTAGCAATGTCCTAATATTACATGGTTTTGGTAGAACATAGGTTGATTATATGGTAAGATTTTACGGTGTATGGGGGCCTTTAGAGATCTTAAATTGTAGTTGAAAAATCCCACAACCTGAACATTTATTCCCCTTCCCTATTCCTCACCCTCCCCAAGTATCCCCTTCATACTTCTGCACTGCATCTTTTGGCTATAAGTACCAGGAACAGAAAGTCCTATGCAAGCGGCACTTTATTAAATAACCACAAAATCTGGCAAGGGGTTGCATTTTCTGAACAAACCATTTTTTATTTTGAGGGAGGGGGGTTGTGGGCATTGCTATGCCTGCTATATTATGAATGACCAGTATTTATGAATGACATTTTATGGAGAGGGCTCGTACATATCTACATATGTGTCACTCATTGAAATGTTTTGTTTTTTTATTAGAAATATCAGAAGAGCCAATGGATTCACAAGCTGGTAGTCCCATTTCTCACAAAGCCTGTATTCAAGATAAGATTGATATTGCTGCAGAAGACTTAAAACCTTTGAGTACAGAGCTAGAGGAGACCAAGGATGACAACGACAAGGGATTGGATCTAAGCACGGATGGAGAAGTTAGAGATAAACCGGTAGAATCAGAAGAAACTTCTGAACCCGAGACAACTTGTCAATCAACTCCAAAACCTGGTACGTCTCTTCTGTAGTCAGCATAGCTGTAATAAAGTGAAAATGTTTGAGCATCACCACTGCTCGCCATGCAATAGTGCAATGGGGTGCCAATATTTTCAGATGAATTGCTTTTCAATAATAACCCACATACACATAAAGCCTGCACAGCTCTCATTTAACACATAACACACTACAACCCATTACTATTACATTGCAAATCACCTTGACATGTGTTAAATATGTGTTGGCTAATACAGTGCGCAATAATGGGTGAGTATACGTCTGAATGTGAACAGTACACTTATCAGGATCAGCGCAGTGTCATGGGACCTTCGGCTTAATTCACAAAGCTAAAACACCAATATTTCCAGAAAATTATAGTTACCTTCATTCAAATCCAATGAGCTTTGAAAGTTGCAGTCACCTTCCTAATATCAAAATTATAGTCCTGGTCAATAGTGAATTCAAAAGACACAAGGTAAAATTTATAAGTTTGGGATTACTTGGATGGCTCCTAAATATGGTGAATTCTTCAGCTAAGTCACCATATTAGACAAACACAATTTTCATTGATGACACACAAACATATGTTATCGTGTCTACATTAGAACGTCCATTAGCATTGCGAATGTGCCATGCTTTTTTCAAAAGAACGTCACGGCGATTGCGGTGAGGCATATAAAATGCAGCCACAAAGCCCATTAGGAGGTGCCCTTCACAACACTATAATCGTGCTGGGGAAAAGCGATCTCCCTCCATTTACATGGAGGTCAATGGTGCCGTCTACCCCCACCCCCTATGCATCACCGGTGGGCGGAAAACGACCAAGGGAATTTGACAGACAGGTACATTTACCTTCATTTACCTCGGGTTGAGTTTCATGATGGATGAAATGTAACCCAAGTTAACTCGAGCCAAACGCCCAGGAGGTAAAGTATGTAACTTAGATTGATGGTAGAATGTGAACCCCAATATTAGCTGCCAGAGCCTCTTGTAGCTGCTGTAGGTTCGGTCCTATATTACTGCAGTGAACCTAGTTCCCTAGGGAACCTAGTTGCACTAAGATTTAAACAAATAGTTTGCCATTCTATCTTTTGTTGAATCGGCAGTTGTTTAAAATCTGAACTTCAACTTGCTCTACAGCAGGGGTGTAAAACTTGAATACACAGTGGGCCAAATACTGTACTCTCACCAGCAAGTAGAGATTTATGAATCCCAGCATACTCTGCACAGCTCACTGCCATATTGATAAAGCTCGCTGCTGAGTCGGAGGGGGAGTACAGAAGCTCAGTGAGTGTAGCAAGCAGAGCGGCTGTGGACAAGGCTGATCTATCAGAAATGCCAAATATACTGTGAGCCAAAACTGTTTGGTCAGTGTGCCAAATTTGGCACCTATGCTCTACAGCAGTGGTGGGCAACTGAGTTGATATGGAGGGCCACAAGTGCGGCCCTCGGCATCACTAAAGGGCCGCACATAACATCGATCCAGACCCTCCCCTTATCGACACATCTCAGCAGGTGGTGGACCAGATCCCAACAGGCAGTCAAAACCCGACAGCATGCACCCCTCCTCCTGCCCCTGGGTGCAGAGCTCATATGTAGACCTGTTTTTCAGGACCGCCAAAGTTGATTAGGAAAGCTGGTGTGTAAACACTTCACAGCTGAGTTGCTATGTATGTATTAACAGTTAGGTTTTAGGGGGCCGCATGTGAAGGACCAAGAGGGGCCGCTGAACAACTCCCAAAGGGCCGCATGTGGCCCCCGGGCCTCAGGTTGGGCACCTAGGCTCTACAGTCTTGCATGGTTGTTTAGGCATCAATACCTCCTGCACAGAATGTCACTTATGTCACAATTGTCTTGCTTAATCTCTTGGCTCTTCAGCTAAATAGTTTGTGGCCAGTCCCTTCCATCATTAGCATGGATAACTCTACATTAAATGTCACTGTTATACGGCAGCAAGTTATGATGATCATCTTTCCATGCTTCAGGATTGGGATAAAATTGAGTTTGTTTATTATTATTATTTTATTTTTTAGTGGCTTTGACACTATAAGGTGGTGTTCTAGTGATTTTATGAAATATCAGAACATAATATTAGAAATAAATGGTATAGTTACAAAAGGTTCTAAAAATGTTTCTTGGAACTTCTTGTAAGTTATGATAAGTTTGTTAGGGAAGGGTACAGCAAGAAGGAACGCCCTGCTCTTGTTAAAACAGTATAAAATCTGTTTTCCTTGTCACATCTAGGAAGTTATTTCACCCCAAATGCTGTAGGCAAAATAACACACAGAATGAATGTATGACTGCAACGTGTGCATCACACATGCCGTGTCCAGGTGTAGATTTATTGTGTGGAACGTAAATGGCATTAAATGCAAAGACCTGTTTCCTGTTGTCTCTTGGAAATTCTTCCAGCTTGTTGAGGTTTGTCCCACACACATATGGCTTCTTTTTATTTAGTTGTGTGTACTAGAGAGCCGATGAGTGGGAGTGCTGGGTGGTGTGCGCAGTATTTAGATCAATGTGTGTGGTTCCGGGACTGTTTTATCTTCAGATTTGTCTTAACTGTTCTATGATGAATGTGCTCGGCATAATAAATGACAGCTCTATTAAATTTTATTTAGGCTGCTTAGGGTATTTTTTACAATTGTGGAGTAGTTATTCCTCCCCAAAATTACATGATGATAAAGTCCTGTTTCAACTCTTTGGCAGATGTTGGTATGATAATGGATAGTATTTAATATACTTGAAAAAAGCTAATAAAGGATTCCAGCCTTTTTAATTTACACATTTGTATTGTAATAGTGTACACGAGAAGCATGTGCAATGGGATTTCTTTATTCATTGTTTCTGTGATGCTAGTTCTAAGCTTGGGATCTATACAATCTCCTGTAGCCCTGTAGTACCTCTGACACAACCTCTACCTTCTGATACTTCAGGCTGAAGTCATAAGCTCTGGCTTAATTCCTCATGATTAAGGGACAATAATCCTTCATTGTACAGGCAAGAATCGGCCCGTGTATGGCTATCTTAAAGCTGCCAATTCTTGCTGCTTTTAGTTCCCTTCCCTTACATTCTTGGACTCTCTTGTATGAACTGCATGTTTAAGGTGTCCCCAGAGTGGATCAATGATATTAGTTGGGAGACTGAGATGGTCACTCCAGAACCATAACTTTTTTTTCCTGTAGCCTATGATAGGCTGACTTGGCCTTGTGTTTTAGATTCTACCTTTGCCCGCAGATTCTTTGACAATTATTTTACTTCCCCATGAAATAGAATTCAAAAAACATCAGTGCAGAACTCGATAAAAGATACAAGGGTCTGTCAGGTGTGCAGAAAGTCAATGACCTTTTTTACACACCCATAATTACAAGCAAACAGATGAGGGGTGAAGATGGTTACCTGTAATAGCCATTCTAACCCTTTTGTGTCATATGCATGTTATCAGGCCAAATCACCAGGGAAATTTGGTAAGTCAGTGTTGTGATTATGAATAAAGAAGAGTAAACATTGTTTTGTTTTTTTGTTTTTTTAAGTTTTTGCTTTATTATTCATATTCTCTGAAAAATGGTTAAGAAATCCTAAAACGTATGAGGACAACTATGTTTTTGAAGCTGTAGGTTGTCCTAATAACAAAGTTTGAAACTCCAATACTAAAAAGAGAAATGATTTTAGACATGCATGCTTATGTGCTGATGGGTAAAGCCCTTCACATAATAAGATGACAAGTTATTGGATGGGCTACATTTCTTGACTATGGGGATGGGGTGTGGGGTTGAGCAGTTGCACTGGTCAAGCAGCTTGATTATTTTCTGAGTCAGTGACACTAAATATGCAACTAATACACTCATAGAAAACCTTTGTTATAGTGAAAGGTGTTCAAATAATGAACATTAGTCAGGAATGAAAACCAGCCAACTAATTTTTTCAGGGCTAGAAATGAGCTTTGGCTGCATCATATAATATGTTCATTGTGTATATGCACCAGATCTTGACTGGCTTTGTCTTGACAAATAACAGGCATAGGTGCCGACACCAGTAAGCCACCATGCCGGAAAGCCAAAGACATCCGCAAGGAACGCCGCTTGAAGAAACTTCAGCTTCAAAATTCAGATCACACACCATGTTCAGGGGAAACTGTCATCCCCAACTCATCAAAGGCAAATGGTAGCAAGTCGCTGGAAGAATTTCTTTTTGTGGCAGACCCAGAAAAAGCAGCCCATCGACTGGAGGTACAATGTTCTCTTGTTTAATACATAGTTTCTGTGTTCCTAGAGCTTATTTTATTAACCAGCCGATTTCATTTTAGCACATGGCAGTCATGTATTGAAGAAGCAATTGTAATTGGTTGCAGATTACTTTATTTAATCATTCTATTAGTGTACAGGAAAACATGGAAATTTGTTTCTACAGAAGATATGGGTTCTTATTTTATTTCTAAAAAGAAAAATATGCAGCATTTTTCATAGACCAATGTATCACTAATATACACTGCCTGGCCCCCCCAAAAATTGCTACCTGGATTTAACTAAGCAAGTACGAGCCTCCTATTGCATACTGCATGGGCATTTATTTTTCAATGGAGTCATCTGACTACCTGAATATACTAAGTGACCAGGATATTCCATCACAGGATTTTTTCTTCCCTGATGGCACGGGTATAGTCCAAGATGACAATGTCAGGATTCTTTGGGCTCAAATTGTGGAAGAGTGGTTCAGGGAGCTTGAGATATTCTTTTCACACATGGATTGATCACCACAGACTCCAGACCTAACTCCATTGAGAATCTTTGGGATGTGCTGGAGAAGGCTTCATCATCAATGATCAATTAATGAAAAATGAATGCAACACTAGATGGAAATTAATCTTGTGACATTGCAGAAGCTTATTGAAACAATGTCACAGTGAATGCGTGCCGTAATCAAAGTTAAAGGCAGTCAAACCAAATATATATAGAGTTTGTAACTTTTTTTTGGGGCGAGGCAGTGTATATTTAGTGTTTGCCAGCAGAGTGCAGTATAGGATGATGGGAGAGCAATCCATTTATTGTTCTACCATTGGTTTTTGTGGCTTAATGTCCCCTTAAGAAGGTTATTTTTCCCCACTAAAGTTTGCTGCTTCTGTTTTTGTGGATCTATTGTTAGCAGATAACAGAATAATATAAAAAATATACAGCATTTTATATTATGTTGGAAGAAATACAAAACGTATTAATTCTCTAATAAGTGTGCCATCATTAACCTCCCTAGCGGTTTAGACGAACCCTCAACCTCTCAACCGCAGGGGAAGCCGGCAGCGGGGAGACCCTATGCCTCCCCAGAAAGCTGCAGCGATTGTCTTCATCGCTGCAGCATTTCCGGGTTTTCCATAGACCTCCATGTTAATGGAGGAGCGCCGGCTTTCCCACTCACACAGCTGGTGTCAATTATGACACCGGCTGCGTGAAAAGCCCCGGAGGGAGGGAGAGACTGACAGGCAGTGTACTTTGTACACTGCCTCGATTGCCCGTTTTGCGCCGTTATAAACGGTGCGAAACGGCCGGTGCGCTAGGAAGGTTAAACAAGAAAAACAAAAAAATCTAGTTATTATTATAAGCTTGTATTTACAGAGCATATATAGTCATATCACTAACTGTCTCTCAGAGGAGCTCACAATCTAATGTCCCTAACACATAGATCACAGTTCTATTGGTTATTGTAGTTTGTTTCAAAAGAGACCCTGTCACTACCTGAAGCATGCCTATGATCTTCCTTTACAGATTGTTCATTCCTTTTTCTGCCCCAGGCTGCAAATCCTGCTACATATCTATGCAAGGAAGCTTTTATGGCACTGTGCAGCAGCTTATTAATATTCTGAATATTCTCAAATTGTTAATATATATTTTATTTCTCGTCTCCTGTAAACTGGACAGATGAGCTTCAACACGTCTTGTTTGTTCGTACTGCTACCTTATACTGTAAATATCCCTGCATGGAGTACTTAGTCTATCAATATATCTCATGGCATCTACTATCTTAGCCATTATAAATCGGATATGATTCCTAAGCATATCGGCCCTGGTCTATATGCCCAAATTGTCAGGGAGCCATATTAACCATTGTTACCATTGGTTAATATCGGACCTTCATTTCTGATGTGTTGAAAATAAATGTAAGATGTGGTGAAACAAACTGGGACAAGACAAGCCTTCCAACTATATTTCTAAGACCAGAGTTGTCCAACCGCAGTCCAAGTGGGATGAGATCCACACCATTTTTTTAGTACTAAATGTAGTGAGAAAAGGTTACAGCGAGTCAGAAAACCACTGGTTATTCCAATATCTATCCAGTATGTACCTATTAGGGTCTTGTGGCCAGGGATCACCAGTTCAGACAAGTAAATTCTAATCTCCAGTGCTGTCTTCATTTTCAGCCAAGCCCCCACCTAAACAGGAGACAAGATACGCCAACCCAACTTCGGTTGCCCCCAGCCCACAAAATATCCTACAGGAGAGTGGAGGCTGATGAAACAGAAAGGGGCAAGTCCAGAAAAAAATTGAGTGGCTATCATGCACAGGAGATCAGTCCAGTAAATGTAGTAGGCTAGAGGTCAAACAAAAAAGTACTCCAAGAACATAGTCAGAAGTCATACATAGATGATCAGTCCATTAAAACTGAATAGCTAAAGGGTTAATCTGAA
>CM070037.1:45643074-45654846 GCA_036250615.1 Ptychadena robeensis | reverse complement strand
CACAGAACCACACCAAGTAGAGATATCGGGACACCTGACCAATCCCGTGACATAGCCCATCCCCAATAGGTTCTAATTTGGTGGTTCAAATGGATCTATAGATCATACACCAGAGCAAGGAAATGCACCATCCAAAATCAGCCACTGGGTGGCAGCAACCTCTCCCCGACCTTTCAGCAAGAGACACAGTGGCTTTGCGGACTGGAGTTGGACAACTCTATCTAAGAGACATCATATGTTTATTCCACATGTTTCAGGTATTGCCTAGTTGTCTGTATAGTATGCTGAACCCTAAGACATAGCAATCCCGGTTTGTGCCCATGCTCAAGCTCCCATGTACATAATAGTTTGCTGCTCCTTAGGGTTCAGAAGGCTCTACTAGGTATTTCCTCCTTGTTTAAAATGCATTGTGAGATGGTTTTTGTTAAGACCATACGTATGCCTCTTCTGTACTTAGATCGCTTATGCTGACTGTACATTGTAAGCTTCTCACAAGGTGCAGTAAGTCACATAGGACCTCCCTCATTTACTGATAACCTCGTATAGAGCCTCCCTCCCTCTGTCCTCCAGCAGTATGTAGCCACTTTTTTTTTCTCAGCCTGACTGACCTGAATTCCCTGCGTCTTTCACTGGTAAGATTTAAGTATCTATTAGGCCTAAGCTTCACTGCTTCAAAACTCTGCGTCAAACGCTGTAATTACGTCCAATGCTTTTAAATGGACGTATTTCCACAGCCGTGTCAACATTGTTTCAAGGTTCCTTCACTCTAAATTTGCCCGGCACATAAAGGTTGCGCAGCCGATTTCTCTGCATGACCGCCCGTGCGTGTTGACATCATCACACACAGTTGATCTGCAGTAGAATCGAAGAAAAAACGAAAAGCCTATGGCCGGCTTGAGTTTTACCTAAAACAATCTGCATAAATATAAAGCCTATTTAGCTATGCACACACCTCCAGACTGGCCCCCATCCCCCCATCAGCGTCCTGCAAATAGACGTTGTTGGCTTTGTCTTTCAGTGACGTAAAAAAGATAGAGTGCAGGTTTCATTACATCATAAGGAGCTTCTGTTGACTGTATGGGTGCTGTAATTCCAATGTTTTCTTTTTTCTTCCCTACTCCTTTTGAAGGTGAGACTTGTGAGGGCTTCTCCTCCCAGCCCCCAGTTTAAAGCTTCGTTTCAGGAGTCTTACCAGGTGTATAAACGCTATCAGATGACCATTCACAAGGACCCTCCCGACAAGCCCAGCATAAGCCAGGTTAGATCTGCCAGATCATGCCTAATGATGTGCCTACATCTCCGCTAAAGCCCCCCATATACCTTTAAATTTCTCTGTCAGATTTCCTTTAGATCTCCTTTTGTTTTACCAAAACCATATAATATGAGGGACTTTTTAAACAATCAAGTCTACATGTGTCAAATCGCAGAGAACCCTATACAACATAGTTGTTGGTAGATCTAAAGGATATCTGACAGATCTAAAGGTGTATGGCCAGCTTAAAGCTCCCCATACACCTTTAGATCACTACATACAATTTCCTTTAGATCAACCAACACCTATGTAGCGCCGTGTCCTCCCTGATAGAATACATAGTGATTGGAAGAGTTAGAAAGGTCCTCATATTACATGGTTTTGGTAGAACAAGCATTGATTGTACAGAAATTGTATGGTAAGATTGTTAGGTTTACGGGGGCCTTAAAGCTCCCTCACAAATGGACTTTCAGGATCATTTAAAGCAGTGGTTCTCAACCTTTTTAGATTCGCAACCCTGGATGTGACGTCACAAAGTGTCATTCCTGTATTTGGAATGCGGGTGCAGATTGTCACTTCCGCGTTCCAAATACCGGAAGTTGCACTTTGTGACGTCACTTCCACCACAATCAGGTAAGTGTTTTTTCCCACCCCTCTTGTGCAAATGATATGTGTGGTGGGAAGTTAGAATGGAGCGTAACGCCTCATCCCTCCTAAGTTAGTAGGGGGCAATATTCTCCATCCTAACTTCCCACTCCCATTTTGGGCACCAGCGCAGCTGCTTGTTAGGAGCAGCTCTGATGCTCCCTGAGAATTAGGCGACCCCTGTAAGGGTCCCTACCCACAGGTTGAGAACCACTGCTTTAAAGTGTATTTCTGTGTTTTTACTGATGTCTTATTCCCTCTTGCAGAATGTCTCCGGGTCAGAAAGTAATGGTAATTCTGTGGCTCCCAGATAGCAGTAAATCATGACAGGGGGTAAATCTTTTCCCGTTATTTCCTGAACAAACAAAATTGGGGCATAGATGCTCTTTAAGAGGTGAAGCTTGCGCTTTTAACTTTTCAATAACTGGTTAGAATTTATACAGCACCGCCAAAACTTAGAACAGTAACAAGGCCTACATTGCTAGAGCAGCCAGTGATTTGGGTTCGTGTGCTTCGCCTGCAGCCACTCAGGCCACGGTATCGTGTATCCTAACCGTACACATACTTGCTATTGCTGGATCTTGTACTTAGCTATGTGTCAGCAGGAATCGGCAATGTTCAGGCTGAAAGGCGAAGGAATCTAAACAGGATCTTGGTGTTCAGCTCAAATAGACCTTGCCGTTATATAGCCCGGGCATTGACCCAGCCCTTCTAATAGCTGCTTACCTGCAACAAGAGAACGTGTGCTTGAGTCCTTTGGCTAGTCTGTTGACAATGTGCTGATGCTGGGTTTTTCTTTCTGAGTTTAGGGTGGTACTTCATGGTACTTCAGGTTCATGGAAGGGCATAATAGATGGCAGGGAGTTTTACTCATCATTGATCAGTTTTACGGTGTTGTTTTGGAAAGAGTGAAATTAGATTTCTTTTTTCGTTTATTAGACAAAGCTAGAGCTGTTCAATGTGTATAAATCCTACTTGCAGCGCCTGGGACTTATTATTAGAGCCAAGAGAAGCTTAAGAGCTCTAACCTGTAATAGCTGTTCATTTTTATATTTGGTATTTATGCACATGGTAGTAAGATTTGGCCTATTCGTCTTCTCTTCTAGTCTTACAAGTTCGGCCTACTTGTAATTCACTATCAACAGTCACTGAGATTGAATTTGGTGTGGGCAACAGCCTAACTATTCTTTCTAGTTCCTTTTGGATGAATATGACTGTGTGGTTTTATGTTGACTAAATATTTGACATACCCAATGATAAGGCACTGTCTTATATTTTTTTGAAACACCAAAATATGCCCTAGATCTTATTTTCAGGGGATGTCTTATTCTGATCACTCTGTGTCATTCATTGTCCCCTTTGATCACTCTGTGCCAAACATTGTCCCCTTCTGATCACTCTGTGCCAAACATTGTCCCCTTCTGATCACTCTGTGCCAATCATTGTCCCATTCCTCTTCACTTTTTTGGGGTTCTACAGCCTGGTAACAATTTCTGTTACGACAGGGATCAGCAGCTTACTTGTCCTTCCTGCACTGCAACCAGCCCTGACAGAGTCACACAGAGGCACACAGTTACCTATTGTACCACCCGAACCGGAGATTCCGGCAGGGGCAGGTATCGGTGGGTGTCTTATTTGCAGGGGTGCCTTTTTTTTTAATTTTGGGCAAAAATTGGGGGGTGGCTTATTTGATGGGGATGGCTTATAATAGGGGAAACAGGGTACCCTAAACAGGTGACTGCATAACCCTCATGCCACCAGGAAAGGAGAGAGGTTGGGCCAAGAAGTATATTATTACATTGTGCAAGTATACAGTCTGTTCATGTATAGCTTCTTCAGGGTATTTGCGTTGTTTGGGCGAAATTTGGGCTTCTGGAAAAGGAGACCTTCCCCTTAAAGGTTCACTTTAGAGCAGAAGATGCCAAACTTTCCCTGCAGGGCCCTCTCTTTTCTATATAGGAACATTATTGAACCCCCACCCCCATTCAAACTGCACAGGTTCAGAATGAGTGCCAACACAATGCGAAAACACAGGGTTTTTTTTCCCGTAATCAACGCTAGCACACATGGTAAAATAAATACATTTAAACATTTTTAAAGCGCCACAGCATGGCTAGTGTGAGCTAAAAAATCTCCCTCTGCTTGGTCTCGAGCCCCCCCCCCCCCCCCCGGAATACTTCTGTGTCCCCCACCACCCAGTTTGGGAAACTGCTATACAGCAAGTTTTTTCTGTTTTCTATTTAAGGAAAAACCTGGCAAATATAATCAGCTTGTACCAGTATCATCATTAACTCACTTATTCCTGCACTGGATGCTACTATATTGCGTCTCACACAGTGCAGAAAGGGTGAAGCCATTAAATATGGTCAGTCACTGCCCTCCATGCCTAGGATACGTCTGCATTAGTGGAATTGCTCATTGCATACAATGCCAGTGGAGCCGGGGGGGCCAGGTAGGTATAGAGATGAAATATTCGCTTTGGCCTTCTGAAAAAGGATAAAAAAACATAATTGCACATAATCAACAAGCTGTATAGTGAGATTAGGCCTCATATTCGTATATCATGTACGGAAATGGACTCAATCATAAGTAGTAAAAGTTATTTGTATTTTTGTTCCTATACTTTTTTCTATCTAATGTTATTTGTGAACCTATAGGGTTTCTTCTTCTCTAATAATCATAGAAATAATAATTCCTCTGGTGCTTTGCTCCTTTGTCCAGTCAAACAAACAGCACCCGGACAGCATTAAGAATCTTGGAGACACATTGATCATCAGTGGACATGTCTCCTGCAGCACCACGCGATGCTGCAATTAGGACGTGGCATTCCGCAGCTTCAAAACAATACCATGGGCATGTCGCTCAGATAACAGAGTGGACACTGTCCCATGTATTAGAATGGCAAGTGTCCTATCTGTGTCTTTTTCACCACTACATGTCCACCACGGGGAAAAAGAAGCAGTGGACACGAGCCCTATAGGAAAAGCAGTTTGTGTATCTGGATTCAGTTTTTGGAAGCAGTAATACTAAACTTCATGTTGAAGAATGTATTAGAAATTATTTGACAAATAGATATTATAAAGTGTTTTTATTTTTAAAAGTTTCTTAAAATATTTGTAAAACGTTTTCTTTATAACCATTTGTGCAATAAAGGATCACAATCAACTACACAAAAACAGTGAATAGTTTGATATTTATACTTACAGGAAATAGTATCCAGTCTTGGAAAAAGAAACCCGTTGCCCATCACAGTGCAATTTTCCTCATAAATTTGCTCCTTTTTGGCTCTGCTCCTCCTAAAGCTAGCCATACATGGCTCGATTCCCCGGCGATTGTTGTGCATTAGAACAGGGTAACACAAGAATTGCAGAACGATCCTTCCGGGAAACAATGCGCATCACCTGTAGGAATTGATCCATGGCCGATACTTTGATCCCCATCCAAAGTGATGGCCATTGAACAGGGATTTACCAACATGTCAGATTCCTATGCGATCAACATTTCATTCAAGCAGGATCAAGCGCTCAAGGTGGCCAGCGTTCAATGGCCGTGTATGGCTACCTTTAGTCAGTTATTGCCCAAATAACTACATCCTTGAATTAAAACTTTAATCTTTGTGTGTATTTTTTCCTTTAGATTATACGATTGAAGTTTTCCTGCATAGTGCAGGGCTGGGGGAATCCCAGGAGTCCTATCTTTTTTGCTTTCCATGGCTTATGAAATTGACTTTGAAGTTGTAGACTAAACTTCCTACCTCCACCATTTCACATCCATTTGACCATACCTGGCAGAATATTATTCTGTTTTTTTTAGTTAGGTGCCGTCAGGTGGTCTATGCCTATTTGGAACATTTTTGGATAATTAGTCCTTTTGTAGCAGTTAACCTAATACTACAAAACTGTAGTGTCCATTACTGCACATATCATGTCCGATATAATAGTTTTGTAGCTTATCCCTTGTCTGCTTGACTTTCCCTTGCCCCCTGAAGGTCAAGTTAGTTCCAGTCTCCATGGAGGACCCCGAGTTCGTGTCATCCTTTGAATCTTCTGCAGCTCTGTATGCCAAGTACCAGATGAGCGTACACAAGGATCTCCCTTACGATTGTGGCCCAGATGAGGTACTGCTTATCTGCTCCTGTTGTTGTTTGTGTTCTATCCTTTTTATTATTCCCCTCTTCAGTCTGTCCATGACATTGTCACAGGTCTTTATAGTGACACAATTAAACTTTCCTCACACATCACAACAGTCATCACTTTACCACCAGTGTGACGTAGCTGATGAGACACTTTTTCCCAGTAAGGTGTGTTTTACAAGGCTCCGCTGCCTTGCCTTCGCAGTGGGTTTTATTGTCACATTTCTTTTTCTGCTGAAAATGTCCAGACCACATTTTATACACTCCTGGCTGTGACTCATATGTGCTTGTTAAAAAGAACCAAAGCCCCATAATTCTATGGTCTTGTATGGAGTTACCCCTTGTACCAGCTGCTGTGCAGGGTCATAAAGAATGCAGGAAAACCTTTATTGTATGAGGACACCACTGTCTTTGTGTGCTGGCTTATATTCGCTGTAGTTTGGTTTGGTAAGTATTACAGTGTAGCTGGTAGATTAAAAAAGGTTATATGTCTTTCCTTGGCTGGTGGAAAAGTAGTTTCCTATATAGATCAGGCTGCAGGAAGTTTTGTGTGCAGAGCAGTTGTCTCCAGTGTCATGGACTGTAGGGGCAACAGATATCATCCTTGCACAACAGGTACATAAAGCCCTTTTAAAGCATTTACGACCTAAGATTTTTATAATGTTGAATTACCAGTTACTAAAGGTCCCCATACACCAGTTGATACCCGTTTGATTGCTGAACGATCGATCGCAGAGTGGTGGTAATTTCCGCGCGATCGGTTTAGGTATGATACTTTGGATAGTTTTGGAAAGTAATGGCGATCAACTGTCATTTATGGACATGTCCGTTCCCTGTTAGACTTGCTTAGAGCAGGAGAGATTTAAGAGAGGCTTTGTACGTTCAATTCCACCATCTCTATGAAAAAAATAGAAAACCACCCACAAGATGGCGCTGCTGCCTTAGTTTGTATACATTTCACCAGCCAAGTCAAGGTCAGGAATACAATGTCACCCGGAACTGGAAAAAATAGCTCTAACTTTTCTGAGATTATTTAATCTCAGAAAAGCGACTGTAGCCCTCACATTGTGGTACATAATTTATAATATATTTTATTTTACATTTCATAACACTAGCTATGACACTTTGATACAATGTAAAGCAGCCAGTGTACAGCTTGTATTACCGTGTCTATTTGCTGTCCCCACAAAATAACTCAACACATGGCTGTTAATGTTTGAACCCCAATTACCTGTACCCGTGTGTTATACTGTGTTGTATCTCCTCTCTAATGTATTGTACAGCGCTGCGTAATATGCTGGCGCTATATAAATAAATGTTAATAATAATAACCCCAGGCTACAAAAGTTACAAGGGACAGCAAATTCACACTGTTGCACAAGCTGTACACTGACTTCTTCACATTATTATTAACTATTTACCACAATGTCAGGGGTGTACTAATTTTTGTGAGAAACAGTATGTATGTATGTGTGTATTTGGGTTTTTGGTCAGATGTACATATATTAGAAGTGTATTAGTCAATATTAGTTTCAAATCACAAAGTGTGGAGTGACCATTAGGTACATGAAGGCCAAGATATCGTTTACTTGTGACCGTTTCTGATGAGTTCTGATTTCCTGAACATTCAGATTGGACTCAATATCCAGCTGATCTGCCTAGAACAGAGTAGGATTTTGGAAATGTAAAATCACAGTAAAAGTTAGACTTGTATTTTAGCAAACCATAAAGCCCCCCCATACACCTTTAGATCACTCCATACAATTTCCATTAGATCTACCAACAACTATGTAGAGCCGGGTCCTCCCTGATACAATACATAGTGATTGGAAGATATATATTACTGCTATGTAGTGCCGGGTCCTCCCTGATAGAATGCATAGTGACTGGAAGGTATATATCACTGCTATGTAGTGCCGGGTCCTCCCTGATAGAATACATAGTGATTGGAAGGTATATATCAATGCTATGTAGTGCCAGGTCCTCCCTGATAGAATACATAGTGATTGGAAGGTTTAGAAAGGTTCTCATATTACATGGTTTTAGTAGAAGACTGTTTGGTTTATGGGGCTTTACACATGTGAAAGTAAAATTTAAAGACTTATATGTGGCATTTATTAAAAAATATCATGGGCCCAATTTAAAAAACACCCTGGCTCCCATGCAGGAGTTTGCCTCCCCTGCTAAAGCTGGTTGATTCATGTTAGGGCATGGTTCATGTAGGCAAAGACATCCTGTCCATTAAACTGAAAGTGAACTTCTATTAGTTCTCATTCAACATTCTTATTGTACTAAATACTAGTAGATGATGATCTTGAAGTATACTGCTTCCATGTTTTATTCTTTTGTGTTCTTATTTCTTTTTGTGTATTAAAATTCCACATGGGATATCTGTATTAGCTTCCTAGTTATACAACCTGTTTATATAATTCACTAAATTCTTACCGTGCCCTCCCTGTTTGTCCTCCTACTGGATTCTAGAATATAGACATACCTTATCCCTAAACCCCGCAATGTCAGACTGTACCTAGAGGCCTCAATCCTGTCTGATCTTTGTAACCACATAAGTACAGAGCGTGGCTGTGCAGCTCCTGCAAGAAAACACTTTGCCTGCACTAAAGTGCTTGTGGCTGGGTAAGTAAGTGCCAACAGCTGCTTTCTCACACAGAGCACTTCTTGTTGGCATCTGCAAATCCTAATCCTGGTGGTGTCTAAAAATGTACTGCAGGTAACATTTGGTTACAGTTTCTATATGCATATTGTAAAGCTCGTCTTATTTTCCTGCTTTTAACTTTTCTATGACTTCCACATTCAGTGATACTTAATTTTTTCTTTTTCATGTCCTTAAATTGTTGTGTATGCTAGGTATAAGTATGCTAGTTTTTGTATAGTTGGTATTCTAGCGTTGTATGATGCAGATTCAAAGGGAATTTATGAAGTATAATTTAAATAGAAGTTGTAGAAATATTTTTGCTCCTAGCTTTATTGGCTGTTGAGTACGTTTTCCCCAAGTATTTATTTTCTATGTATCCTCAATACCAGTGCTGTGGAGTCGGTAGATACATTCTCAGAATCCTCAGTTTCTGATACTTTTGACTCTGACTCCTCTGTATTCAATGCTAATGTATCTTAAAGGAAGGGAAGGCAACATACATGCTTTTTTCTTAGGGTCCCCACACACGGGTCCGATTTTGTCGGCCATGGATCGAGGGTGCCCACATAGGGTGACATATCCCTTCCTCCTCGGTCGGCCAGAGAACGGACATGTCCGTAAATCTCTGACCGATGCCGTTAGTTTGAATGGGGGCCAGCAGACAAAGGGTGCCCGCCGATACTGTGAGCAATGGAGCAATGAGAGAGTGATGACGTCATCATGTTTCTCTCCACAGCTCATCTGTCAGTCCCCGCTTTTTACATGTGTGGGGACTTTTAGTGTTCTGATCTTCTGCTGAAGATAGGGCAGTGGAAGGCTCCAGGAAGAGGGGGGGGGGGAGCACTTCAAACACAACTGAACTAACAATAATAAACTGATAGACATTTTTATCTCTAAGATAGATCCCATCATGTTGATGTTTTGTGACTTTGTCACCAGTACAGGAAAGGATAGAAAAATCTGCTAGAGGGTCAACCAAATTAAAAAATTTGCAAAAAATATTTTGTTTTATAGTTGTCCTATAATCCAACCAAACTTCCAGTAACAGCAGCCACCCAAAAGAGGCTTTCTTGGTGGGTAAGGAGACAAAACACAAGCAGAGGTAGTAGTCTAGTGTTTTTAATGTAACAAGGGCCAAGGTTAGTGCCCTGCACACACCTCTAAGATGGATCCTGTACTATACTAGTTCAATACAGTAATGGCTAGTAAGTTAAACTTTAGTCTTAAGCAGGGTACACACATGAAGATATGGGCCAGATCGATGGCCACGTCCAGCACCATGTGCACTCACGGTCATCTATCTGGCCCATATCATATGCGGCCATCCCAGTTTTTGAGCGGGACCAATCAATCCTGCTTGAAAACAGGGATATCGGACATGACCGTTAATCAAGGCCGATGTCTGTTGCTTTGCCTAGAGACCGCGGGTCTCCATGCAAAGCATCGGCTGAGCTGGAGAGAGAGCAGAGCTGTTTCGCCAGCTCCGCCCATATCTGACATATCATCATGCTGCTGCAGGGAACATCGGACGGCTCAAATATCGAGCTGTCTGTTCCCTGCTTTAGTCCTGTGGTTTTTGCTGGTGCCCCATAGATTTCAAATTGCCTACTGGCATAGAATGCGAACTTCTGCGCAATCTACCCCTGTTCCATGTGTAAGGGCTCATGGTAAACGAGCAAAAATCGCAACTGCCGGTCAGTTTTGGGCTTCAGCCCGATAGACCTGTAATTGAGTATTTTTTTTAAAACGTTCTGCTGCTGGAGACTGAAAGCAGCCTAGGAAACAACCGTGTAAATTTAGCCTAAATGTATAGATACTTCATTTCAATGTGTCAGGAAAAAGACGCTGCAGTGTTAATGCCTCAACCTATTCTTTGGAGCGCCTCCTCTCGGTAAAAATACCATGAACTACCACTGTGCTAGTCAGAGCTCCATGCTCCAACTGGCAGACCGCGAGTTTAAGGAGGGAGGAAAGCTGTCAGATGCTCCTGCAGATCTCTGTATGAGTGGTTGCATCAACCAACTGCACAGGGAAAAATCCGCCCACCGGTGGATCGCCCCTGCTTTTGTATGTAATCCATGGACAGTCTGCCAACAGAGTCAGCGTATTTGACCGGGCAGCCTTGAGCCAGCTCACATGTACAGCTCTGACAGCTTCCCTGCCGTGGTTTAGCTCAGTGCTTAGCCACAGTGGGAATGCAATGGCGCAACCACCTGCAGCCGTTCTTAGGTCACAGGTTGTTGCACACTAGCAATATAAGACGCACAGATTTTGTGGCTCATAGTGTGAATAATACGTTAGTTTATAGTTAATATAAAATACCGTATTTTCCGGCGTATAAAACGACCGGGCGTATAAGACCCCAACTTTTCTAGTTAAAAAATTTAGTTTGGGGTATACTCGCCGTATAAGACCCCTTCCGAGGCACACCAAATAAAAATAAAAAAAAACCATCAAATTTGCTTTCAATATGGAAATTTAAATTCGTATGACATTGACAAACTGCCTGCAAGTCACGGGAAATGCACCGGCAAATGTGCCGGCGTGTGTCATTTTTTCGGCCAGCTCCGAGAAACCGCAGTGGACCCATAGCCTTACATATGTCTACTCTGACTTTCAATTCCCAGATCTCCAACAAGCTTAAAAGCCCTATTTTTTTTAGTAATGTACATTCCTAATTTCACACCCGTAACTGCAACCTCTTATATAAATGTTTACCTGTGGTTATCCAAGTGACATAATTTGTATACATTTAATTCAAAGAATTTTGGCAATCAAAAATGTAACTGATATCATGTCACATGATACAGTGAAGGTGTTTTAATGTGTTTGAGCTGCAATACAAGTTTCAGCCACTTGAGCCACAGCCTTTAGTGAGCACATTGGCTTCGTCTCACACATCAAGGTGGGAGAGAGGGAATAAGGGGGCGCTTCTGATGTTTGACAGTCAGACTACTCTGGCTCAGACGTTTCAGCACTCGTCGTATAAGACGACCCCCGACTTTTGAGAAGATTTTCCTGGATTTAAAAGTAGTCTTATTGTTACGACCGGTGCCACACAACCTGGATTAGCGCAGGGGTGTCAGGTGC
>CM070037.1:45611794-45642974 GCA_036250615.1 Ptychadena robeensis | reverse complement strand
ACCTCTACCAGGTGAGGACCCGCGAGACTGAGGGGATGGCTGAGCGGGGTCCTGACACTTATACGCCAGAATATACAGTAGTAGAAAAGATGGAATGTAGAAGTAGCATGTCTATCTTCAAGAAAAAAAAAAAGCTGGTGTGTGTGTTTTTTATGGTAGAACTTTCTTCTAATCACATCCATCAGTTATTTTGTCTGTAGGGTGGCAACACAGAAGAATGAAATGCTTGTTCTAGCAGTAAATGTTGTTTGTGTATTTAGAGGCTTGCTAACCCTAATGTGATGTCGCTTCATGGACCATTTAGGCCGGCAGTTTTGTATCTTCTGTATCCTGACAGCGCCGTAATTAAAGCTGAGTGCTGAAGTCGTTTGTCAGGATCCAGTGTTTTGTCAAGAGGAACAGCTTATCACTTCACTCCAATCAGTGTCAGGACCGGCTTCCTCTTTGCATTGGGAGAAAGTGATTAGAGGAGAGCGGTGAGCAAGTCCTTACAGGGAAACAATAGTGTGTGTTTTCGGGAACACCAGGGGGAAAAGGCACATTTTGAGTATTTACAGAACAAGGAGAATTTCTTGTAGGCAATTGAAATTGGCATTTTGACATCAAAAGCTTGGTCACAATGTTGGCTGTTTTGGACATGTTATGTGTGGCCATCTTTGCTGCATGGCTATTGAAATAACATTTTATGACAGCTAACACGGATTAGGATTATAGATTGTTTTTATCAATCCAGTAGCTGTTAACCATGGGTCGATTTTTCTTCAAATAATGAATCCATTGTGTTGAGAGTGACCTCACCATGCTGCGCTCAAGCTTTGCCGATTGAACAGAGAATTGATGCACACCACTTCTGTGCAATCGATTGTTTGATACTTTTGATTGGGCCCCTGCCATCCAAAGTAATGGCAATCGAACGGGGACTTACCAGGTTCCCTGTTTGATCAAGCTTTCTTCAAGAAAGAAAGGCTGGATGCAAATGATCACCATGAACGCACAGGGAATCGTTTGTGCTTGAATTGATAAAAAAAATCCACCCGTGTATGCCCAGCCTTAGAGGAATGTTTAGGCTTGGATTTTTCCAAGATTCGATCAAGGACTTACCGTATTTTTCGGACCATAAGATGCACTTTTTCACCCCCAAAATTGGGGGGGGGGGAGTGACTGGTCGCACCGGGAGGAGAGCTGAGGAGCAGCTGTCATTTGCGATGTTCGGCTCTTCTCGGCTCTTCTATCTAAATGCCGCATCCCCTGCATCCCCACCAACGAGAACACAGAGGAGAGCTGTGTGCTATGTTCAGTTCAGCAGGGGATGCCGAAATCCACAGAACACTGAACAGATCAGTGTAGTGTGACGTGTTGAGCTGACAGTGTACTGCTGCTAGTGACACCTGTGGCTGAATTGAATATTGCATCCATTAAATTCATTGCATTATCCCAATTGATGTGAAAACGTATAAAATCTTTTTTTTTGGGGATTTTCTGCCCTAAAAACTGGGTGCGTTAAAATACGGTATGTATCCCTATGGTTGTAATATATTCAGCAAATTCTGGAAACACATTGCAGTAGGTCAAAGTAATAATGACACCAGCATGTCTTACTACAAAGATATCTACCATCTATGGGTAGCCTATGTTGTATGTAAATATGACTGCTTCCCAATATATACCGTATTTTTTGGACTATAAGACCATAGGATGCACCCAAAGTTTTGAAGAGAAAATTAGGGAACAAAACAGAGACCGCTATTCAGATATCAAGTGAATATACAGAATGTTCCAGCAAAGTAGACAGGACTGGACCATGAAGTATTCACTCTATATTCCTCCAGCCAAAAGACCAGTGCCAGGAGGGAGATCTACGCCTCAGGGCTGAAACTTGAGAATGTGTCTATACACCAGCAGTACACATTCTCTGAACACACTGATCAACTTAGAGACACATTTTACAATCTGGAAACTTAGCCATGAGCAGCTATTTACATATGGGAGGAGATATGAGTCTGTGTCACAAAATGTATTTATTGCAATGCATAATGTTAATGTTAATACACAACTTATGCTATCTAATTGTAAAATGTGTCTCTCCATAAGTTGGTCAGTGTGTTCAGAGAATGGGTACTGCTAGCGCTAATGCAGATAAGATCTGTTTGGCAGTGGCTTTTTGTATTGGCTGGAGGGAATGGAACACGTTTCTGCCTCCTGGGATGCGCAGCTATTGCTCCCAGGATGGTTGGGACTATAAAAAAAAAAAAACACAGGGACAATTTCCCGTTGATTTTGATGGTAAAAAAAATGCGTCTTACAGTACGGTAAAATACGGTAAAAAAGCCTGTGCCTGCTTTCTGGCCAACCGAACACTGCCAACTTTGGGGGAGGATGGCAAGTAATAATTTGCTATAGAAATAATCATAGCAGTGAGTAGTGTCTCACACATAACTGACCCAAAATGGTATTTATGATATATAGGTAAGCATACTACACATTCAGGCTGCATACCAACCCATCCCCCCCCCCCTCCCCGCTCTGTTATAAATCTGTATCTAGTTATTTTTACCTCTGTTACTGACAGAACACGCATTATTTTTCATGTTCCTAGCCCAAGCCATTCCAGGACACACTTAAATCCTGCTCTTGTCTTCCATAGTGGATCTGTGGACAGGAGAGGCTGGTAAATATAGACTGGTTCCTCTACTTTGATTTAGAGCAATAGGCTACTTGCTGGGGAGAAGTTGAACAAGCACTCCTCTGTTCTGCGCTACATTAGCTCAGCCCTCCCTTCTTCCTCCAGAACAAGTAGAGGAGGGGGTTCACTCTGCGTGCCTTCTAAACCGCAGCCACCCGCCAGTGAAACGGAAATGCAGGAGGCAAACACACCGGGCTCAGCTAGTTCCAGCTCCAAGGGACAATCACAGCTTTGACATTGTGCAGTAACAGCATGTGCAAGGAAGCAGGCCAGCATAGTGATGGAATGCCTTCTTTCCAACCCCCCCCCCCCCTCCACCACTACTAATACACACACATTTAACCCTCCACTGTCCACCCTGCACCCCTACATCAAACCATTTCATTGTACTATTAAATAGTGCAGCATTGTCGTTCTTTACTTCCTATTAGATTTACCCATTGCTTGGTCTTTTCTTACAAGGCAAATATCCTCTTTTACAGACTGGGATTTGTTTTTTTATTCCCAATAAGAAACTAGCTTGTTTGAAAAAAAAATCTTTATTTTATTTAAAGAACTGGACATGGCTTCATTTGATCTCATCTTCCATGTTCAACACCTAAATAACACTATTTTACTACCGTGTTTCCCTGACAATAAGACAGTGTCTTATATAAATTTTTGCTCCCAAAGATGCCCTACCTCTTATTTTGGGGGGGATGTCTAATTGTTCCATGAAGAAGAAAATGACACAGGCGGATCAGAGGGGGGAAATCAAAGTGGCACAGTATACTCAGAGGGGGGATTACCACTTTAGTAACCCCTTCTGATCCTCCTGGGTCATGTTGATTGCCCCCTCTGATCGCCCTGTCCAGAGTTACAGTACCGTATCTTGGGGGTGCCTTATTTTCAGGGGGATGTCTTATATTTCAGCGTGAGGCAAAAATGTAAGGGTGCCTTATTTTCGGGGAAACAGGGTAGCAGCCTTTCAAATTGTCAGACAATGCTTCAGAATGTTGTCTTTGTTTCATTAGGGCTGCTTTCTGTTAATTCTGAAAAATTATTTTAATGCATAACTCACTTACTAAGCTCATCTGATGTAAAAATGTTTGTGTAATCTTGAATTGATTTAAGTCAGTAGTGCTGTAGACTGAGATTAGTCCACCCAAAAAGTTTATTATCCTTTAAACACAGCTTTAAAACACACGAAGTGTATGTAAAATTGAAGTTTGACTTAACTCTGAGCTAGTATGATGGTGACTTATGGCTCCAGAATCCTAAAATAATATACATACCTGCTGGTTGTAGGTCCGCTTTAACATGACCTAAAGATATATGTGAGTTTATTCTTTGGGTGGGAGCACAGGCATTCCAGTAAAATTGAAAATTACAAAACCATAACCCCATGTTTAGGGTTTTCTTTCTTCAGGAGCACCCTGAAGAACAGGTTAGTATAAACACATCACCACGTTCTGCCATTCGTCCAATTGCATGCAGGAGAGTGATAGATTCCCCACCAGTTACTCCTTAGTGTAACGCGCATCTATTAATTTTTATCTATACCTTACCTTACTATACTATATTACCTGAAGCCCCCCATACACTCTTCAAATTTCCATTGATCTCCCGGCAGATCGATTGTGTGTGATGACGTAATCGTGCCGAGAATCAGCCGTGCACCCTTTGTGTGCCGGCACTTAGTTTGGATGGGGAAGCCGGTCCCCATCCAAAGTAAGGCAATCGATCTAAACATTAGGGACATGTCTGTTATGTATTAGATCAATTTGGCGGCCAAATTGTGGCAGAATTTTAATTTTAAGCATTCCATTTGTGGCATATCGATCGCCGTGAGCGAACGCAACGGCCAATCTGCAGCAAAAACAGACACAAATCGAAGAGTGTATTGGGGGCTTTACTGTGTTAATTTAGAGTCTAGTGACTTCACTATGTATTGGTTAAAGTGGATTCAAACTAAAAAAAACGAAACTTTAAAAAATAAACATATTTACATGACTCGCCTACATCGTGTCTTCGTTCAGGGGCAGCGACCCCTAAAGAGAAACAAATACTTACCTTTCCTAGCTGCTCGCTCCCGCGCCGCCATGCCTGGAGTGTCCGGTCCTCCAGGCTTCAAGAGAGAGACACTTACAATCTCACTGCATCCAACAATCTGGATCTGAATTCACCCCCCACGTCACCCGATTGAGATGCTGCTGGCTGCGGGCGCAAGGGTATATGGGAAAGTAGTAAAAAAATTTCATGTTCCTTTGGGACTGTCAAAGGGAAGTTGGAGCGTCGCAGGATTTTTTAAGATTTACAGAGTAAGCATTTTTTTTTTACGTACGACCTCCGAACCAGAAGTGCCTATAGTAGAAGGTGGAATGGGAGGTGGTAGGTTCACTTTAAAGGTGGGTTTACACGTCAAGATTTTTGTTTCGTCCAACCTCCGATTCTTGTTAGATTTTTTATCAGATTCGTTCGTCCATTATCGAACGTAATAGATTTTGTTAGATTTTGTACAACCGACGCAAATATAGAATAAAAATAACGTCTGAAACACGAATGAAAAAATCTATCAGATTTTTGGTTTTAAGGAAGAGTGAGTATCTGTGGGCGTTGCTAGGCTCAAAATTCTATGAGGGTGTCTCAGTGCTACAGGTACAGGGGATTACAGCAGCAGTGTTAGGGATTAAGAGTGATGCCATCTCTGGTATCTGCTTACAGGGATTACAGCAGCAGTGTTAGGTGATGGAGGTGCATCTCTGGGTATCTGTGTATAAGGGATTGCAGCAGCAGTGTTTTCAATACACCAGTGAATACATTTTAAGTATGATTTAAAGTGTGCTGCAGTGAGTATACAGGTGTGTGTGTGTACAGCACATTGGACACACTGTAAACTGTTCTGACAGGGGAGTATACAGGTGTGTGTACAGTGTTGCTGCAGTGAGTGTACACACACAACCTGAACATTTAATATTGAAATATATGGATTTTCTATTGACACCACGTTGTTACGTTCGCCCACAATGCAATGTTTCATTCGGAAAGTTCTACTCGGAAAGAAAATATAAACAACATCATGGACGAATCTAAATACATTAAATCCCAACATTCATTGCGCAGGAAATACGTCATGCTACTGGTTAAAAATCGAGTGAAAAATGGAGCGTCCGTTTTTTACACGAAAAATAAACGACAGATGAAAGTTTACCAACATGTCCGATCACCTTATGGACGATTATTTGTCAGATATCGGCAAAAAAAAAATCCATCGGGCCAAATGGACGTTTCAGATTTTTGTACAATAAACCAAAAAATCGTTAGTCGTCCATCTGTCGGCCGAAAAAATCTTGACATGTAAACCCACCTTAAGTTTTCCAAGCATTTACTTATCTGGCCAGTGAAGGAAGTAGTTTGCAGAGTAGTTGTTTCCCAAGTGCAGCATGTGTGAATGAATGGAACAATGTGAATCTGTGCCATGGGCTGGATAGTAGTTATTCGGGTATTTTCCATCATGATGATGAAAGGGATGCCAAGAACAATATGGACAATAGAATTCTTATTATCACTATGTCTTTGCTTTGTTTTCTGTTAGACTTTTAGACTGTATTTTTGTTTAACACTTTTTGTGCTAGGGTGACACTACTCACTACTGATACTGTATGGCAAGATAGCATTGTTACCCTATGATGATGAAAGGGATGCCAAGGAGAATATAGACAATATAATTCTTATTATCACTGTCTTTTTTGTAATTTTAGTTTATGGTTCTCTTTGTTTTAGAAAAAAAGATATAGTTCCAAACATTAAAAAAATGAAAGATCTTGTGGTTACATACCACTTAAAGAGCAAATGTAGAAAATCTTCTAAATTACACATAAAGCATAGCCAGTTAAGTGACTAGGGGATTTGTTCTGTTGCCATCTCATATTGATAATATTGTAGAAGAGACTTTCAACATCCCCATTCTACATTCATATGGTCACTGAATGTCACAATTCATAGGGTGTGCAACCACTGACCAACTTCTTTTAGGAAATTTATAAAGAATTACCCTAACAAGCAGAAGCACACAATACCCCCTACAAACACAAACTACCTGTGCTTTTCAGGCATAGAAATACAACAGTTTTCGTTATTCTAAAAGGCCTTTATTAATACATCAGACCACAATTTACATACAATCCATACATACATTTATAAAATAATAGATTAATAATAATTAATCAAAAAAGAGTACAAAATATACATCATCAGTCAACAACATAGGCAACCAATGTTGTCATGTTTTCATTACAATTTCAACTCTAAAATGTCATATTGTATATAGTTAAGCAGGTCCGCCCTGATGCGTTAGGCCCACATTATGGCCTCAGGGAGACTAAAACGTTTAGGCACTACTGTGTCTTCAGCTCAGCTGAGGCTTTGCATGGAGACCCTGCAGTCCCCATGCAAAGCAATGGACATCGACCGTGGTTTACGGTCATGTCCGATACCCCTCTCGAAAACAGGGATGGACGCATATGATATGCGCCAGATAGATGGTCGTGAGCGCACACAGTGCTCGAAGCGGCCATAGATCTGGCCCATATATACACTTGTGTCCCCAGCTTTTTACTACTGATGTCATACTGCTGGCATTTAGTGTTATATAAAAGTTGTCAACAGCTCTGACCTACTTCTGCCAGCTCCAGGTAGTATGCCTCATACACAGCTGCCTTGTGGAGGCAGAAGTAAACCATCTTCTGTTGTAGCCATTGTATGAAGGACTACAATACACCGCCAGCAACAGATGTTTTTATAATTTAGTAATGTCTGCTAATACTTCTATAATTATGCAACTGAACAAGTTATAACGGGTTATACTTTAAAGTAGTCACCTTTTAAAGAATGTATCACCATAAAGCATACACACTTTTAATTTTAGTTGGGAACAATTATTCTGTTTGGGGAAGAAGGTCCAACTGGCCACCCGCTGTGTTTTCACCCCTAGACAATAATGGGCAGGACCATCGTTGAAAGATGCGTCCTGACAGATCAATCATGGACCTCATCCGGCAGCTGTCCATACCCAAGATTATTAGGCTTGGACAATTACTATAGCCTTGTCCAACTACCATATGTTTCACTCTATAAGACGCAGCGGACCATTAGATGCACCCAGGTTTTGAGTAGGAAAATAAAAATATTCTGAACTGAGTGGGTTACTAAAATATTTAATAACCTATACAAAAAATGTTTTATTGTTGTGAGAGCACTTTAGTTTAAACCTCTGGGAATGTCGCAAAATTATATATACACACAGCAGGGGTAAATCACCTACTATTCGGCTGAAGTTTTACATTTAACTTTGCTCAGTTCTGGACACGCTGCAAACACTATACATTCTCCACGACTACATGGGTGCTGACAATGCCTATGTGTAGCAGCTACAGGAACGGGCGAAAGACTCAGGACTCCAGACCAAAACATTCACAAGGGACAAGCAAGAACTATGCTGCAGCTGTCACACTGGCACTGCATCTGTGGTTCCTGACATACATACATACATACATACATACATACATACATACATACCCATATAAAGACAAACAGGCAGGCACATACACATACAATCTTCTGACCATTTTGTCCCCCATGGGGCATCTAGCTGGGGAAGATACTTGTCCCTTCCCCTAGCCTTCTGACTGTGAGTGCTAGGAGGGAGTGCTGACTGCGTGCAATGACTGCCGGAGACACAGAGTCCAGCCCGTGGATTTGGATGGGCTCTCTGTCTCCCTGTATTTACTCTAGAAGACTATTTTGGGGGGAAAAAGTGTCTTTTACAGCAAAAAATTTTATTGTATGTACATACCACTAGGGGCAACTAAGTAAATAGTGTGAATGTTTGGTGAATGTCACATTCACCCTTAAGATCTTGTTAAAAAAAAAGGATTGTGAGCAGTACATCCCTGTCCTGCTTCCTTGAAGGAATATATTGGGTCTGGAACACACATTCAGTATAGTAAGGAGCTTTAGATGAATTCATATTCCAACATATCCCCAGTCACTTTACAGGAAGAGTGTTTGAGGCAGGCTAACCATGGCACAAAAGTCACATTCTTTGGCTGTAATTCAATTCAAAATACTCCTACCAGTACAAAAAATATTTGACATTTGTGTGGCCTATTTTATATTACCTGCCATGTTAAGCTTGTGCAGCCAACAAAACAACATAACATTATTCATATCCCTTTTCTAATTTGTTCCTAAAATGTCGCAGAAATGTATGTTTACCTAGGAAGAATAAAATCACACACAAATAATTTAATGAAAAGCAATTACTGTATTTTTCGGACTATAAGACATACCTTTTCCCATTAAAATCAATGGTTATATGTCTGTGCGTCTTTTGCATCGAATATGTAGAAAAAAAACCATTTCTGGTAGCAATAGTTCTGCATCCCAGGAGGCTGGAAACTGTGCCATTCCGTCCAGCCAAGCCACTGCCAGGAGGGAGATTTTAGCTGTATCAGCACTAGCAGTACCAATTCTATGACACACTCATCCCTCCTCTCATTTGTAAATAGCTGCTCTTGGGTAAGTTGCTAGTGCCACTTTGTAAAATGTGTCTTTCCATAAGTTGATCAATTGGTTTAGAGTACGTACTGTAAGGCTATGTCTCCATGGCGCTCTTGGGTCCATCAGCACCCCCTGTGCTAACGGATGCTGGTGGACCCGATCCACATTACTGCCTGCATCACCAGCTGTTCCCACAGAGTTCTGGCGATCCGTGTAATACGTCAACCTCTGGCCGGCAGATAAAGGGGATCACTTAAACTACAAACTCTCTGTAACCTCTTTTAGAAAATGTTAGTTGGTTGATTAGTGATCTATTAATTTGTATGCTACGAGTATAGGTATGTACATCAAGTTTACCAATACTCCTCAGACGTAACTTGCTGTTCAATAAGTGAATCTAGAGAGGAATAATCTGTCCATCAGTTATGAAATGTTTCTTTGCACGTAAGAAGAGATTTTCCTAAAGAACAGTCTTTTGCCTCAAGAAAAGAACCCTTAAAAACTTCCATGTGCGTGTCCATGGATTTGGGCTCCTGAACTTGTGACCTCCGCACAGCAGCTGTCTCTGGTTGGCATGTGCTAGACGCCTTTCCCATCAAGCCTTTCCCCCCACACCTACAATATGTGCATACATACCTTTTCTGCTGCTGAATATTGGAGAATGTCTTCTGGCATCATTAAAAACCGTTCTGTCCAGAATACACAAAGTACATGGATTGTGTGTCCACAGTCTGGTATACATCGGATGGCTAGCTCTTCTCCCTAGAATCTCCTGGGATTCACATATATGGCCTCTCCTGGTTACTTCTTGCTGCCTGTGTTCTCTGTAAATATTTGTCTTCTAATGTGCTTTCCAGTTTTGACTGCACACCATTGTGTGTATAGCTAACTTTAAAACAATTTCCGAGCGTTTCCTACTGAGCCACTTTATTGTCTCATTCCTGCAGCGCACGGACTGCAGATTCTGTAATAAGTCGTTGCGCTCTATTTCGAGCAATGCCCGCTTTGTTTCATAAGGTAACAAGTTTATTAACTTTCAAAACAGTAAAATGGCAGAGTAGGTGTGAGTGAGATTTCTGACTTTATTGCAGTTCCAGCTTGTACTGCCAAGTGGCACTGGTCTTTATAAGAAGAAAAAGTATGCGTTTGTTAAATGGAAAACACGTCTAGATTTATGGTGTCTCAATGTTTCATTCCATCGCAGGGATTGTTGAGGGGTTAGGAACCTTTTATAGAATTTGCAAAGAAAATGGGCTGTAAAGTTTGGTTGTGGTCTGGGCCTGTGTTACCCCCATCGATGTAGAATTTAATTACCATATAGACTCAAGTGTAAGCCGAGGAAACTAATTTTCTCTTCAAAAACGGGGAAAAGGGTATTGACTCGAGTATACTGTAAGCCGAGGGTGGGAAATGCAAAGTCAGATAGTGGGGTTTTCTAAAAGAGAAAAATAAAGAGAAAGCACCATTGCCTTTAGGAATGAATCAAACTGGTGAGTCTTGGTGCCACAACCTTAATAAAGCTAAGAGAACACAGGTTTATTATTATTACAGGATGGGGTTTCAAGACACTTCTTATGATTCAAACATGAAAAAAGGTTTCTAAAAGTCATTATTATTATTGGGATCAATACATGGAATGCGAATGGAAACTTATTTTCATGTTGGAATCATAAGTAGTGGAGTTTTCCACCTTCTCCAGTAGCAATTAACCAATAGTCCACTAGATGGCGTCCAGGTTTGCTTACATTTCACCAGCCTATATCGGAAACACATTGAGCATACACACCCGGACAGGTAAGTGGGACCCTGACTTGAGTGTAAGCAGAGGGGGGCTTTTTCAGGTATTTTTTGTGCTTCTACTCAAGTACATACAGTGACCTTTATTGTTGGATAAAGAGCGTAGAATAGTTGTCAGGTCTTGTACACATTCACTTTCAACTGTTGTCCAGATCACTAATGTTGCCAAGAATAAAAGAGGCTACATTTTCAGTAGAGATGAGGAGAAAATCATAAGAAATTGTTTTTCACCCAGAAAATTGGATAATGCCTTGTCTACACTACTTGGGGATTTTGGCACAGTGTTATGATGTGTCTGTCTACACAATAACAATGCAAGGCACAGCAACAATGATGCACTAGGCCAAAGCTATACTACGTTTTTGTGGGTGTCGTGGACCTGTAACGCTGCTCATCCATGCCGCCCACAAAAGCATAGCGTATCCCAACCCAGCCACATCTGAAATTGTAGTGTATAGACAAGGCCTTACACGGCAGACAGTGTTACACATATATAAAACAATATTTTTTGTGCCCCCGGCACAATTTGCCCTTATTTAGTACTCGTGACTTACCATGTTAGTGTTAAACAAAAAAACTGTTTTCCAACATTAGAAAGATACTACATTACACTGTTACTGCCCAGAAAACTCTCATTTTATACCCTGCGAACAGGCAGCTTTGGTATAATTGGATATTAGTATCTTGATGTTGCCTTTATATAGCCACAGACAACATTTTCGGTTAATATGGCGAAACTTGTATTTCAGTTAGATCTGGGGATAGTGTGGGGAAAAAGTTTAAACTTTTAGTTGCTTTCTACTTATGTGCCTATAAAAAGATATTGTTGGATTGGGGACCGATGAGGAGGATCATGTGGACTGGAATTTAAGAAAAATACAGACCCTTGAACCAACTTAATTAGTTCCGAAGGTTTGGTTGTAAGTCAAAACCTTTTTTTTCTATAGGAAATAATGGCAATAATCTGTTCCAGACCTCTCAAATTACCACCTTTCTTTCTTTTTCATAATAAAAAAGTACAATATCTGTTACATACAAGAAACCCCAATAATATTCCTACATTTATAGCATGTATAGCCTACAAAAAACAACTTTTTTTCTGCTCAATTGTTATTGTTCTCATATCTCTCTTTTTTCCCCATCTTTCTTTGGAGCCATGATGCACTATAATTGCACTGATCATCCTCAGCACATAGGGAAATTCCTAGACACCTATAGGGTCCTTGCTTACACCCACCTGAATGCTCATATATCTGGGCTCAAAGGCAAGTTTCTGGGGGTTTTGGGTGCAACCCCCAGGCAATAGCGTTTGTTCTGGCTGTACAGAACTCTAAACTTAAAAGCATCAATAAAGCTTTCTGCCACAGGACAGTGCCTGGAAAGCATAAGCAAATTCTGGTCTTAAATCATAACTTTGGTTTTATGTTGAAATGAAAATTTTGGTCGTATCTGGAGACATATATCGAGTGTCCACGGTATTGGTTAAGAAATGGGACCAGTTTAAAGACCCTGGTAGGTGGTAGCATGAAGATTGCCTACTACAAATCCTTAAATGTTGTATTAGTAAAGTAACAAGTCATATGAGCAGTAAATGGCTTTTCTGGGACTTCTTTTCACTGCTTGTACATAGAATTCCTCCAGGGTTACAATTGGTTCTAAAATAACTTTTTAAGCAGTTTTAGAATCCCATGGCTGGCTACAGCTAGATTGAAATGGAACAATAATATTTTAACAATGTTACATTTTGGATTTGCTTGTGTAGCAGTTAAATATATATATTAGTTTATCATAAAAGCATTTGCTTTGTTAACCACCCTTTAGAGCCAGTAAGTTCCAATTGTTACCCCGAAGTAAACGTTTGAGTTCAGCAAAACCTTTAATGCATGTTTTGGTTGACTTCAGCCCCCATCTGTGCAGAAGTGAAGATTGTATAAATGATTACTTTGAATTCCTATGGAGTGTTTTAATACACTACCACCTCTTTGGAAGAACTACCCGTGAACACAAGTTTGTGTAATGTGAGAATTCTCCATTTTCTTTGGCTGCTGTAAATAGACCACAAAACACAGGTTGTGGGAAGGTTTTCTTTGGCTCCCACGCAAGTTGCAAAGTCTCTTTATGGCATTATTAGTTATTGGGCAAGGTGGACCTTGAAGACGAAGGAAGTGAGGGGGCGTAGAACATACAATGCCCTTTTTCTCCACATTTCCTGATAAAAGTTTGGGCCTCCTATATAAGGTTAGTGTTACAACTTCTATTGATAACAAGTGCAGACACATTTCTTTCAAATATTTTACATTACAAATTGCTCAGTCTGTTCATGAAAAAAGCAGCAGTGGACAGAAGCCCCAAGAGTCCATTGAAAGTCAGTGGACAAAAGTTTAATACAGTTTATAAGGACACAATCATGGCTCTTGATGTGCCCTAAAACATGTACAAACCACAGCCAGTCTAGGGGTTGGGCATTATGGATGCGTCGGACACGGTTTTGCCGCAGTTTTTAGTCATCAATGGACTAAAAGAAAATTGCGATAAAAACCCGCGGCTAAACCGTGGATGATCCGGACAGAAAACGCATGCTTTTCTGCATCATCGGAGCCTCAGCTTCACACTAACTAGATTGTTGCTTTTACTTTTTATAGTATATATGGGAACTAATGGGTGTCCAACTTTACCTCTAGTTGAACCAGTATATTGGTTTTTAAAAAGTTGTCACACATGCAGTTTAAAAACCACATCAAAATGTTGTTGTAATGAAGTTGGTGATTTGGCAGTGACAGAAGAGAATAGAGGCTGGGAGCTGTGAAATGCTGTGTCAGCCTCATGCTGAGCCCCTTGTCTGTCATTTGCCAAAAACCTGTTACTAGACTCTCTTTCTCTGCCACGACCCTTTGATGTTTAGTGCTACAATAGAAGAGAGACATGATTTTATATTGCTTGATGTTTTTATAATTATTAGTTTATGTAAGCTAATATTTGTAATATGGGGAACACATTGGGAAATTCAAGTGGTTCATAAAAGCCTATATCTAGCCTACTGTAAAACATTTTGATGGCAGTGTAGTTGACAGATGGAATTTACAAAATATTAGAAAAGGCTTGTAAAATATTTCTACAGTTGTTTATGAAGCTAGTTGAGCTAAAGATAACAGTGCTTCGAGAATAAATAAACCATAAGTACAGTTGATGCCGAAATGTTTAGCCCCCCTTATGAAGATAGACAACACTCTTGAATTCTCTGTGAAAATGACCATTTACAAGTGTTTGTAATTTTGAAAACAAATTTACTGTAAAAAAAAAATAAACAAAACAGCTCAATATGGGGGTGGGAGCATCATGCTGTGGGGCTGTTTTTCAGCCTTAGGCACAGGGAGCCTTGTTTGGGTGCATCGCATCCTTAAAAATTAAATTGATAATGACATTTTAAGGGGGTAAGATGCAGAAATCTGCTTGTAGTCTAGGCTTAGGTGGTCTCTGGGTCTTTCAACAAGACAATGACCCAAAGCATACATCGAAATGAGTCCAACAGTTACTCACGGATACCAAAACCAAGATCCTGGAGTGGCCCTCACAGAGCCAAGACCTCAATCCTATTGAAAATCTGTGGCGGGTGCTCAAATTGAATGTCCATGCTGGAAAACAATGCAATTTGTAACCGCTAGAACAATTTTCAATGTGAGAATGGGCTGAAATCCCTCAGGAGACCTGTGCCAACCTAATAAAACCCCACTCTAACACATTGTTGTCAGTTGTGGCTCAGAAAGGGGACACTATTCACTATTAATGGCCATGGGGCTAATAATTTTGGATGTCTCATTTTTGCCCTTTCCTGTTTCAACTTTGTGTATCAATAAAATATTTCCAGCCCACGTCACTGGTGTCATCAATGACGCCGGGGATGTGTACAGGTGAGGAGGAAGGATGGGGAAAACAAGCAGAGCACACTGTACTCTGCTTTACTCGTCTGTACTGCTGTTGAAAACTACACAATACAGACAGACAGCTAGGGGGATTCATATAACATCTCAGTATTACCCCTCTTAAATAAATTTTTTGCTTTTTTATTCACAAAGTCTCAGAAAGATAAATTAAATGTTTTAAATGTGTGATCTGGAAATTTTAACTTGATTAATAACATGACGCAAAAACTACAAAACTACTCAACCCTTCCCTACTTCTTCAACATTTTGGTAATGATACCATGTTCAGTGGCTTTGCAATTATTAACTCACAAAGTCTGCTAGTCTAAATTTTGTGATTTTCATCTCAAGACTGTTCACTGAGTGTTGCTCCACTTTCTTATCACAATCCAGATATGTTGTGCAATAGATCAGAATTGGGGGTTTTGTATTGTTAAGCTAGCCACACATGTTACAATTTATCATTCAATCGAGGTTCGATTAGATTTTGTACTTCGATTTAAAAAATCGAACATCGATTGTCCTTTAATCGAAGTTCTCCACATGGGAAGCACGATAATTGAACAATTTCGACTGAAATTAAATCGAAGTAATCCAAAATCGTCGATTGAATTCCTCTTACGATTTTAGTTTCAATTGGAAGTTAAAGGGAAGTAGCCTAAAAAATCGAGCCAAAAAATCGAGCCACAAAATCGAGCCAAAAAAAAATCGACCAATCGAGCAAAATTTTCCAACTTGTCCGATCACTTTTCAATCGACGATTGTACCAAAAATCGTTCAGCGATCGTCGATTGGACTATGTGGGAGTACATCGATTAATGTTCGATCGACGATTTTCTCGTTCGAAAATCGTCGATCGAACGCTAAAATTGTACCATGTGTGGCTAGCTTTAGTGTATTTTTGTGTTGGAAACTGATTGTGTAAACCTTATAATCAGCCTCTGCCTCCTGGAATCTATGTGATTCCAATGGGATATAACCTTCATTCCACATTTACTTGGAGGCAAATGCAGCGAGGAAGGTATGTGGTTGTGTAAGGAAGCTGAAAATGTAAATCAGAACCAGTTCTGAACCAAAACTATTTATTATGATCATTATGTTTTGTGCTTTTAAATTGTCTATTGTTCTAGATACCTACTGGGACCTATTATTGTTTTTCTCCTGTTGATGTGAAGAAATCAACCTTAGTCGTAGTGGATTGTAGTAAACAATATGGTTTTTAATAAAAAGTAGAAAAGTAACCCTTTATTGTTGGCAGTACCCTATGAAGTTTATATAGTTGCGTTTTTCAGAGTTTCTTTGACTCCTGTGCTGTGACAGGGTTGTCCCTGGGATTGGAAGTAAAGGGATGTTCTGACTGTTCCCTACTGTATATGGACCAAAAGAGAAAATCTTGTGGCTGGAGTTTGCAGTTGACCATTTTACAACCGTATCACATTTATTATGCCATCTTAACACTTAATGGGTTCAGTATGAGCTGAGAGATGGGGTCCCCATTAACGTGCTGTGTTTATGCATCTAATACTGTGGAGATTATCGGAGCTGGAGAAGAATTAGCAGCCTAGTGGGAATGACTGGGGGCTGTTTTGAACTGCCTATAGAGGGGTTAACAAGAGTATCCAGTTGCATGTGATTTCCTAATTATAATCGCCAGATTTCACAGCCACTTAAAGAGAATGGCTGCTCAAATAACCTCTCCATTCTTCCAGTGTGAAATTGTCAGCGCTGCAACTCTGTAGTTACACTGACTATTGTGTAAAGGAATATGAGCATTGTTTAGTAGCTTTTCACTTGTCAATGGGTGAAATGAGATTTGGGTGTTGTAGGTATGGGGTTCTTCTTGGTACTGACTGTTTACTAGAATAACATTTTATTCTTCCAACTACAAGTGTGATGGGAAATTTGTAACCGGAGCTAGAGGGAAATGATCCTTTTCATATCAGTCTATGGAGTTTACTGTCTTATGTCCTTCTATTGTCTGTTAGTCATACACATGGTTGTGCCAATTTGGATGAGTGTCAATAATTCTACTAGTATGTTTTGTTGTGGGAGGAAACAAGATCATTCAGAAGGCAACTGAAGCACAGGAACAAATATATTACTTTGTATTGTATTTCGTTCATGTCCCTGACACTCCTGCATATAAACTGACCACTTAGAAGTCACATCCTTGTAAAGGCCACTCTAGCTATGCTTTCACTCTAGCCACGCTGCAGCTGCGATGCCCTACAGTACCACAACACGGCGTGGCTATCGCAATTGTAAGGTAGACAGGTTTACAAAGGAAATGCAGTTTTGCAGAAGTAGTTTAAGCATCTCCTATATACTTGTGTGGCAAACTTGTTGCTGATAAGGGCCTAGCAGGGTTTACAGTTTGTTATGGAGAGCTAAAATGTTTTTCATATTTAGTGCGTTTGTGTAATACATGACAACCAGCTGGTAATCATGTTGATCTTCCAGATATCCACGACTCTTTGATTTGATAGCACCGCTCCATTTTTGCACTTATGCTGGGCATACACAGCTCGAAGAAGACTGCAGATCGAGTAAGCCCACCCGTGGCACAATGTCATCATCGCGCTGCTGATGAGCTGCCCTGATATCGAGCCACAGCACTTGGGCGGCTGCTAGCCTTTTAGCTACTTTAGATGGGTACCCGCAGTCCCCATCCAAAGTAATGGATTTCGCCCAAGGTTTTCCAACATGTTGGAAACCTGTTTGGTCAGGCTCCTCGGTTGATCCTGATGGAAGGAAGACAGGATGGCTTAAATCTTGTAATAGATTCAAGCAACATCGGGTGCTGTGAACGCACACAGCGACCGATGATGCTCAAGTCTATAACTACATCGAGCCATGTATGCCCAGCTTCAGTCTGCATTTTGAACTATAGAACACACCCACCTTTCACTCTTCTCAATTCTTCATGCATACATTTGCTTCCTTCTCATAAACACTGTTCTGATGCCTGTTTGATGAGAAAACTTAATTTTATTTGCTACTGGAATATGGCAAAAAGGCAGGGGTTTGCAATCCATTTGTCCTGAGCCGCATGTGGCTCTTCTGCTTCCCCATTGTGTCTCACTGGCTACTGGCAAGCTCTCCTCTCTCTGGTCCACCAGCATTTGCTTGCTGGAAGAAAAAAAGAGCCTGCCAACAACCAAGGTCGCTGGCTGCAGAAGCAGCTGTAAAGCCCCCCCACACACGCAATGAGCGGCGGCAAAATCAAAGACCGATGTGCGTGTGGGGGATCAGATACCGGACATAACAGCATGCCAGTGAGCTAGCCAGTTGAAGTGGAGGTAGGAGTGGGTGTCCCCAGAAGGGGGGGGGGGCAGTTACAGATCCCCCTTCACCAATCCCCTGGGATGCTTGCCTAGAATAGTGTCAGTGGACATGCACTTCCCATAGAACTATGCACTTCTGTTTGTTGTGTTCTGTTGTAACCATAAAACTGAAAAAAATTTAAATTTGTAAGTGTATAAGCTGTGTTATGTTTTGCGGCTCCAGACAATTTTTGGGGTGAAATGGCTGTTTTGATAGTAAAGGTCGCTGATCGCTGTTCTACAGGGTGTGTGTTGTGTGGTATATTGTAGGTCATTCCTTAACCTACTAATAAATCCAGTTTCTGTCCCGAGAATGAACAATGTTGATTACATTTAGAATCATTAATGTACATTCTTTGTGATGTCCGTCTTCAGCATCTTATGTGCTGCTCATTGAAGGTGTATAGAAATAAGTAATTAGGGGTTTCAACGACAATGGACTAATTACAGTAAATGTAACACAAATTTTGGTCTCGGCTTGTGGGTTGGTCTCTCTTGCTTTACACTAAATGGGCTGGTTTTATTCCAAACAGAACATGTTTCTTTGTTCCTTGGTACATTTGGTATTGATCATAGTAGATGTTTGTGTTCTGCGGGTAGTTGTAAGGTTATCCAGACCTCTTGGGGATGCATTGCTATGAACATTTTGCCCTGTGCTGAAAGGTTTACAGACATCAAAGTCCATTCTTCCCTTTGCTAGTGTGAAACAGGCCGTGCCCTTTGCTTTTCTCGACAGACCTGGAAAATGTAGGGCAACAGGATATGCCTGGCTTGGGCAGGTCCATCCCTCCTGCTTTGGGGGCTGCTCACGCAGCTGCAGATTTAAAGATGTCTTTTCCTGGAACTGTAAATGAGCAAGCTGTATCTGTGCCGTGCCAGGCTTGGAAGAGCACAAAGTGCCAGGCTTAGAAGGGACGTACACTTGTCACAAAACGTCTGTCAGAGTATTTAGTCAGGAGTCCGCTTTTTGAGACTGAATGGCAGAAGTTCAGCAATGTATGCGGTTTTTCCATGATTTCTATGAAAGTTCACCTATGGGCCAGGTGAATTGCTTCAACTTTAGTGCACATTGGACCCTAGAATAGTGGGGGTGATTTACTAAAAAGATTTAAGGTGTTCACTTAGCAGAGTGTATTGTTACTTTGCAATAGATAATATACTTAGTGGCTTTGTGTGGCGTTGAGATTCTTCGTTCGGTCAACCTGAACCGATCAATTTGTTTTGTCGATTGGTCGAAAACCTATGCTTGTCCTAGATATGGTTAAAATGGACTTTCCAAGAATACAAAATGTGATTCTCTTTTTCAAGCAAAGATGGCTCAAGGCAAGACAGTGCACTACGGAGCAAGATGGTGCACTAGACCATTTGCAGTCTGTCAATTGGCAGTTGATGAGGGTCACAAATAATCTCATCCATTTGCCTTGTCTAATGTGGTGTGGACTGTGTCTTCAGACTGTTGCGAATTAACATTGACCAGTTATGCCACCTTCCTAGGGGCATGAAGGTTGCAGCTGTGCCCTGACCTCTGTACATCCACGGGGCCTTAGGGTTCTGCATAATTTATATGGATGATGCACAAGTTATGGAATAATTCCTTCCAAAATTTTAAGTTCAAATTATGTTCTTCTCATATATAGATACAGCTGTGATTGAATAACAATTCAACTATTCAATTGAATTACTATTTCAACTATATTGAAATATTATATTTGCGCTCTCTTATACCCTGCTTTTCACCCTCAAAATTGAAGGCAAACTGCATGTCTTATAGGGAAATATACAGCATGTTCAAGCAGTGTGCAGGGTCTCAATAATGCTCTATACTGGAATTCACTTGGAGTAAAGGCACTGCTAAAAGGCCAGAAACCAAATGGGAGACTCACACTCTAAGCCATCAGCAATGCCCCTTCTCACCCTGGAACATGCTATTTACATTTTCACTCATGAGGAGGGGCAGTATGATTCTTTCACCCCAATGCACACTCTGCTATGTGAGTCTCTGGCAGCAGGGCCACTCCTCCTGAATATATACTGGTATGCAGCATGTCACAGCAGCTAATATATTGCACTTGCAATTCCATATGAGCATACTAATGAGCCGCTCATGGACCATGGCTATATATTCACTCTGTAAGTGAATGAGTCTTTGTGTGAGTCTTTTTTTCTTAACCATGAGTGACTCTTATTGTCCAGAGCATTTTATTGTGCAAGAAATCTAGTATGTTCTATAGTGGCAATCAAATGTATTGATTTTACTTTCATTGTTTCTCTTTATTTGTAAGATAAAGTATTTTAATGGCGATGTGAAGAAAACATGCTTCAGAGAGAGGTCTTGTGTATAAGAGAAGTTATGGCCGGTGCTGTATAAATCTAAAACCATTCAAGTGATCTTTTGAACTGATCAGATGTGATGAAAGTGATGGGGTGGGGGGGGGGGCACACGTGGATTTAATTATCTTTCTGGTATACAAAATGGAATGTCTGGATGGTAACACTATGAACTAAAAAATACAAAGCGCAAAAAACGTGAGATGTTAGTTTACACATAGATGTGTGTCTTATCAGCACGTTGGTACAGTGGTTGTGTTGCCTAATAATATAAATAAACATTTATATAGTTAGGAGTTTAGGAGAATTGGCCAAATAGTCATTTAGACAATAAACAGTATGACTTGCACTTCAAACTTTCTATATTTACTGATGGCAAACACGGTACAACACTCTGTTGTCTTACTTTTTATTTATTTTTCTGTATACACTTAGTGGAGGATTCCCGACGTAATGGAAACATAGCCTAAGGCTGAGTTTCCACTATGTTTTGGCAAAACGCAGCAAAACGTAGTGGCAGGAGTCTTTTGTACAAAGCCCAATAATTTTGAATGTGTATGTACCCACAATGTTTTCAACAGAGCGTAGTGTTGGTTAGGGCTCCACCATGTTTTGTCGAAAAAGCGTAAAAACTTAGTGACTGAGACTTTTGCAAGCACTTTGATTTTTTGGTAGGTTGACAAACTTTAATCAAACTTCCAAAAGCTGAAAATTCTAGTGTGGAAGCTCCACATTCAGCTCTCATTGTGGTTAAATTTACATGTGAGCTGTCTGGAAATAAACGTATACAGACACGAAACAGAAGCTCTGGTCTTTGACTCTTAGGATAAACCATACACTTACCATATATAGGCTGGGAGTGTGAAATCTCTGTATCAGAACATGACTAATCTCTAATTCTTACTGCAGTTCTAGATTCCGGAACATAATCAGCCGCCTAGGTCATTCTCAAGTGAGCGAGGAACTTCCAGCAATAATTACTAATTAGATAAACCATAGGCAGACGAAGGCTCATTCAGAGGTTTCTGAGAGGGGGAAAAAACATAAGAATACGGTACGTTTCCTGATGAAACGTCTGAATACTGAAAGATGAACAATGGATAAGAGTTGTGTGGCAATTCCTGATTTGTCTTTTGAAACACATAGAGATGATGTTGATAAATCCACAAGTCACAAGATGTGTCCCTGGGAAGGGGCTGTGTCTTTTTGTTGTGGATCTTAGCAATAGTAGAGTGGTGTACCGTGTTAGCCATCGATGAATACAGAAGGGGTCTGAGACATCGAAAGCTTGCTTCTCTAATGACTTCATTTAGCCAATAAAGGGGATCACTTAAATTGCTAACTCCTTGTGGGTCTTCGTAACATTAAACCCAGAATACAGTAATAAGGTGACTTGTTGGTCCCTAAACACGAGATAGTGGTATTGTTTTAGGGGGGCTTCCCATTCACCAGTTTAATTCCATATCAGATGTCCTTGCTTGTTAAATTTACATGGAAGCTATTACATACATAAACTTTACATTTCCGAGCAGCATGCCATCACCATTATCTCAGCACATAAATCTAGCTGCATAACTACAGCCAAGTTCGATTTTTTTGTAATACTGTTGACAATAATATAGTATACATTGTGCTGTGTTATCTAACATTGTTATCTTATTGTTTCCTTTTCTTATCCTGTCTGTTTGCCGACTATTACAGTTTACCAGATTTCTCTGTGATTCACCTCTAGAGGTAAGTTTCAGCTATGTATAGACCATTTAAAATCCATCAAAATGGCAAAATTAGGTGCCATATTGGATCAACTTGTTGGTTATCTTTTAGATGTCTATTTTAACAGAATAAAGGTGTGCTTGATTTGGTTGGAGCACAATTGATCGCCGTATTTCTTTGTCTTGATTGTTCACCCTTTCAGAAGAAGAAACCTTGATAAAACAGGGAACCAAAATGTTGGTAAATCCGTGTTAAATTGCCATGGATGGGAGCCAATGGTGACATTATCATGCTGCACTCGAGGGTTCATCGATTGCACGGGTATTGGCCTGTGTATTGCCTCTTTTCTTAATAAAATGTATGTACTGTTAATGAATTTCTGGACATCAAAGGTGCCTAGATCAGTACAGTAGTTCAGACATGTATTGAGAGCATTATTTAATTTTATATACTTACATGACATAAATATGGCGGCAGATATTTTCAGATTGCCTACAGGTATTTTAGCTTTTTTAAATTATAAAAGATATGCAAAGTGGGTAGATAAAAAGATTCTGCCTATGAGAGCCTCGAAGACTGCACAGTAAGTGCTGGTGAATTGCAGGTTGGACTCCAGGGCAAAAAGAACCCCTATGGTTAGCATAATGCCTTAAGGCCCCTACAAAAAGTAGCGAGTGGGGGCCAACAGACGAGCGACGTGCAGCTGGTGTGGACTTCATCACGCTTCCTTGTGACCATTAGTTTGAATGGGGACACCAGTCCATTCTTCGGCCGACTGAGCTTTAGGGCCCACAGCCGCGATGAAGCACGCACACCATTCGGCGGAATAATCGGCCGCGGTTTGCTTTGTGTATTGAGGCCTTTAATGTACTGTATACTATACTGGAAAAATACCTATATACACAAACCTAGAGAAAAAGATACTAGAACATACCTGTTCTAGTGGGTGTAAGAAATGAACCATGCTCTGCATATACAATGTAATACATACCCCACTAAATGATAATATTAAAAAGGCAGAAATAAAATAAAACTAAATTGTGTTAAACTTTTAGTATATAAAAAATCTTGCAAAGTTTTTAAAACTTTCCTTAAAGAAAGATTAGAATGTTTCAAATTAAACTTTCACTAAGGTTTAGCATGGGCTTGATGTCATATTCTTAGTGTGTATAGGAGATTTTTAGGGTGATAAAAAAATAATTCTATTTGTGTTTGGACTGGCTGTGTTGCCGGTTATGTTGGCAAATGTCAGGTCGGTTTTATGTAGAGAAGTCTGCCCATACAGGAGGTATAGCCAATAGAGATGTACACTTTGGACACAGATGGTTTCTCTTGGGGGACTGCACTGCAATAAACTGATCTCAAACTGAGTGCAAGATTGCCGACAAGACCGTGCCACTGCGGATTTGTGTTTTATTTATACAGCAACTTAGTCAAGCAGAACCCCAGAGGAGTTGGATATGGTTCATGGAAACACTTCTGTATATAGCAGCCAGGAGTAGTCCATCCTACAGTCATTTATTACGGAGCGAGCAACATCCTGAAGGAAAATGGGAAGAATGTGCAACATGCAAGACATTGTGAATGACTACTGGACCCTTAAATAGATCTCTTCAGTCTGGATTAAAGTGCAGCCATGTGCAATAAGTCATAGCAGGTCAACAGAAAATATTTGCACATGTTTTATCAGGAAGACCATGCTAGACAGAAAACAGGGCATAGGGTGGAAACCGTTTCATTTAAACTTGAGGTAGCCATAGACGTGCAGATTCTGCCGTCCCCATCCAAAGTTATGGGATCGGCCAGGAATCTACCAACACCGTGGGATCCAACATGCGGAAGATTCCTGGTCAATCTCGCCATGTGGGTGCACCCAATTTTCAGCCGGACGATTGGCGGGAACGCACACGGCGTTCTGCCAAAAAAAGGGTAGGGAATGTCTGTGTATGGTTACCTTTACTCTCCAATCAGAATTGGAAAATGGCAACACTGAGAGGGAGTACTAGCTCCACAGCTTTCTCAGTATTTGTTTACCCCCTACTTCTGATGAAAGGTAAGTATTCTTAATCAATGGTATCTCATGTTGGATGTTGAATAATAAACCTAATGTAGAAATAGCTGATCACTAAAGCCGACCATAGATGTCTCTATTTGGTGAAAATCGACCAGGGATTCAAGCTGTCCACTTGGAGTGACCGATCTATGTTGTCCAAAATTGAGATTTCACTGATCGATTGCCATTACTTTGGATGGAGATGCTGCAGTCGAATGTTTCATCACATGGGGATCTCAACGTGTATGGCTGGCTTTAGACGTTTCTCACAACCACCATTAGGTTTAACTCATCTTAGAAGTTTGTCTAGGTTATATTTTTGGCTGTTTGCTCTTTTAACTGACTACATACTTCAACCCCAAATGAATGTTTTACCCTAGTGTAGTTGCTGTTAATTTTAATCATGTGCCAGCCATATGTACCGTAATGTAAAATAAGCACTTAGAATTCAGCCGCTAGGGCAGGGGTGGACAAACTTTTTGACATGGGCCACAATGGGTTCTTAATTTTGACAGAGGGGTTAGACCATAAGCCTGTAAGCACTACCCAGCATAGGTGTCCCAACTCATTGCATGCCAGATGCCCAATCACTCCTAAATAAGCTTACCTGCCATAATCACGCCACTGCATTAACCCTCTGCCCACATCCTGGCACCTCTTGGCATTTCCATTGCAGTGATTGAGTATAAATCACCGGTCTGTATTCTTGTCCCAGGTCTGTGAATAGGAAAGGGTTTGCACATTATAAATCCATCTCAATACAAGTTTAAAGTGCAAACAAGCACCCTACAGAGATCTGCATTCCACAGAAAGAACTGATTCTAGCTTCGTCCCTGACATGTCTTCCATGGGCGCCAGACTAATACTCAAAACTAGCGAACAATCCCCAAGGTCAGCATGTGAAGGATACACTGGTCAATTTCTCATTTCTTGCTCGATCAATCATTGCACAAGTGAGATTGATCGATAAAGAATCGTTTACTGTCTTCCTTGAACGATCGATCAAAATGTTGTTGAAATCAACGGGAGAATCGATCGTACAAGAATCCAACATGTCAGTTATTTTTGGATAGATCGTTCGACTTCAAATTACGTTGGTGGTGGTCATGGATCTACTTGTGCCATTTTTACTATGACAATCATTTTCGATCCAGAACATTCTAGAAATTGATCTGGGAAAGTTGGATCGTCCAAAAATCGATTGTTCAAGGTGGGGTCAAAACGAAACGATAGTTGATCGGGAAGAAATTGACCCATGTATGGGGACCTTTAGAGGAAATGGTTCCTCACGCAGTGCATGGTAATGTGATAACTGGTTAAGGAAATTCTGTAGCCCCTAGTCTTCGTCCCTCTGATCATTTGTGCATGTTACTTACCTAGAAATATTGTTTGTTTTAGGCTAGTTTTCCAACAATCATTCTTTTTCCAAACATGCTAGAATGTACACCATGCATACTGTGTATTTTGCCAGTGTTGATGGTATAACCTACCAATAATGTATAGAAAAAAATATTCCCTGTGCCCTTTGCTCTCTTGGTTTCTATTCTGTGATGCCTGTCTGTTCAGCCTTTTACACAATCAAAAGCTTTTTAATATATGTTTGAAATGGCAAATTCTCTGCTAATCCTCTCCACGTGCGAGTCTCTTTCATTTCCCCGTATAGAGCATTTCGTGCTGTTTCACAATCTGTGCCTGTAAATCACATCACTATGTCTAGCTGCAAATTTCTGCTAGGCCTCCCCTCCTGCTGTCTTTGCTCGGGCTCCTTCTTCTTAACAGCTTATTATGGTGTCAGCTTTCCCCCCTCTGCCCTGCCGTGTCAGTGGAAAGCACAAGTTGCGGAACTTTTCTTGACCAGAGTTAGCTGTAGCTGAAACTAGCAGTAAATGGGACCAGTCCAGGATGATATCCAGGTTACATATTTTCTGACGAAAAAGTAATATCTGAACCTACAACAACTGTAGTTATTTCACAGCCATCTTAAAGCTTCATTCACTTATGCTGGAATATAACATTTTCCAGCAAGCAAGAAGACTGTAGTGACTTAAACAGGGAACACACGTATAGATATAGGCCAGATCGATGGCCGCTTTGAGCACTCATGGCCATCTATCTGGCCCATATGTAATGCGGTCATCTCTGTTTTCAAGCGGGATAGAAAACAAGGATATCGGACATGACCGTAAACCCACGGTGGTTGTCCATTGCTTTGCATGGAGACCTCCAATATAGGGCAGCAGCGTGATGATTTCATCACACTGCTGCAGGGAATTTCGAATGGCTGCTATATCGAGCCATGTGTTCCCGGCTTACAGCTGGCCAGATAAATGCAAGATCGATCACAGTGCTGATCGATCTGTGCACTTGTCAGATCAACAGGGGGTCTAACATAGATCGCTGGTACCACCACACAGCATGATCGATGTTAGACCCCATCGATGCACACTGGATACCCTCTTCAGAGAAATGAGAAAAGTCCACCCTCATTTATAATTGCATAAAAGTTGTACAAAATTAAAAAAATTTATATTTGTGATATTTTGTTAAAAAGATCTAACAGAATATAACAAAATTTTCTTTGCTTGTTACAACTTTTATTAATAAAAAATCGGAGCGGACTTGTACTGACAATGTCAAAGTCCACTCTGATTTTTCATTTATAAAAGTTCTATTACAAAATATCACAAATATTTTTTTACTTGTTGTTATCTTGTTGTTGTCTTTTGTTATTGAAAAATGCGAGCAGACGCAAATCGCCGTTGCCAATTTAAGTCCACTCTGATTTTTCATTAATAAATTCAAATTTGTGATATTTCTTTAGATCTTTATTGTACCAAAAGAAATACCATACTTTAAATTTTTATTTTTTTTTACTTTTCTTTTACTTTTTATTTTTTTACTTGCTTTTTTTTTTCTATTAATGGCAAATGCGAGTGGACTTGACCGATCAAGGCTAGATCGATTTTATGTTGATTTCAACCACTTTTGGTCCATTGGACAAGGTGGCCGGGGACCTATTGCCGTGAGATCAACTTTTTTTATTATGTCTATATGATGGAAAAATAGACCTGTGTATCCGGCTACCTTAAAAGGATAGAAATATACATAAAGCGTAAATACAATCTCATCTATCAAATCTGTTTTCTACTTGGGAATGAGTACAATGGTCTTCAACCCCATGGTGTTCCATTTCTTAGTGGCCTCCATATAAACGGCTTAAATTGATCACAATCTCTCCATGTTGTAAGAAACTGTGTGGTTTATTGGACACAGAGTGCTCTTATGGAAGTTTACATTCCATCTAATTTTGCTTTGGAAGGAGTGCATTGTAATGGCACATATCCTGAAATAACTGGCTCAGGAAGCAGTAGGCTATTGTATACTGTGCAGGCTTCTGACCACGCATTAGCCAGTTGAAGGACAGAGATACGTGGACGCTGAATGATCTATTCTCCTTTTATTTGCTGACAACTTTGTATAACTCTACAGCTAGACTAAAATACCATGCAGCAATTCCAAGTGCAGAGTTATTTAACATATAAAATTTTATGTGTGACAAAAGGGACGATGTAAAAGATAACTAGTGTACTAGACTCAAGTTATCGTTTACATCATCTTGTTGTCAAATACAAGCTTTACATGTTAAATATATCATGCATGTATCAACCCAGGTATAAAAGAGTTATGATTTATGTATTCTTAGTAAATTCTAGGCTTTCGAACATGCAATCCCTGGCCTCTCTAGCTGCTTTTACCATGAAGTTATTTACCCCTTTTCATGCTACTTGTACAAAACATGTAAAATCTTTCCAGGTTTTAAGGGTCAGTTAAGCTAAATATTAACAGACAACAAACTCCAAATAAGCTATTTACAGCAGGTCGCTTTTCTGTCTGCTATAGTCGCATTTTATGCGTGAAATGCGTTTTGTTAGCTGCAATGAAGTTAGTAGACATTTCTACAGTCCTGTGTTCTATCAATTATTGTGCTCTCGGTAGAATTCCCCGCCATGGCCTTATTTGGTGACCACTTTGTAAAGGATAATATATGACATGGCTTTTCATGTAAGTATTTGACAGTCATGTTTGTGTATACATTATATAATAATAATATAGTATTGTAACATTAGATTATCTAGCATTAATTGAAAAATCTAATGTTTATGTATTCTAAATACTTTATGTTTATTTATTCTCTCAATAGCCAGAAACCCGGTCGGATGGTCTTGCCGGTGGTTATGGCTCCTTTCACCAGCACTACATGTTAGATGGAAAGATAATTGCTGTGGGTGTTATTGACATCCTACCCAATTGTGTATCTTCTGTGTACCTCTACTATGACCCTGATTACTCCTTCCTCTCCCTCGGAGTTTACTCTGCTTTAAGGTAAGAAACCAGGGAGGATATTAATGTATTTTATATTTATTAAGTGATGAAGGATTAGAAACAATATTGGGTTTTTAGCGATGTGGATTCCATGTCCTGATGGCAATAGCTATACCAGACTGGAAGGAAGATACTTCAGCAAACAGATACTAACAGAAATAGAAATCTAAAGGTGACCATACACCGGGCGATTAAGCATTTGATTCCTGAATGATCAATTGTGTTGTGTTTTTGCTGTGGTAGTTCGACACTCCAATAAAATGACGGAGGGTCCCCATTCAAATTATCGGCAAGGGATCGATTGCCAATGGTGGTGCGCATTGATTATTTGCTTAACCACGTTCCGATTGATCATTCAGCAATTGCACAGGAATCGTACCGTGCATGGCCAGCTTAAGGTTCTGGTCTTCCCCTACGCCTCTCAATTAAATAGTTTTTCATTTATGCTGTTGGGGCATCCCATCAGGTAAAATGTCAGCAGGCCAGCAAATGAGGATTTCCCCAAAGGAACCCTGAATATAAGGGCTTGTTTCCATTATACGTCGGGATCCCCTCCGCTAAGCGTATTGCTTGGCGGGGATCCCGACGTAGCACCTTCACTTACATGCTCGGCGGATGCTCTGTTTACACATCCGCCGATGCAGAGGCTCAATGTACTCGACTGCGTTCAGCCTTGCATCGGCGAAGTGGCTCGGCGCAGTGAAGACCGAGCATCCACCGAGCAGGTAAGTCTATGTGCTACGTCGGGATCCCTGCCAAGCGATACGCTTAGTGGAGGGGTCCGGACATATAATGGAAACAAGCCCTAAGTAATTACCTCTTAAAAATATAACTCAAGTGTTCTTTTTTTTTTTCTGATGTTTCCTTCATAATATATTTTCTGTTATTGTAAATTGCATTGACTGTCCATTATGGTTTTTATTCTTCCAACAGAGAAATAGCCTTTACCCGTGAATTACAGGCAAAGGCTGCTGACCTGCGCTACTACTACATGGGCTTCTATATCCATTCATGCCCTAAAATGAGGTACAAGGTGAGCAGGCTGTAACAATGTTTCCTTATTTACTCAATATAGATTTAAGAGATTGAGATGTTATTAAAGTATGATGGGAGTCAGCGACTATGTTATAGCGAACAAAAGTGTTTTTTTACTCAAATGTTGAAATGGCATTGCAAATGCTGGATTTTGTGTCTCCATAGCAAAACATATAGGTACGTGCCATAGCATATGACGCAGAGGACCCTGGTATGTTATGGGTTATGTTTCTCATTTGCTTCAGTGTGCCCATCTGATTTTTTTCCTAATTTTCTTGTATCAAAGTATAAAGTCTTTTTTATGCTTGTCCTGCACTGCAAATATATAATGCATCAGAAGAGGTTAGAGCCTTTTATTTTAAAGTGCATTTTGGTAAATTTCTTGAAGTGTTAGACCTGGCAATCTCCCTGCATCTATGGACTATGTACTTGGATTTGCAGTCATTTTTACTGGTCACTAACTCATCGTAGCATCTAAATTAAGAGCAATGGATTTATCATGAATGCCAGACCTCTGCAGACACACCACTACTGTGAATGTGTGTGCTTTCATGACTTTTGTAGGGACCCAACAATTTAAGCGCCCTGGAGCAGCTTGTGTTTTGAATGTGTGCTATAAAAAGAGCTGAAAGCTATATGTAAACTTTGTATGGAATGTAACTAACTTTATAGATGGTGCTCATAAGTGGTCTCTATATACAGACATGGTTGTCCAAATCTGCAAGTAATCTATTAGATAGATTCATATAGTGGAAGTTAGTTGCTCTTGGCATCATTATAATAAGCCTCTAAAATGTGTGGTCTGGCTCCCTATTTACATATCGCAAACAACGCCATTGCTCTACTGGGCAGAAGGTTAGACGGGGAGGCAGAGGAGCTGTCAGATGGAAGATCCACACATAGTGATATCACTTATCTGTAGTTCATTGTTTATATCAACGGTGCCCTAATGATGTAAACAATGAAGAGCAGAGCCAGATAAATGAGCTGCCAGCCGGCATCTCTCCCTCTAGCTCTGTGTGTGAGAGCTGGACTCATTCTGCCTGCTTTCACGCATAGAGAGCCGAGCAATGTGTTATCAGCCATTCAGGCTTTCCTCCGGCTCTGTGTTAACGGTTTGTAAGCTGGACTGCTTGACCCAAATTCGCACAGATGCAGATGGAAAAGACACCTGTGAGTGGTTCTTCCATCTGCATTTGCAGGTCACATACAGCTGCCAGTCGGATCTAGAAGCTGGGAAGAGTCAGAGACAGCTTCCTTGCCTCCTTAACTCCTGCTCTGCCGGTCGGAACACAGAGCTCCGGCCAGCAGAGTTGGAGAACTATGTTTCAGCCATCAGATGCTGCAAAGTACAGGGAGTGCAGAATTATTAGGCAAGTGGTATTTTTGAGGAATAATTTTATTA
>CM070037.1:45591430-45611694 GCA_036250615.1 Ptychadena robeensis | reverse complement strand
GAGGATGATGTGGTCAAAATACTCATTTGCCTAATAATTCTGCACTCCCTGTATAGGGTCCTACATCGAAGCACCTTATAGGCAGGAAATACGGTATCTCATATGCCTGCTGTATTGCAAACTCTCTTCAATAAGTGATATATCTAGTCCTCGTTGGTTAATCATGCATGTATGAAGCCCCCCCCCCCAATCACCTACATTAAAGGTTGACATGCAGGAGTTATTCATTTTCTTAGCCCTTTCCAGTTGGCATGAGGTACTTCTCACTTGCTGCCTGCCTCTCTGGTTTTGCAGTCTAAATTATGCAAGCCTGTTGGGATTTTGGGAATCTAAAGATTTAGTTTTTTTTACAGAGGGTGAGGTATTGCTGCATACCATGAATTCTGAACAAGAGCTGGCGCACATTGCCCTGCAGGACCTTGGTTAGCCGCCAACTAGAGTTTCTCATTCCATGCCACGCCCCAACTATTATTGCTGTCAGTAGTTCAATCGCCAATAGTGTCTCATAGGCCACTTTTATTGATTTTCATTGGACCATTATGAATAAACGTTTGTTTTCTGGGCTTTAAACCATGGAGTTAAGATATGATCAAGAGATCTATATACTTTGTGCCCCCTATTAGTATAAAATACCTGCTAAGTTTTTGCCCTTTTCAGTAAATTAAATCTGGAGCCACTTTGTATGGGTAATGTTGCACTAAACTTGAGTACAAAACCATACACAAGAATTGGTTTTCCTGACCGCCTGCATGTGTTGGCCAAGTTCAAAAACCTCACACAGCTTCTGATGGCACCAGTACAATGTAAGTATGAAACTATTTGATGAAAACACAGCGAATGCGCCAGCAATAAAAAAAAGTTATGTGGTGTTTTTATTTTTCAGATGAGAATTTGTTCAGATGAGAAAATAATCTCATTTCCATTTCTTTATTTAATAAGGTTATTGTACTTGGCGCAGTCGTAACTATGAGCTGCAAACTGGTATATCCCATAGCAACAAAGTCACAATGTACAGGAGTCACCTCAGTGTAATTAACCCTTGCTTATATAATAGCAACTTTGCCATCCTGACTTCTTTTAGGAATAACCCTGAGCAAAGGGCGACCTGTGTCTAGGAACATGCATACAATGCTCATGTGCATTTGTAGGTTTATGATGTGGAGGTGAGAAGGGTAAAGCAGGAAACACATATGTAGATATGGGCCAGATGGATGGTCATTTTGAGCGCCTTGCGCGCTCACGGACATCTATCTGGCCCATATCTAATGTGGCCATCCCTGTTTTCGACCTATCAATCCTGTTTGTTAACCATGGTCGATATCCCTTGCTTTGCATGGGGACCGTCGGGTCTCCATGTAAAGCATCTGCTGAGCTGAAGACACAGCAGTGCTGTGTCTCCAACTCCTCCGATGTCGGGCAGCAGCTCAATGACTTCATTGCTCTGTGGCAGGGAACCTAGAACAGCTCCTACATCGAGCCGTGTGTTCACTGCTTGGACTGCAGCCACATACCTATGTTCCTATGTTGACCTATTGTATTGGTTCCCAAACTGGGGGGCGCGAAGGTGTCCCGGGGGGACACTGGCCCTCATTCTTAACTTATGTTTGAGCAACTGGAACAAAGCAAATGGAACAAAGGGTACATTTCCCAAGAACTGTTAGCTGTCTGCTACTGTCATTTTTCATTTCACCAAAGCTTTACATAGGCTGAAGGTCAGACAGGGTGACGACACTGTCCTCCTGCAGTGAAATCACTGCATTGTCGAGTACAGGGAAGAATTGACTAGTGTCAACATGCAATTCAATAAAATTTGTGTACGCACCATATTGTCTCCCCCAAGCAACATTTATTATTCAGTGAAAGAAACCGTTTTTTGTAAAAAAACAAGATTTCAACCAAACGCAGGTGATTGATGTTAGCGTGCCTTTTTACAATAAAGGTATCAAAAGGTATTTTGATGGATTAGTATGCGAATGTACTACGGAGAATGCTTACCATAGTTGATCGTGTTTATATCGATCACACCGTTTGATGGTACGATTGTGTAAAGATAAGCTGTGTACACACATGTGAATATGGGCCAGATCGATGGCCGCTTTGAGCGCCATGCGCGCTCATGGTCATCTATCTGGCCCATATTATATGCGGCCATCCCAGTCAATCCAATTTATTGGTCCCACTTGAAAACTGGGATGGGCGCATATGATTTGGGCCAGATACTGGGATATCGGACATGACCGTAAATCACGATCAATGTCCGTTGCTTTGCATGGAGAGCGCAGTGTCTCCATGCAAAGCATCAGCGGAGCTGGAGACACAGGAGTGCTGCGACTCCAGCTCTTCCGATTTATGACAGCGTGATGACATGACATCGGACGGCTCCAATTTAACCCTGCTTTAGACTTCTCTTGACAATCGTAACATCACACAAGCCGATTGAATATAAGATTGATCGCAAAGAAATCAATTCATGTATGGCCAACTTTAGATTGTACAGTTACCAAAATAAATTTTTTTGTTAGTGGATCATTAGGTCTGATAGCTGATGCACTTAACAACTTCGATAACTGTATTAAGGCCCCTATACGCCTTAAGGCCCCCACACACACGCACCGAGTGGGGGCCGACAGAGCTGCTAAGATCAGCTCTGGGAAGCAGCGTGATGACATCATCACGCTGCTCTCCAGAGATGGCAGAATCGGCAGGCACCCTTTGTGTGCCGGCCGTTACCTTCAATGAAGACGCCGGTCTTCATTGAAAGTAATGGCATCGGCTGGCATCAGCCAGAGAATATCGGACATGTCTGTTATCTGGCCGGCCGAGCTGTGCCGGCCGCTTGGTGGGTGTATGGCCGGCTTTACAATCTTACCATACATTTTCTGTACAATCAACTTGTATGGGGCAATGATTGTGCTATTTGTAGATTATTGTTACATTATGAGCAAGAGGTAAAGCAGGGAACACATGGCTCGATATTTGGTCCCTGCAGCAGCATGATGACGTCATCACACTGCTGTCCGATATCAGCGGAGCTGGAGAGACAGCTCTGCTATCTCTCCAGCTCAGCCGATGCTTTGCATGGAGACCTGTGGTTTCCATGCGAAGCAACGTACATCGGCCGTTACTAACGGTCATGTCCGATATGTTTTCGAGTGGGATTGATTGGTCCTGCTCAAAAACAGCGATGGCCACATAAGATATGGTGAGTGTGCACGGCGCCCGAAGCCGCCATCGATCTGGCCCATATCTGCATGTCTGTATCCTGCTTATGTGTACAAAGCATCACTTCCCTGTAATGTCCACAGATTCATTCAAGTAGATGCACATGATTACTACACTGCAGCGTGCAACTGATTTGGCACCAAAACTGTAAAATCAACAGTTTTTATAATACATTTCTTGTACAAAGGTATCTTTCTACCCATAGCAACCAAACTGCTTATAAATTACATTCTTACATTATAGGTTTGACAAGTGGTGAGAAGTGCCTGAAGGTAAAAAAAACATCTTTTCTTTCATATTTAGGACCTATGATATATGCCCCCCCCCCCCCCCCCCCCCTCAGGTTGGGAACCACTGGATTAGAGCACAATCGAGCAACGTGCGTTTTTACTGATTGTGATCTATAACCAAATCGAGCCGTGGATGCCTTTTTTCGAGCTCGATCAATCGATCCTGCTCAAAGACTGGGCACCTAAAGTGGTGCACCTTGATTCAGGTCCAATGGGCGGGCGTCTGTCGGTACGTGGATGGGGACCTTTATGATATATGGCCGTATGCAATGTTTAGCTTGGTTAACGAATCAATTGGACACGCATTCCATACGTTGAATCGCTGAGATAACTTGAAGTAGTCTGTCTCTGTGATGACCTTGCAGACATATTCCCTCCTGAGGTGTTACTGTCTCTAATACACTACTGATGACATGTAAGGGTAAGGTTTGTTTATGCAGTGCGGCTTCTCTTAAACCACAAAGCTGCCTTAATACCCTTTTAATAAAATCTCAACAGGGGTTATTGTGCAGCAACACATTGCAGATGTGAATGCGAGAGCAGAGTGTGTGTTTAACCCCTGTCCGAGGTTGTGCAGACTCCGCGGTGTAAAATCTCCCCATTGTTACCAGCTGATCTCATTGCAGCCCTTTCCTAGATGGGATATGACAGAACAAACAACAAATCCCATCCAGTGTTCACTTTGAAATGTCTCCAGAAGGCAGGGTGGGGGGAGGGGTGGGGGTCTGCTTCTGATGTTGTCGTGCCGGGCCTGTTGTATGGGTGCCAATATTTGGGCTGCATGGCAATACTTAAAAAGGCTTTTCAGTAACCAAACTAAATTAGTTGACGCTGGTTTCCTGTGTCAACTCAACCGCCCGGGCCTGGAACTCCAGTACGTCTTTGTATAAGATTATACAGCAATATAATTTTCAACATCTGTAGTCACAAATTGGCACCTCACAATACTGTACAGTCTGCTCTCATGGAGTGGCTATACATGGCCGTATGAAAAATGGGGCTATACATGCGATAACTCACTTCCAAACATCAGAAGATAGTATCACAGACTGATTTCTCAAATATTACATATGCCTCTCAGTTCCAAACAGTCTATCCCATATAACGGCAACCACATGTATATCACTACTTGGATGTGACGTAGTGTAACAATACCGAATTATGTGGGTAGCACAGCCGGAGACTGACGATGGGATTGGTCAAGTCATGATAAATGCAACAAATGTGTATGTGAAGCCAGTTTGTTCTTTATTTGTGGTTAGAACAGGAAAGGGCTTACATAGGATGATCTTGTCCGAAGTTGTCACCACAGCAAAGGTAAAGGTAGCCATTCACACAAAAATCTTTGTTCCATCAACCTTAGATTTGATCATCTTGTGCATTTTAAGTCATGTATTTTTTACTCTAAAGGTAAGCCAATTGCCGGTCACTCAGAGGATCGGCGGGTACCCTTTGTGTGCCGGACATTACTTTGGGTGGGGTTGCTGGTTCCCATCCAAAATAATGAGATCGGCCAGGAATTTACTAACATGTCTGAGCACTGTGCAATCCTGGTCAATCAGTCCAGCAGGGTGCATCCAATTTGCAGCTGAGCTATTGGCGGAAAAGTGCATGGTGATCAATTGGGCGGGGATCAGACCATGTATGGCTTCCTTTACATTGATCAATTGTACCAGCACACAGTGTAATCGGTTCAAAACCAATACATTCCTTTCCTTAGCCCTGTGCACACATAGTACCATTGCATACAAATCCATTGAAATACCTAGGAAATCAAATCCATTAGATACTTGAATGATTGACTTCCATTACTTTTGGTTGATCAATTCTGGTAAAGGGGAATCAATAAAATATATTTTGTACCAACAATTGTACTCCAGTTGTTATACTATGTTTTTGAGGAGTGTAACATGTCAATCCCCAGAACAATATTTGTTTTAGTTTTTTTTCCCCCATATATTTTATTAACGTCCCTAACATGATGATGAACCGGCCGGGATGGCACGACACACATCCCCGGAAAGCTGCAAAGATTCTCTATATCGCCGCAGGATTGCAGGGACTTCGCCAGTGTCATCAATGACGTCGGGGAGGGTGAGATTTTCGAGGAGGAGTACAGTTTACTCTGCTGCGATCGCCCATACTGAGCTGTTAAAACTGTCACAGTATGCGCAAACCGCTAGGGGGGTTAATTTCCAAAGAAAATACAACAATAGAACAGATACAATAGCAGCACAGTAGAAATAATTAACAGGGACATATTAATATCAATCTCATAGAGAAGAACTATACAAAACTACTACATATAGACAACGTTCCTGTATATCCTAGGTGCCCAACCAGCGGCCAGGGGCCGCATGCGGCCCTTTGGGCATTCTTCAGCGGCCCTCCACTTGCGACCCCCGAAACCTTACTGTTCATGCATAGGAACTCGTATTGCATCACATAACTTCTGAATCAAAATGTGCATCACCATACTACAGTGTTACCCAATGCTTGAAGTATTTAAAATAAGTTTTGTTATTTAAAAATGAAAAATAATGTCTTCTAGCTCTGCCTGTTGTCATTTCCACATTAAAAATGCTTATAAGTCAGTATAGATGGAAAAAGTTATGTGCGGCCCTTTAGTGATGCAGAGGGCCGCACTTGTGGCCCTCCATATCAGCTCAGTTGCCCACCACTGCTGTATATCCCCCGTTCATAAGATGTATACAAGATTGAAGCCTTCAATAGTCCACAGATATGAAATGGAAGTAAACCAATAGTCCAATGGGGAGGAACTTAAAAGAAAGTATAGTGCTGCCATGAGCAAGATATATATTGTAAGCTATAAGCAAAAAAGAAACCAGTAAACTTCAAACAAACAACCGGTCATTGAACTGTCTTAAGGCCCCCATACACTGGTCCGTTTCCCCATCGGATTCCGGGAAGATCGATTCCGTGCGCGTGCACGCGAAATGATCGTCCCGGAATCGCGTGAAGCCCATCTTGTCCGTCCGATCACGTCCGATCGTTCGAGGGCCCAGAATCGGACAGAGAACAAACATGTTGGTCTTTCTGATCCGATTCTGCACACATCAGGGGGAGTTGCCATTTGTGGACAAGGGAATCCGTGGGACAAGGTGGTATGTAGCGATCGGACACACTTTCCGCTGAGATCGCCGGAATTGATCGGATAGGTGTTCGATCGGCCATGGAATCCGACTGTGTATGGCTAGCTTTATAATCCAATTCGAAGCTACGAGCCTCCCACCAATAGTGGAGACCATTCATTACATTTCAATGGGCAAAGCAAACATGGTGAGTAGTAAAACTAAAACAATAAAGCTGGCCATACACCTTTAGATCTGTCAGATATCCTTGAGATCTACTAAGTATAGGGTCCTCTGCGACTGAACACAGGTAGACTTAATGGTTTAAGCACACACGGTTCGATTTTGGTTCAATCGATGCTCGATTAGATGAATTTTTTCATCGATTGAACGAAAATCGAGAAATGCCCACATGGTACGATCAATGATAATTGTTCGATAAAGGCAGAAAAATTGATCGAATTTGATCGGACATGTTGGAAAATCATCGTCGATTGTGCCAAAATCGTCGATGTTTGTGGTGTTTCTCCTGGATCTATTAGATTCGATATAATGAACATAGACCACTTCAATCTGAACTTCAATCGTTTCCATTCCAAAATCGCACCACAATCGCAAACTCAATGTGGGGTGTATGTTGATGCGATTAAGATCAATTTTCGATTAGACGATTGAATTCCTTGATCTAATCGAGCATCGATTGAACCAAAATCGAACTGTGTGTGGCTAGCTTTAGAAAGTCCCTCATATTACATGGTTTTGGTAAAACATCTAAAGGAAATCTGACTGAGAAATCTAAAGGTGTATGGGGCCCCTGTCTTCTTAACTGAAGATGCTTTTCACTTTTAAACTAGCTCACAAGCCAAAAATAAGTTTGGTACCCCTGCCTTACATTTTGGACACATCTAGAATACACAGGCAGCATACATTTTAGAGCGTGTACTTGCCAAGTGTATGTTGTGAATTGTGATGAGCTTTCCCTTATAGCAGACCTTTCCACATGCTCTACAGATGCCATTTTGTTTCTAGAAGATGCTAAGTGAAGAAAAGTGTTTTGCGTCATAGTGAGAGAACATGCTAAACTTAGGACTGCACTGACCTGATAACATGTCCTTGGGTGTCCTTACAGTCATTTCCGTTCATGACTTGAATGTATCTGTTTTAATTAGAGAACATGTAAACATTATTAGGGAATATCTGTTATCTATTTTTGTGTCCTCTCTCCCTTTATAATTGCTTTTGATCATCAGTGTGGTTCTGGAAGGGTGAGCTATATTTGTAAGTGAGAAAGCAGACATCCAATGTGTGATAAGTCTCTATCAGCATACCAATTAGTCTTTTCCGGCCATTAACTAGAGACATCCCAACTTAACTATGTAAAGGGTTAGTAGGTGGCATGCAAGCGTTATCTGTGTTTGCTACTCAGATAAATATTGATGAGCAAGACAAAAACCAGCCCTTTCCTGATGGGGGAAGGGCGTTAGATAAGTTTGCACTAGGAACTGACACTCAGGTGAGTACACAGAACTGCATGGCACCATGGAATGTGCTTCTACGCTAAAACTGTCACAAGTAATGTGCCAGCTGGAAACCCGGGCGTGTTTTTTAGTTTTATTTCCATTTTCCTTGACAAGGCAGCACATATCCCTCTCATCTTAAACAAAATTTGCTGGAAGTGGGGAGCCAAGCTCAAAGTGAAGCAAAACAGCTCTTTATGTCTATTCAGCATTGCTGGTTCAAGGACCATATCTAGGAACACGCAGCTCGATTTTTTTTTAATCCATTCCAGCACAATCGATCAATATGATTGGTGAAGTAGTGTAATGTTGATATGTTGTAATATAATATTATGATATAATGTTTGTGTATACTTGAGAAAAATGTAAGCAACCCAGTTTGAAGGCCTCCTGATCTTTTTTCCACTTTTTTTTCTAGGGTCAATATAAGCCATCGCAGCTCCTGTGCCCTGAGAGCTACCTGTGGGTGCCTATTGACAAATGCGTACCTCTACTGGAGTGCACGAAATACTCTCGCTTCAGCGGCAACCCTGAAGAAAGTGAGTGACCTTGCTTTCCTTCCTGCAGTGATTCAGGGGTGGTCCTAGGGAAATCGATGCTGGTGATGCCTCCCTGGGCAATCCCCCATGTTGCTCATGAAACCGCCACTGCATTAATTAACATAATATTTGAGGTATCTTGTTTTTGTGCTAGGTTGTACTTTTTGTGTCACATGTCATAAAAACGACACCATATAGCTTGGTGAGGCTTCCTACATATATCATCTCATGAACTAGTTATACAGTGGTAGGTCATACTGGCGGTCTTGAAGAAATGATGTAAAGCAGCATTGGTAAGGTAACAGGTGTCCCTGGTAAAACACTTCCTTAAACATGTTATTTATGAATTGTCTGTCTAAAATGTATTTTTCAGTTGTAACAAAGCTTTGTCTAAGTTTCTTTAATATCACCCATAGAGAGGCTTAACAGGACTAGCTGATACATGCGAAGTACATTGTAGTGAGACCTTTTTTAGTTTTACATATTGTTCTTATTGGAAAATGCTTTTTGTTTTTCACTATAACTGATTTCACAAAAGTGATATTGAGAGATAGATAGATAGATAGATATAGCTATATATATAGATATATATATAGATATAGATTTTACTGCACTTTGCATTCCTGTTTTCTTTATTGAGTACCCTATAATTATTTTTAAAAGCAGGATTTAAAAAAAACAAGAAGCCTACTGTTGATTTAATACACATTAGATGTCCATGTGAAACTGGGCTCCATGTATGGATGTCACATAAAGCCAGGAGATGTATGGGGTTGGGAATCACCACTCTAAAACTATGCCTATTTCCATTCCACAGGAGACAAAGACCGCCTGACAGAGCTAGGCCGGGTGAGAGTGCTCCACAAACGCACAGTGATGCCTTATAGCATATACAAGAAGAAACGCAAGGGGCCAAACGATGAGACTACTGTTAAACAATATGCTGGCTTGGTAGGCCAGACCTGTGCCGAGCGCATGCTACTGTATCGCAGTTGAGTGCCCAGAGCAGTTCTGAACTTCTGAAGGACTGTAGAAAAACTGCATGTTAACTTTATTACTGGCAATCCAGGAATTCGGTTTGGTATGAATGAGACGGCTGGATCGGTCAGTTCTGCACAGCTCAGTCCTGTTCCTCCCTGTTGTAGTGTATAGGAGAACTATGCAATGGGGTTCACAATCATTCTATGCTCACTTATGTTTAGCTTCTGTTATATTTAAGAGGAACACCAGCAGCAATTCAAATGACTATATTATACGGTTATGTGCACTGGTTCTTTCTTTTAAATCTGAGTTCTATAAGCTCAAAACCTTAAAGTTGTAAATGCACTTCCTATCGGCTGAAACCACTTGCACCAGAAAACATTGGCTGTTGGAGCACAGCAAATGTTCTGTATACATTTGTTATAGGTCAAAGGTATTAATGTGCATACCATTGTGTAATGTGCATAACATTTGTTGCCTGCTAACATTGTATCAATAGGCAGGGAAACAGCTGAGCATTGGTCATTTATTTTATTGTAAGGCAAATTAAAGTCCAGAGGTTGATACTTCTGCATTGTTTTTCATGGCGGAGAGCGCCAACAGACTTTATTGGATGATTCTGTTCACACCCCGGGAAGCAATTTTTAGCTTTTTAGAGAAAACGCATAAGGCCCCCATACCCGTTTCGATTTTTAAGTCGATTGACCGGAAATCAATGCCTGTCCACATGGTTTGATGGACCTAGTTCGATTGAAATTGACCATAAAATCAATTGAAAAGTGATAGGACATGTTGGAAAATTTTCTGATTGATCAAGTATTCATCAAATTAAATTTTTTGTGCCCGATTTTACACATACTTTTTTCACATTTTGGTGTGTTTACGATTATCCCACTTTGATTGTGATTTTAATCGAATCAACATGTGGGAGGTAGTTTGATCGATTGTTTATTCTTCAATCGTACATTACGATCGCATCTCACAAATCAAAATGTGTATGGGGGCCTTTAGTGCATGATGTCTTGCACAAGGAGAGAAGTGCAGAAACTCCAATGAAAATAGCGTTGTCATCCTGAAGGCGTCCAACCTGGGGTGTGAATCACAACAGTGGTTGAATGGAATTACCATTGTTTCAGGGATATATATGTGCTGCTAGTGTGGAAATCCAGTTTTATTGTTTTGGGTTTGCCTTCTCCTTTAATATCAATGTCTTGCAGTGAATGAGGCAACGTGTGTTTGGTATGCAAATTCTCTTGGTTTAATTAATTTCTGTGCGGACACCTATTGTTTAATTTTGTGCATCCCTTGTGTATTTGCCATTAGCCCTGCCAAGAATAGAGATCTCCTAAAATATGTTTGTCTGTCATTTGCCAATGGCTACTTATGCCAAGTGACAGGAATATAGTTCTGCCCCTATTTAAAAGTCAATAAACATATGAGTATGAAAGAAGTATTTTGTTTAAGGGAAACACAATCTTTTCATGAGCTATAAAATAACTTTCTGCCTTGACTCTTACAGTTAGTTTGAGTGAAGCTTCAGCCAATGTAAACTAATGTTGGACAGTGAAATAAAAACTGACAGTAGCTGATGTGCAAAACCTTCAGGATGATATGGACAGGTAAGCGGGGTAGCTAGACAGGTCCTTTAGGCTCTAACTCTGTGGGTCACAAGCCTGAGCTCAGCCCTCATAAATATGTTGTGGGGCTTTTCTGTGAAATATTGGTGAGAATATTACTGACTAAAATGATTTTCATTTGCTTTTAAAAAATGTGTGTGCTCATTCATCCCGGCTACAAAAAACACTAATGTTGGCTTAAAAGCTACAGGCCCTCAAAGACCAGCCTCACTATTAGGGGCTACTACCTTAGGGCTTGTCCTAAGGTAGCTTGTGGCTAAAAAAGATCACGAGAGGCCGGCGCTAGCGGCTAACTACATGTTGATGGAGCCGCTAGCTGAGGACAGCCCCATTGAAAATAATGGAGACAGCCGCCTGCAGCAAAATTCAACTGTGGGGACAGGTTCTAAGAATGTGTTTTCTCCATGCGCAGTATGAATTGTGCCCAAGCAAGGGTTTTACCCTTTCAACCTGTCATGCCCAAATCTAGCCATACACTACCAAAAAATATCCCACTATGACTCCTTACTTGAACACAACGGAACCATTTGCCACCCTGTGTGCCTATATAATGTATCTGTGCTATGGCAACCAGTGCCAATCCATACAGAGATTTGTAAAGTACCCAAAAGTTTTTTTTTTACTTGGAATCTCTTCATGAAAATGTGTCTTGTCAAGTAACCGAGTCCTGTTTATGGAACAAACTTTGTGGTTTGATGACATGTGTAACCAATCATAGGAAGGCTAAACAGTCTATGTTTATTCATTCTGTTTACTTTTCTGTCCAATTAATTTATGTTACAGTATTTTTTCTTTATGTGATTTAAGGAGACATTGCAAATGCTTTTCTTATTATCATAATAAAAAAAAAAAATTCTGTGTTAAAATTGCTTTGTATTGGCATGGCATTGTGTTTTGAAGCTGCCCATTGTAGCAATAATGACATATTACAGGTAGATCATAAGCAGATTCTACAAGCATTGCCACCCATCACTCATATATAACATTTCCAGTAAATATCGTATTTTCCGGAGTATAAGACGACTGGGTGTATAAGACGACCCCCAACTTTTCCAGTTAAAATATAGAGTTTGGGGTATACTCGCCATATAAGACTATCCCTTCCAATGCACACAAAATAACAATTTAAAAAATCAGATTTGTTTATATGGTTATTTATATTCTTTTGACATAGGAAAACTGCCTGCAAGTCACAGGAAATCCATTGGCAAATGTGTCGGTGTGTGTAATTTTTTTGGCCAGCTCAGAGAAACGGCAGTGGACCCAGGGCCTTACATATGTCTACTCCAACAACCTTAAAAGTCCCCTAACTGCAACCTTTCATATTAATATTTACCTGTGGTTATCCAAGTAACATAAATTGTATACATTTAATTCAAAGAATTTTGGCAATCAAAAATTTAACTGATATCATGTCACATGATAGAGTGAAGGTGTTTTAATGTAATTGAGCTGCAATACCAGTTTCAGCCACTGGAGCCACAGCCTTTAATAAGCACGTCGGTTTCATTTTAAACACATCGAGTAGGGAGAGAGGGAGGGGGGATAAAGGGGCGCTTCCGATGTCTGACAGGCAGACTCCTCTGGCTCAGATGTTTCTGCACTCGGCGTATAAGACGACCCCCAACTTTTGAGAAGAGTTTCCTGGGTTCAAAAGTATTATACGCCAGAAAATATAGTATGTATGATGATTACTATGTGTGCGGACATTCATGTTCTAGACCTGCCATACTATCCACTTATCCACAAGCTTGGTACACCTATCCTTGGCCAGTTTTGCCCAATCTTTGCAGCACCTCTCAAGCTCCATCAGGTTGTATGGGAAGTGTTAGTGGACAGCTATTTTATGATCTCTCATGATGTTCAATGGGATTCACGGGCTCTGGCTGGGACACTCGAGGACATTCACAGTGCCACTTCTATCAGTGCCACTCATATCTTTACTGTGTGCTCATGGCCTTGTCATGCTGTAAGAAGAACAGTCATCCCAGTCTTCCCAGAGTTCAATAGTGCTCTGGAGCAGGTTTTGATCCAGGATGTCTCTATACATTGCTGCAGTCATCTTTCCCTTTATTCTGACTAATCTCCCAGTTCCTGCCACTGAAAAACATCCCCACAGCATGAATGATGCTGCCACCACCATGCTTCACTGTAGGGATGGTATTGGCATGGTCATGAGCGGTGCCAGTTTCCTCCAAACATGACGCCTGACATTCACACCAAGAGTTCAATCTTTGTCTCATCAGACCAGAGAATTTTGTTTCTCATGGTCCAAGAGTCCTTCAAGTGCCTTTTGGAAACTCCACGCGGCTGTCTGTGCGTTTGTGATTTGTGAACCGCTGCAAAGATGGTTGTCCTTAAAGGTTCTCCTCTCATCACAGAGGACCTCTGAAACTCTAACAGAGTGTTCATCTGGTTCTTAGTCACCTCCCTTACTAAGCCCCTTCTCCCCTGATCGCTCAGTTTAGATGACTAGCCAGTTGTGTGGTTGTGAAAGCATAATATGTGCTCCAATGATAATGTGTGAATAATACATTTGCTTAAATCTCATGTAAACTTTCAAAGTCTTTCAAACTTTCAATGTTATGTGTAAAATTATGAGGAAACAATTAATTGAATCCATTTTGGAATAAGGCTGTAACATAACAAAATGTGTAAAAGGGATGTGACGTGAATACTTTCCGGATGCACTGTATATAAAGAGTCTATGTGACTGATTTAGCTTCACACAAGCATGTTGATCTGTTAGAAGGGACACTTGCTTACTTGTAGGCACCATATCCTGTGGAATGCTGTCCATCGTGTAAGAATGAAATGTTGGCATACTACAGCTGCAAATAGAAAATAATAATAATAAAATGCTTGGGTAACTAGCAATTATTTCCTGGATGCCTCTAACCCGAACATGAAGGAGAGATTTCTAAGAATCCGTGAATGGGTGTCTATCCTCAACACAACCATAACATACCATAATTGCGTTTGTAGAGGACAAACTTAATTAAAATGAAATCTAACCAAACAGCTTCTGCTTTTCTGGGCAAAGTCTTGGCCTTCTGATGAAATGCCTCGTAGATAACAGTAAAATGAGGTACGGGGCAATGTTTAGAGAGCTAACATCTCGGAGATCTTAAGTGGTCCACTGTATTTCTCATGGCTGGGTCGTGCAGAGTTCTGCATACTTCCCATTTCATATTACTGATTGGCTTGGAAGCTCGGCCTTCCTCCTGAACCACAAAGGAAAGGGTGAAATAACAAGAGCAAACGCCAGAGAGGATTAGAGCCTGCACGGAACACAAGGAGTAGAAAGGAGCCCAGAGGTTTCAGATGTAGGCTAAGCCCTCTAATTCTGGGCATATGGGTTTTATTAAGAGTGAGATTACAGAAATGAACTCATGCAGTCTATTCAGAGAGGACACACTTCAGGTTCCTCCATCCTGAGGGCAGCGTAAGGCCACACATATTCTATAGATATTGAGAATGTATAGTGCCTCTGTTTGGAGCCACAATAAAGCCTCAAAGGTAATCGGGTCCATACATTGCAGGCTGAAATGTGTCGGCTTGTTTTTCCAGAGTTACATTCCTATCTCAGTCTGGTCAATGATAGAGTAGCTGACGTAAGAAACTCCCAACTTCTAACGGTAAATAAAACCTCCAAAGAAAGTCTGCTAATGTATCTTTGATATTAATCCTAGGGTAGAATTTCCCAGTGCCTGTGCTTTTAGAGCAGAAGGCCAAAGGTACAAAGTATTATAAGCACCATGCTGAACTGGCCATTCGTAAAAAATGTTTAAAGCAATCCGTGTAAATAATATATTTAAGTGTTTTGGTTTTTTTGACACGTCCATAATCAAAGCCAATTTGAATACCATGGGTAATTTCTCCGGCTATGCTGAATATACATGCTCATAGGGCCTTAAAAGTGCAAGTTAAAAGCTGCTGGGGGGGGGGGGGGGGATGTACAAGCACCGCTTCCCAACCAAGTCCTGCAAAACAGCCCCCCCGGGTTGGCAGCTCACGGTGTTCAGTTCTGCATGGGATGGGGGGAAAGGGTGCATTGGCAGCTCCACCAGTAGCACCCCCCTTGGTCGACAAATGCCTTAAGGTGGCATTAGGCCTCCAAAAGCATAGAAATTATACGATTGTAAGCCCGACTAGGCAGGCTCCACAACTCCTCCTGTGCCATAACCTGTACCTGTGTTCTATCCTGTGTTGTATCTCCACTCTAATGTATAGTACAGCGCTGCGTTATATGCTGGCGCTATATAAATAAATGATAATAATAATAATAATAGAAACGGATCCATAGCCTGTAATTCAATGCAAGCAAGTCTGCGCGCCCAGCAAAGAACAATGTTTTACATGATAATTAGAAAAATATATAGTGCTGGTGAAATAAAAAAAGCACTGTTTTTTACAGTTTTGGGTGACCATAGTAATATATGTTACAGGAAAAAAAAACAAAGGATCAGAAGAACAATTACAAATCAGAAGAACAAACAATTACAAATAAGCGATGTGAATTGGCAAAATTGACAAGTACCCCTCCAGTGAAATTTCCATTGTGGTACTTTTTGTTTCTTTTTAGTACGTGTGTTCAAAGCAAAGTTCAAAGCAAAGCTTTTTGTAGAGGACAGACTGATAATGAAAAGAAATGTAGAAATGTGTTGGAAGTTTTTTTTATTTTACAGAATTGACATATGACCGTTAAGTTCAAAATACCTCTAATTCATGCACCTATTCATATTAGCTCATTACCCTTTTTAAGCTGATCTTCTGTGTAAGCAAAGAACACTGCTCAACATGGTGTGCCATGAAATAAAATTGCATGTTACATACAACTCTCAATACAGAACATCTAGTTAACGGTACTCTAACTGTTTTACATAGAAAAGCAATTCAATAATTTAATGTTATAATTCCCATATATACTCAAGTATAAACCACATTTTTCAGTACTCAAAATTGTGCTTGAAAACTGAAAGTAGACAAGAAATGAAAATTGTGAGATTTCAGGGGCGGAATTTATGAGTTACCATATTTATTTTTTGGACTACAGGACGCACTGGACCATAAGACGCATCCAAAGTTTTGGAGAGAAAATTTTGGGGGAAAAAACTGAAACACGGCCATTCAGATATCAAGGGAATATACAGAATGTTCCAGTAAAGTAGGCAGGACTGGGACCATCCAGTATTTACTCTGTATTCCTCCAGCCAAAAGGCCAGTGCCAGGAGGGAGGCCTTCGGTGACGGGCTTAAACTTTTTCATGTGTTTATACACTAGCAGTACCCATTATCTGAACACACTGACCATCTTATGAAGAGACACATTATACAATATAGCACTGAACAACTTACCTATGAGCAGCTATTTACATATGGGAGGAGATATGAGTCTTTGTTACAAAATGTATTTATTACAATGCAGAATGTTATTGTAAATACACAACTCACGCTATCTAATTGTAAAAAGTGTCTCTATAAGTTGGTCAGTGTGTTCAGAGAATGGTTACTGGGTATCCCTTTTTGGCAGTGTTTTTTTGGCTTGGCTGGAGGGAATGTAGCACACTTCTGCCCCCTGAGATGCATAGTGATTGCTCCCAGGATGGTTGGGACTGAAAACAAATATATCTATATTTTTTTACATATTCAGACCTCAAGAGGCAGGGGCACTTTCTCATTGATTTTAATGGAAATGTGTCCTATAGTCCAAAAATATGGTAATTGAAAAGCCCCTGAACATGGTGTAATCACGACAATTGCTGGAGATGTAGGGGTGAGTTGTAAGAACATTTAAAAAATATTGCTCTAGTACTTTTTGCTTAAATAAGGTTCAATTTCCATTGCAGCATATTCTGCCATTTTATGAATGTCAAACCTAACCAAAAAAAAAAAGTTGCTTGTAAGTAGTACGGTAATTCTCTTGGTTTTCACTCATGCTCTGTGTCTGAGCTGGCTGGTTTCCACTTCAAAATGCACAGTTGGGCCACGTCTGACCTCGCTCAATCAAACGTGGATGACAAATTGCCTAGAGGGAGTGGTGGAGATGCAAAGTTTTCCTAGCTTTATGGTATTTGTATAATCTTCAGCGACTGGACTGGTCCTCCCCATGGCGATGTCACTGTTAAAACATACAGCCTGATATACAAGACTAAAGAAATAACATTCTCTGCAACGCTCACAGCAAGTTTCCACTAATTCACATTTCATTTCGTAGGTTTTGCCAGACATGACACATGCAGCCGTTCAGTCTCTTTATTTCCTTTTGTTGTATCTGTTTCTTCCAGAAAGAAATAATTGCCTTAATAATATATACTGAAAATTTACAGCCTCTTAATGTGTGGTATGCTACTGATTTGCCATCGGTGCGTGCCGTCTCTGCCAGAGACTGAGCTGCAGTCATTGTTTGGGTTCAACCAATGCTCTCGGGCTGTCATTTTCTTGCCTTTTTTTTCCATTACATACAGTATTCCTTCGTTCAGCGTACCTTCCAAGCCTCAAATCTCTGTATCCCAGGAGGGGGGTAGGCTTATCTGTCTATGTGATAAAACTATGGCGAGTTGAGGAAGGACTTAAAGTATACCCTGGGCCCCTGAGTTATAACTAGAATGACCAACTTAAGTTACAACCAAAATTTTAGTTTTCATTTTCAATGTTTTGATTTACAACCTGAATTGTGGACTAGACAAAATTTATTTTTTTCCCACTGTTGTAAACGAAGACCCAGATAGGCATGTTTAATAACTTGATATCAGACAACATAGCTAGAAAAGACTGAATAAAGGAAGTGAGAGATTGTAAAGAAGACAATCACAATTGAAGAGAAGAAGGAAATTGTGAAGAAATATAAAGCCCCCCATACACGTCTAGATTTTCTGTTCAATCAATTTAAAAATATCAATTTTTTGGTGTCAGGGAAATTGGTGATTGGTTGTATGTTTGTCAACTGTAGTAACAGATATTTGCTTTTTGGGGATCGACTGAAAATGTAATGCATTTCAATACAACCAATTAAAATTTACCAGCACGTCCAATCCTTTTTCAATCAATTTTTTCCCAATTTTAATTGTTTTAGGTTGGTCTAACCATGTGGACTGCCATAGATTTTCAATCAATAAACCAAAAAAAAAAAAGTTGATTGGATGAGAAATCTAGACGTGTATAGGGGCCTTAAGAGTGGCGATCATGTGACTGATCTCATTAATAAGTACAACATGCCATAATGGACAATGTCACCAATTTACAAAAATCTACACGCCATTCCAAGGAGAGAAAGGACACCAGAGACACATTCCTGATGATATGGAAGGGGACTCCAAGGGGGTGAATGCTACTGCAGATGGACCTCCCTGTTCTTGACTGATCCTCTGATTAGCTGTCTACATTTACAGGTCACCAGCTGGCTTTGGGTCAAATGTAAGTCTCACAGTCCAACGCTGAACCCCCAGATCTCATACCTCAGTAGTGCAACTACCTGCAGTCCAAATGTCAACCTTTCATAGTCAAATTCTCCCTCCAAAATTACCCCGATTTCAAAATCCAGGACAAATCTGGGATTTTGTGAAATTGGGATTTGGCTGGGAAAGCCATATAAAACGTGACCTTACCAGCCAAAACAGGATAGTTGACAGGTATGGTCCAGTTGCAGAGATTTCCTCTCACTTACTGTTCTTAAAATAACCATTTCACCAGTGATGGAAAGAGACATGGATAAAAGGCTGATGGTAGTTTCCTTCTCCTGTTCTAATGTCCATCTTACTGTTGGGTATATGTAACATGTTTCTGGACAAAGTTTTCAGTGGCTTGATGACTGAGCAGTTGTCACCCACCCCAATACTTCTGCTTTGGACAGTCAATGCTAAATTCTACATGGAGGATTTAAAGTGAAAGTTCCGCTAGCTTTAAACTTTGAACTTTCCTTATAAAACATGAATTTAAAAGTAACAGATTGGATTAGGTTTTAATATTCAGCATTATTGTTGTTTCATTTCTTTCATTTTTATACAAATACTCTAAATCGGCCTTCTTTAGAAGATTTTGCAAGCTGTTTTTAATAAGAAACATATTTAAATGTAAAGGTTTTCTTTAGGATAATTTTTCACAATCTAAGACGTTTTCACAGTAACGATTTATGATCAGAGTGTCACGAGGTAACGTGGTCGGTAGCTGTCAGATGAGAACAATGAGGCTCCTCTTTCCCCTTAGTGTTTGTGACATTTACATGAGTTTTTCCTTTATAGGCCCCTCGGAAAAGTCAACCCTATGTTCCACACATGCCCACCCAGTAAATGTGACATTTCTTTCGTGTTAGGAGACGGTTTATTTTTCCCACCAGGCTGTTTATTTTAGAGAAAATGTAAAGTAGCCAGCGGCAGACACTGATTCTTTGAGTTGGGGCCTCTCTGAACTTTCTATGCCCTTGAGGAGATGTTGCTGGCTTTATTACAGATCCCAATCACCATCTAAGCCAAGTATATAACCTCAAGCATGCCGATTTGTATTGTGGGATGTGTAGTTCAAGGCCATGCCTTTCATGTGGAGTCGTGCCAGAAACTGATGCTTTGTGAGTGTTAAACACCATAATTGGTACATTGTGGAAAGGCAGTTAAACTATTTCATCTATAGACAGACTACACAGAAACAAAATATTAGGTTAAAGTATAAATGGTCATACATGACAAAGCCAGGATATGATGTTCCATTTCCTAAAAGGGGTTTCAATTGTAAATGGGGAGTATTGAAAGCCCCTGATGGCATTTATTGCTCTGTCCTAACTGGGAATATTCACTTTCTCTATTAACCCTTGTGGCCATTGTCCCAAAAAGAACAGGAATAGAAGAAAAATCTTTTGCAGTAATAAGGTTTAAACAATTCAAGATTAAGATTGGAGGATAGTCTCAACAAGCTGGCGGCAGCCCAGACAAGGACTCACTAATGCCTGCCATACACACGCGATGTGTGCAGGCAGACTACCCCCGATGTCGCTC
>CM070037.1:45568891-45591147 GCA_036250615.1 Ptychadena robeensis | reverse complement strand
GAAGAGGCTTATTTTAACTGTTAAAGATATGTGTTGATTTATTAGGAGGGTTACTATCTCCCCCAATTACTGGACACTTACATTGCGCGTCTTTCTTCTTCCACACAGACCCATACAATTTAAGGTGCCCTTGGCCTGAAGAAGCCGCATTCGGCGAAACATGTAGCCTCCTATGCACCTTGTCCATCAATGCATCTACATGTTTACCTGTTTGATGTCGTTGCCGCAATACCTTATGTGTGTTATGGGATAGCGGGCAATTCATGTGTTATACCTCTGTATTGTGTTTGCTTTACACGTTAGTTTTTTGTTCTGACAGCGTTCACAAATAAACAATTTTATTACTCTCAACTTACACATAGTTACATCATCAATATCACGACGGGTCACTACTCCAACCAAAGAGGGAATTGAAGGTAGTTTTGGAGTAATAAGGTTTAAAGACAATGGTTCTCAACCTTGCTAGGTCCACGCCACAATGTGTCACTTGGCATTTTGGCATGCGGAAGTGCCAGTGTGGTGATGTCCCTTTCAGCACGGTCAGGTAAGTATAATGTCCCCCTCAACCTCAATAACTTCCCACCCCACCACACCTAACTTCCAACCCATTTGTGGGCATTATCTCTGATGCTTGTTAGCAGCAGCTTTGATGCTTTCAGGGGGTCCCGACCCTTAGGTTGAGATGAGATTTCCTCTAAGGGCTTGTTTCGGCTAGAGTGGTCGGCCGCAGATGGATGCGGTTGTAACCGCTTCAGTTGCCGACAGCTCCCATTAAAATACAAATGGTGTTTCCACTAATGCGGATGGGCGCGGGCGGCCTCGGGGGCATTTTTGAACGCTACCCTACCGCGTTTTTAACCACATACCGCAGCCGACCACGTCCCCAAGTGGAAATCTGCATCTGCTTACGTCCATTGACATGAATGGACATACTCAAATAACAAAAGGAATGACCGCATCCATTCATTTTCTATGGGCACGGTCATGCGCGGTCGTGGGGCGATCAGGAACCCTATTAAACACCTCAGGGCTAAATTTCTGTAAGTCTTCTTATCCAACATCGGAGATTGACCTGTTCTTTTGGCTGAAGGGGTATAAGTATCCAGAGGCACACTCCACCATGTTATGTTAACTTTCCCTAAAGAGCGGAGTGTATGCAAATATGGACCCTATGTTGTCATTCAGAAATAGAAAATGCCTTACCAAAACTTCCCACAATGAAGCATACGATTGTACTTGACCCATATTTTTAAGAGAAAATTTGGGTAAAAACGGCACAGACAAAGCCAATCACATGTAGAGCGAATGTACAGGATGTTTCCAACAAAGTGTTCAGGGCTGGGACATACCCTATATTCCATCAGTTGGCCTAAAGGACAAGTATCCCTGGAGACAGGGCTTGGTCCAGCAGAGTGTGCAGGGATGAAACTATACTGTATGTTGATATACACTTGAAGTAAAGGCAATTACAGATCCCATAGACACACTTATGGAGAGTCACATTTTACAAGCTGGCACTGGCATCTGATCCACATTTACATATTTACACCCACTCAGTAGGAAGGAGTCTCTGTCACATAATATGTTTACTGCACTTACAATTACTTATGCACAATGAGTGGTTGATGAAGTACCAGTTTGCACATACTAAATTGCATGTGCGGTGAATATATTATGCAACACAGTAAACATGTAAAAATGGATCAGATGCCAGTGCTAGCTTGTGAGTGCCTCTTTATACCGACATATAGTTTTGTTCCAGCCTCGCACACTCTGCTGGATCCAATTCTTTCCTCCTGGCATGCTGGCACTTTGGCTTGACTGGAGGCAGTGGGACAAAGCCCCCCTCCTGGTATGCTGCCCTTCTGTCCCGCCCAGAGGAATATGGATATACTGGTATAGCGATACCTTATATGTATTTTATCAAACTTTGCCATTTTTAAGGAGTTTAACTTTGGGACGGGAAAGTATTTTGAGGGAAAACAAGATATGCAGCTGACTCTCTGATCATGTTCATCAGTTTTTATCCCAGAATACCATCTATACTACTGAGGACCAGACTAATTGTGACGAGGCTTCATCTGCGCTGCTCATTAATTTTCCTGCAGTTCATTACATTAGCAGCAGAGGACACTGCAGCCATTCAAGCTGTTTGTGATTTGTTGATGTCAATTATTTGTAACTTGTACACTTTCTTGATTTTCAATCTTTCAGTATTTGAATCAACATCGATGGACTCGTTTCAGGACAAATCCATCCCGTCACATTGAATGAGGGGTGATGTGGTTTACAAAAACACGATCAAAGCTTTGTTACATCCTATTTGATTACTGAAATGTGAACAATGCGTCGGTATGGAATGTGTTAGTAAATGGCAGCAGGCTGCTAGTATGATTTTTGCTGCAGATATTATTCTGTTATTACAGTTCATATACAGGCTATATGGATCTGCAGGTGCCAGCTTATACAGTATATACTATATTAGTGCTTCTATAGGTGTGTAAGTGCTGACCTTCTGTGAATGCTAGTTGCCTGGCTGTCTCTATATTCACTGACCTGAAATAATCATATAAGTGCTAAGGTAAAGTTTCTGACTTTATGATTGTTCTGTGTCAGTGGCCCAGACATTGTTGTGAAGCCATTTGATCAGCCTGACAGAATCTGTCCCTTCTGGTTCTGTAAATAGGGAGCCCTGGAACCATCAATATATGTGGAAAGCAATCTCCACCTGACAAACAATACATACACCCTATAAGTGGCCTCTTATGCAAAGATGTTGTACAACCAAGCTGAGTAATAACTCTAAAAACTCTAGGAAATGCTTTATTTGTCGTAGGGAACATTTACAAATATTAATAATGCATATGTAGTACTTGAATAGTTTACATCTTATATAAACTATTATTACATACATATACATACATGGCGGTCTCTTTACGATTTTTTAAGATTGCTCATGGAACCCTTAAAAGTTAACTAAAAATTCACATATAGGCCATACCTGTCAAGCCTTCCGTTTTTGCCGGGAATGTCTCATTATATTACCAGATTTTGAACAACACTCCCTCCTCAGTTTGTGTAGATGATGTGTGGGAAGTTAAGAGGGAGAGTAAAGCTAGCCATACATGTTCCGATTCCATGGCCGATCGATCACCCATCCGATCGATTCCGCGATGCCAGAGGGAATCGGATGTCCGATCGATCGCCCAATTAAGCCTGTCCCTACCACCTTGGGCCACCGATTCCTGGACGATTCCGTGCCCGATCGATCACTTTACACATGGCAACTCCCCCTGATGTGTGCTGAATCGGACCAGAAAGACCAACATGTTGGTTCTCTGGCAGATCCGATTCTGGGCCCCCGAACGATCGGACGTGATCGGATTTAGAATGTGGAGGAGCCAAGTTCCAAATACCGGAAGTGACCTTGTGTATTTTTTACTTATTCTTGCACATTAAAGTTGATAGATGTGCCTAAACCATCAAATGAACATTCAATGTGATGGGTGCATCTCAGAGGTTTTAACTTATATTCCTCCTTGGGACATGGCAACCAGTGGCAGTAATCGCAAATAGCAAAAAATTTCACTGAAGTCACCCCTTTATGGCCATCTTGGAATAACCAGTTTGAGGACCCCTGGTCTATCACAAGGGCTGTTTCCACATAAAGACTCTATATAACCTGATGATTATTCCTTTGCCCTCCATGCATGTTGGGGCATAGCAGAGTTATGTCATGCCTTAAGCCCCTGCCGGTCCTGACGGCACCATCTCGTCCAACGCTGTCCTGTCAGTACTGCTCTGGACAAGATGTTGCCATCCGGTGAAAATCTGAGCCCCGGCAGCGCATACTTATAGTTTCACACTGTCCCGGTAGCTCCGATCTCCTGAACTGGCTTCTGCACTGAAGCCGATGTTCCCCCCCCCCCATGATGTCACATGGGGGGGGGGTGCATGGGAGATTCAAATGTAAATCGCACAAGAACAGTTTTCTATGGAGAAAACTGTACTCGGTGTGATTCCCAGATGTACCCTTTGAAGTTAACCCTCCCTCCCCTGGTGTGTTCATTACACCAGAGGAGAGAGAGTGCCAAAGGGAATTGAACTTGATACAGTGATAACTGTATCCAATACAATTCAAAGTAAAAAAAAAACACAAAACACATTTGTGTATAATTTAATTTATTGTAATAAAATTTTTATTATAAACAAAATATAAACATAAGTACATACTGTTTTGAAACCTTTCATACCACATAAGTATTTGAGAGATTTTAACATTCAAATGATACCTTTTATTCATTTTTTTATGTAATTTTTTTTACATAATTGTGTGTTTCAAATATTATTATATTTAGAATGTCTACTAGACCCATGTACGGACATATTTTGAGAAGTTACAGGCCTACAACATAAAAAAAAAATTCTATGGTGCGCTTTTGGTTTTATAGAAATCTGGACTTAGTAATAAATGTTGGTAGGCAAGCTTCTTCATGACCAACTGTGAAGTCCCTTTAACCAATACCTTCAGTCAATAATAGTGCGTAAGAGCTTCTAATAGTGTGCATATGCAGTCTTGGCTTCTGTCTGTAAGTAAATGAATGTCCGTGTACATGGTTTATTTCATGCTGGCCAATCACGACAGCCATAGATCCAATTTGTGGAAGAAGATAAGGAGATGTATGCTTATTGTCTTATATGTCATCATATGTACAAAGTTCAGTAAAACACATGTATAGAATCCATAGGGAACAGAAAACTCGTTGGGCTTCACAACATCATTTCAAACATTTCAACCATTTAGAACAAGAAAAGAAAATGTGTGTAGCTTGAAAATAATAGCTCCCTATAATTTCTGTGAATTAGAAACCAATATAGTTTAAACATAGTTATTAAATTGCTTTAAGACTGTAATAACAACTGAGTTCAATGGACATGTAATGATGAGTTGAGTGGTATAGTAAGACCTGCCAAGTCTTTGCAGGTCACTAATCCTGTATAGTAAAGGTTATGTTATCCTAACCATGTAGTAGATGCGCATGGCCAAGCATATGAACTTTGGCTTTATGTTCATATACAGATTTGTCAGAATCTACCATTGTGTTGTAAATCACACCTCTAAACTAATAATGCTGAGATGTGCCCAGTTTCACTTTGATAGATAGAGGTCAAGTTGTAAGGCTATCTGAAATATAAACCATTTGGGTTTGAGTGAAAAATAATGATGATTGGGGATATGGGGTAAAAGTGAGGAAACTTATCTAGAGTCTGATCAGAGAGGGTCTAAGTTAAAAGGTGGAGGTCTGGTCCTGGGTCTAAATGTAAAGGTGGAGGTCTAATCCAGTGTCTAAATTGAAAGGTGAAGGTCTGGTCTTGGGTCTAAATGTAAAGGTGGAGGTCTGGTCTTGGGTCTAAATGGAAAGGTGGAGGTCTAATCAAGTGTCTAAATTAAAAGGTTGAGGTCTAATCCAGTGTCTAAAGCTAGCCATAGACGTGTCGGATTCCATGGCCGATTGATCACTGATCCGATCGATTCCGGCGATCTCAGCGGGAATCGGAGCTCCGATCAATCGGCCAATTAAGAGTATCCGATCGCTGCATACCACCTTGTCCCACGGATTCCTGGACGATTCCGTGTCCGATTGCTTACTTCCCAAATGGCAACTCCCCCTTATGTGTGCAGAATCGGATCAGAAAGACCAAAATGTTGGTTCTCTGTCGGATCCGATTCTGAGCCCCCGATCAATCGGACGCGAACGATCGGACAAGGTGGGCTGCACGCGATTCCGGCACGAACGTTTCGCGTGCACGCGCCCGGAATCGATCGTCCCGGAATCCGGTCGGAATCCGACCCGTGTATGGGGGCCTTAAGTGTTAAGGTGGAGGTCTGATTTTGGATCTGAATGTAAAAGTGGAGGTCTAATCCAGTGTCTAAGGGTGAAGGTGGAAGTCTGATCCAATGTCTAAGTGTAATGATGGAGGTCTGTTCCTGGGTCGCTTTAAGTATAATGGTGGAGGTCTAATCCGACGATTTCGAGTTAAATGAAGTTCAAAGTCAAGTAAAAATTTCGAAAATCTGAATTTCGCCTTTATATTTGAACTTAATTTATGCAAAAACTACATAAGATATAAGATTTACCACAAAAATACAAATATTTCCACAACCCTTCTCTAAATCTCCAGAAATTTTGGTCATGATACCTTGTTCAGCGGCTTTGCAATCAGCTCACAAAGAAAAATTCGACCATCTCTAATCCTGGGTCCAAGTATAATGGTGCAAGTCTGATCCAGGATCTAAGTGTAAAGGATGAGGTCTGATCCTGGGACTAAATATGAAGGTGGATGTCTTATTCAGAATCTAAAGTAAAAGGTGGAGGTCTGATCCTGGGTCTAAATGTAAAGGTCTAAACCAGGATCTTAATGAAAAGGTGTACAGGTAGAAGCCTGATCCGAGGTCCATTTTCTTCTGCTGACATCTAGACATCTGTTCCTTCTTTCATGTCACAACCACACTGGCACTGTTTTTCCTCTTCCACTCACCAGCAATGTAGGGACTATGTTACATATTTGCTTTCTGTATGTTGTGATGTATGTCATATACAGAATACTATATGGGATGGAATGGAATCACACAGGCAGCATATGCAATAGAAGGGTTTTTAGAAATCAAAATTTTGTCCGGAGGTTTATGTGGCTCTGTAAGACTGTCACTTGTGGCACAGTAATTACAGGCTATTTTGTGGGACAAGGACTGCGGCAAACGTAGAGTGTATATTCTGTGTAGACAGATTCTATTTAACTATGCGCTTTAAAACCCTAACCAATCTTCAGCCCTGGTATTATCTGTTTTCCAGTCTGCCCTTCTTTATGAACGTCTGAAGTGGGAATGTATGCATTAAGATGGTAAAGCTTATATGAGATTTGGTTTGGATCTACTTCAAGTACATGATAGTTCTCACATTGGATTATACCATTCCATCTGTACTGGGGTCTTATAGTTTATAGTAGTAATTGAAAGTGTTCTGGCCTTCTCATCCAAAGTTAGTCTATACCCAAAACCCAATACCCTTTTTTAGGTATGGATAAACTTTTTATTGTTACCTGTTTCCATCATTACCTTTTTGGTATATGGTTGTTTCTGAAACAGGAAGGGAGAGGATATTTCTCAAATAAAGTCCCAGCCAACACTAAAGAAAAGTTTCAAACTGTCCTAGTCTCCCTCCCCCTAGTTTTCTTATATAGAATGGTACCTGCCATGGTTGCTACCCATTGCATCTTTTATTTGTACTCTCTATCAATTCACTTATAGCATACTCAGTCCTTATAGCACAGATACCGCTGCCATACTGTAAGAACTTCAATCTTTTCTGGTTTAGTAGACCTAATTCATTTTAATTACCTTACACCCCAAGCTTATATGGTATTATGAGTCTCTCCCAATGAAGATCCCCTTCTAGGTACTGAAATACAATCTAGAAGTTCTCTTGTGATATTTTTCCAGTTGAGTGTCCAAGCTTCTAGGGAATTGGTGGTTCCAGTTCCTTACTTTGGTCCTCCTCTCTTAGTAGGAATGGAACCATGTTACATACCATGATGCATACCTAGGATGTCTGCTTGCATTGCCATGAGCAAATCTCTCTCATGAGGGAAGAGTAACCTCTTATAGCACTAGCCCACACTTGTACACTAGCCTCAGGTCCCCTTAAGAAAGACTTAATCTCCAAATCCCTTTTTGTTTTTGTAACTTTATCCACCTCATAGAAGTAAATTTGCTGCCATCCCCAACTCCCACAGGCACACAATCTTCCCTCTGGCTCGCTTATTTATTTTCTCTAAATTGAAAACTGTCCATTAATTTACCCATACATTGAATCTTAGGACAGAGACATGGAAAGCCATCTGCGATAATGCAAGTTAAGCATACACGGTTTGATTTTAGCACTGGATTGTCTTAAAACGATCAAAGTTTACATCAATCAAACTTAAATTGTATACTGCACACATGGTTCGATCAAAACATATGTTTGATCAGGATCAAAACATTGATCGAAATATGATCGAACATGTTTTGTTGATTGTACAATGATCAAACTCAAATCGTTTTTTTCAATGAACACATTTATATATGACTCTTTCCTGTGTTTTTTGATCGAAACTAAAATTATCGATTTTGGTCGTATTATGATTGTATTACGATCAAACCCACCATGTGGTAATACTTTGGATTCCATTATGATCATTGTTCAATGAAAAGTTCAAGATCTTAAATCGAATCAAAGATCGATCATGCTAAAATTAAACAGTGTATGCCTACCTTTAATTTTCCATTTCTACCCTTCATAGGAGTAAATACAAAATTACAAAATAATTGGTATCATACCACACCACTTTTACATACCTTTAACCTTGAAATTCCCTCCATGTGTTGGAGATGTCATTCCTCCACAGGCCATCTTTATCATATCTACTGGGAATGTCCTGCCCTGCAGTCATTCTGCCATATGGTACAGAAACTTGAAGAAAGTCTCCCATCCCATGCTATAGCATTTGACCCTCTCCATTAACTTGCTCAGTATGTGTTCTGTGAATTGCTGTTAAGAAATCAATCAAAACACATTAATAAAAAGCAGTAACAAAAAATGGAGTATAGATTAGAAGAAGGGGAGGTGTTTGTAGTTATATCAAGCTAATGGAAAAAAAAAAACAAGAAGCAAATGTAGCTAACAACCCCATCTAAGGGATGATAAAAGGTAATATATATTAACTGTTCATTCGGGTTTTCTAAAGTTTGATCTGTTCTATATTTTCACCTAAATGAGTCTACCTGTAGGCCTAAGGCTTAGTTCAGCTGTATCAGGGTTATGCTTGGCATACACACACCGAGTAGGTCAGACAGACCTGCTCCGATGTATGCCGAGATGCTAACGTGATGACGTCATCACGTTAGCATCCCATTGCATTATGGGGCCCCTTCTATTGTCCGGGCACCCTTTGTGTGCCGGCCACAAGCTGCATGAAGACGCCGTCTTCATTGCAGCTTATGGCATCAGCTTGCATCGGCCAGAGAAGATTGGACATGTCCGTTCTCTGGCCGGCCGAGCTGTGGGGCGACAGATTAAAAATCGGCCGATAAGCGGCCGATTTTTAACCTGACCGACGGGTGAGCGCGCACGCCCGTCGGTCAGATTAAAAATCGGCCGCTTATCGGCATGTGTATGCCTAGCATTAAGCCCCCCATACATGTCTAGATTTTTTGTTCAATCAACTTAAAAAGATACATTTTTGGGGTCAGGGAAAATGGTGATTGATTGTATGTTTGCCAACTGTAGTAACAGATATTTGATCAACTTTTTTGGGATCGACTAAAACTGTAATCAATTTCAATTCAACCAATTAAAATTTACCAGCATGTCCAATCCTTTTTCAATCGGTTTTTCCCCAATTTTAATTGTTTTAGGTTGTTCTAACCATGTGGGCTGCCATAGATTTTCACTCAACCCAAAAATTTATTGAATTAAGTTGATTGGATAAAAAATCTAGATGTGTATGGGGGCCTTTAGACTCCACTTGGCATCCTAGATGAGTCAAGGTGACCCAGTGAGCAGAGTTAAACCAATAAGCATGCCGCGTCTTGTGTCATACAGGTGGTGTGTTGCATTAATAACAATTTAGAGCTCCACATTGTTATTTGCACAACTTGGCACGTGGCAGGCTAGGGCATTTCTGAATATACAGTCGCTTGATAGCCCATAGACACTTTAGACAGCATCTTCCCCATTGCGATTTCTATGCAGTGGAATTAAGGCCTTAGGGTCCCCATACACCTTTAGATTTCTCTGTCAGATTTCCTTTAGATCTCCTTTTGTTTTACCAAAACCATGCAATATGAGGGACTCAAAACCATCAAGTCTACCTGTGTTCAATCGCAGAGGACCCTATGCTACATAGTTGTTGGTAGATCTAAAGGATATCTGACAGAAAGATCTAAAGGTGTGTGGCCAGCTTTTGGCCATGAAAATATTGTTCCCTACCCACCCAAAACAAAGTACGCACTAAAAAAATGGACGCATTAAAAACATGCTAAAAACTCAATACTGACGCTTTTTGGCGCTACCCAATGCATTTCAATGCGTCTTTGCACACAGTGCAATGCACAGGACAGCGCTTGGTCTTATGCACCATTCATATAAATGAATGTGTCGTGTTGTTTTTTTTACGAATGGTAGTGTAGACACATGAGTGCTATAAATAAACTCTTCATTCTGGATATACCTACACACAATAAGCTCTGGAAATATTTGTCATTTTATGTACACAACATGTTTAAAATACTATTCTATGCGCACCACATTCTATGTTTAGTGACCAAACATTGAAGAAAAAAAGGAGAATGTCATAAATAGAAAAAGAATTCAAACTATAATACGCTTATTTAATGTGATTGAATCTTAAATTGTCGTAATGACAAGACCTATGTCTCTCTGGGAAAATCTACACGGATTCTGTTGCACAGCAGAAATAAATACGCACTTGGCTCGCACGGAACAATCTTGCACGCTTTCCAATCCACACGCGCAGAATGTAACGTGAGCCTCTTCTTAGTGACTATGGAGCAGAGCGCAGGATGCCAGCTGCTGGTATCAGGAGGATTGTCATGGAATCTCTGGACACTGGCCCTGCACACGCCATATCTGTGTCTTTCCAATCCACTGCCTCTACCTGCAGCTCCACCTAAAATGTAAATGTCAGCTTTGGGAGGTGACTGTCACACATGTAATAATGCTGGCAGTGTGACAGTTCCAGAAATGTCTTTATTACTCATTCATGTTTCTTTCTACCACATGCAATCGAAAAGCAGCCTCTCAAGCAGGGAACACACGGCTTGATCTAGCAGCCGCTTGAGGTTCCCTGCCATGAAGTCATCACGCTGCCCGATATTGGAGGAGCTGGAGGCGCAGCACTGCTGTGTAATCTAGCTCAGAAGATGCTTTGGATGGAGACCCGCAGTCCCCATGCAAAGCAATGGACATCAACCTTGGTTTACGGTCATGTCCGATATCCCTGTTTTCAAGCAGGATTGATTGGTCCCGCTCGAAAACATGGATCGAAATGGCCATTGATCTGGCCCATATCTACACGTGTGTTCCCTGCTAGCCACACATGGTAAAATTTTAGAGCTCAATCGACGTTTTTCGATGAAAAATTTGATTGATTGAAAGAAAATCGTTTTTCTGCCCACATAGTGCAATCTATAATAATTGATTGATTTTTGTCAAATTGCCGATTGAATCGTGATCGGTTGGAAAATTTTGGTCGATTGTACAATCGTCGAACTACATTCCTTGCAGAGTTTTTTTGGTCGAGTCAATGATACTTGATGTGTGTGGCTACTTCCCTTCAACACATCACTTCCGATTGTAACTAAAACAGTTCGATGAATAAATTTTTTGATTACTTCGATTAACTTTTCAGTTGAAATATGAACAATGAACAATATTCGTACTCCCCATGTGGTTGGTGTACAACGATTAAATTAAAATCGTTTTTTTTTAACTAACTACGAACTACAAAATTTTATCTAACGTCGATTGAACGCTAGTATCACAAAAATGGTAACCTCCTTGTATCCTCTTCGGGCAATAGGGAGTCCAGAGAGTGTAAAGGCCCCCACACACACACCGAGTGGGGGTCGACAGAGCTGCTAACATCAGCTCTGGAAAGCGGCGTGATGACGCGAGAGCTGCTGCTGCTATAGGGAACATTACTAGGCATTTCTTGTAATTAAGCTTCAGATATCCATCCATCCATCATGGGGAATATCCATCTCCCACAGTGTCCTCCACACTACCATTTACAACCAGTGCCTCCACACTGATCCATCACACCAGTGTCCACCATACTGACCATCTCCCAGTGTCCTCCACACTGACCATCACCACCAGTTCCTTACCCATGACCCATCTCCAAACAGTGTCTCACACTCCATCTCCACAGTGTCTCCCAAGCCAATCTCCCACAGTGTTCGCCATAATGCCATCTCCCCAGTGTCCTCCACACTGTCCATCTCCACCAGTGTCTCCACACTGACCATCACCACCAGTTGTCCCCATCCCCATGCTCCACACTGACCATCTCCACCAGTGTCTCCACACTGACCATCACCCCAGTGTCCTCCACACTGTGCCATCTCCACCAGTGTCCTCCACCACTGACCATCTCCACACAGTGTCCATCCAATGTACCATCTCCACCGTGTCCGTCCCACACTGTCCATCTCCACCTAGTTCCTCCATATAATAAATTCCTTTAAGCTGTAGGCAAACGTGGAAGCAGATCTTCACAGGTTGTTTAGGTGGAATTCACACAGGCATTACCAACATGTTGTTTAGTGACTCTCCAGCTCCCTCTTATGTTTTTCAAATCCAATATTGACTATCATTGTAGAAATCCTTCTGTGTGATTTATTGCGTTGAAAAAAAAATATTGGAGTTTTGCCATGGATCCACCCTCTGTATGTCATTGTCAGGTGTTATCCCTTGAAAAACTTTTCCAACAATATTGGGTCCAGAAAAGGGTCCTTTGTTTATTTTGCCTGACCATTAAGTCTATGGCGGTGCCGGGTTCGCGGACATTTGCGGAGGTTCGCGTTCGCCGTTGCGAACATCATATTCGGGTTGTGCATCACTATTCTCTGGCCAGCCGAGGCTGTGGGGCAACAGGGATCTGCGCCCCTGTGGGCACCCCTGATCAGTGATTTGCGCCGACTGACGGCTCAGTGAGCGAACATCGTCCCGGCAAAATGGGCACCGCGGTTGGGGTTTTGCAGGCTTTAAGCTTGTGACATACCAGTTCAAATTTTTCTTCTAATGATTTAAAAGTTTTGTTAAATAATCATTGAATAGAGTTACTTTAACCTGAATAGTGACCAAAAGTGAATGGACATGGAAATTAAATTGTTGGTGGTGATAGTTTAATAGCACACCATTGTACTAAAGATGGTCAAACAAAATTGTGTATGACTACCTAACATGAAAATATTCACCCCTTTTCAACGAAGCAAATCTTATTCAGGTTTCACTTAAATGTTCTTCTTTTAGTTGTCATTAACAGTCCATGCCTACCCTCATAATTTGTTTTGTTCATATGTATATGATTATTATTCCCATAAGCCTGTTCATACAATCAATTTTATGTTGTGCCCAATGAGTTATAAACCTCTCACCATCATCAAAAAACGACTTTTTGGCTGGTACAACTTTCATAATTCATGTGACATTTTCTGAAAGGCATAATCTAGTTCCCAGGGTTGGATGTTTCTCTGGGAATGAGTTACGAAAATTAATGTAAGCTGCTGCAGACTTATATTGGAAAGCTGCTATGGTCCGTTGGCTTAGCAAGTACCAGTTATATAAAGGACATAGGTGTGAGTTAACCATGTCTGTTTAGCATAATGAACTAATGAAATGAAGGAATACATATACAGTGGAGGAAAATAATTATTGACCCTCAGAATTTGTAAGTGTCCAATGACAAAGAGAAAATAAAAGTCTCAGAACAGTATCATTTAAAGTAGTTATGTTAAACAGTGGCAGATAGACATCAAAAGGAAAATCGAAAAAAAAACTTTAAATAAAAGATAGCAAACTGATTTGCATTTCATGAGTGAAAAAGTTTTTGACAACCCTTAACAAAAAAAGATTAATACTGGTGGAAAAAACTGTTTGCAAGAAAGAGGTCAAACGTTCTGTAATTATGACAAAGTTGCGAAATTTTAGGGGGAATGTTGGTCCACTCCTCTTGCAAAGATAATCTTAAAATCCCTAAAAGGTTCGAGGACCTCTGTGCAACTCTGAGCTTGACTCCCTCCTAGTTTTATATTGATTAAGGTCCGGAGAGATAGGACAACTACATGACATAATGGCCTTCTTGAGCCACTCCTTGTTGCTTGCTGTATGTTTGGGTCATGTGTGATGGAACAACCATCACGACCCATTTTCAGTTCATGGCAGAGGAAAGAAGGAGGATGTCGATCAGGATTTCACGATACATGGATCCTCCATTTTCCAGTAATGCAATTAAGTTGTCCTGGCCCTTAGCAAGAAAAAACACCCCCAAAAGCAAAATGTTTCCACCCCCATGTTGACGGTGGGGACGGTGTTTTGGGGGTCATAGGCAGCATTTTTTTCCTCCAAACACAGCGAGTTGAGTTAATGCCAAAGAGCTCTTATTTGGTCTCATCAGACCACAGCACCTTCTCCCAGTCACTCTCTGAATAATTCAGGTGTTCATTGGCCAACTTCAGACGGGCCTCACATGCGCCTTCCTGAGCAGGGGGACCTTGCGAGCCCATGCAGGATTTTTTAATCCATTGCGGTGGTAATGTATTTCCAATGGTTTTTTGGTGACTGTGGTCCTGCTAATTTGAGGTCATTAACTAACTCCTCCCATGTTAGTTCTAGGATGCTTTTTCACCTTTCTCAGAAACCATTGACACCCCACGAGGTGAGATCTTGCGTGGAGCCCAGAGCGAGGTCGATGGTGGTCATTTTGTGCTTTTCCATTTTCGAACAATCGCACCAACAGTGTGTCACCTTCTCTCCCAGCTTCTTGCAAATGGTTTTGTAGCCCATTCAGCCTTGTGCAGGTATAACAATTTTGTTCTGACATTCCTGGACAGCTCTTGGTCTTTCCCAGTTGGAGGTTTGGAGTCTGCTGATTGATTGATTTGTGGACAGGTCTTTTATACAGGTGATAGTTAAGACAGGTGTCCTTAATGAGGGTGAATAATAGTAGAAGGTCTAAACACTCTGTGGGAGCCAGAATCTAATGGTGGTAGGGGTTCAAATATATTTACTCAATGAAAGAATCAGTGCTATTTTATTTAAAGTTATTTTTTCAATTTCCTTTTGATGTGCTATCTGCCAATGTTACAATAAACCTACCTTGAAATGATACTGTTCTGAGACTTTCATTTCTTGTCATTGGACAACCACAAATCAGTAAGGGGTACAAATAATTATTTCCTCCACTGTACTATGTATGTATGCTACACAATATGAAAGAAGGTTTCATGTGTTAATCACCGGAGAGAAGAAGCAAAGCGCATAATAATCTAAGACAGTGGCTCTCAACCTTTTTAGACTTGTGACGTTGTGAAGTGTACTTTTTGGAAACAGAAGTGACATTCCCACCCATCACTTCCGGATATGAGTGCCCTTGTGCAAATGATGTGCAGGGTAGGCAGTTAGAAGGGGAGAGTAACACCCATTGCTAAGCTAGCACTCTCTACTAAACTTCCCTTGTTAGAGAACTCTAATGCTTTCAGTAATCTCTGAGACCCCTGTGAAATGGTCGTTCAACCCCCAAGGGGGTCAATGAACCAAGGGTGAAAGATCTAAGGGGATAACTGAAGGAGTTCTTTTGATTTTACCAAAGCTGCTCAGTCATTTTTTAGTTCAATTAAATCAACCTTCAAAAAATAGGAATGAACTGGCAAACAAAAGTTCAACAACAAAATGTAAATGTGCAGTCATTACATAAAACAATGTATAAAAAAAAGAGTAAAATCTAAGAAGAACAAAAAAAGAGGGGGAGGGGGGGGGGGGACAGGTAGGGGAATAATGTATAAATGGAGGGGATAAGAATCCTAATACACAATTCAATTAAGAAAGGGTGCTTGAACGTTTTTTCATCATCATACAGGATGGAAGTGCAGAAATTGCTATCCAGGGTCATGCAAAAGTCTGTTTCACGCACACAAAAGGAAAAAGTGGAAGGAAAAATTTAGCAGTAGAGACTCCCTCCAGTTTCTTATCGTGTAGGGTCTCAGAGTCTTTTAATGACCTTGTGTCCTGTGTCCTTTACCTCATGTTTATTAGGCTACAGTTCCCCTAAAGCTAGGCATAAACAGATTGATTTTAGCATTCGATCGACCTAAAATGATCAAAGTTTACCTCGATCGAACTTAAATCGTATACTGCACACATGGTTCGATCAGCGAAAATTTTTGATAACGATCAAAACACCGATTGCAAAGTGATCGGACATGTTGGAAAATGATTGATTGTACAACGATTGAACTAAAATCGTAGCATTGTGTTTTTTGGTCGGGTTGATTTTATTGGATGAACACATTTATGTATGACTCCTGTGTTTTTTGATCAAAACTAAATTTATTTTAGTTAGGCTATTTTGGTCATTATACGATCGAACCTTCTATGTGGTACTACTTTGTATTCAATTATGATTGGTGTCCAATGAAAAGATCAAGATTGAAAATTGGATCAAAAATCGATCGTGCTAAGAAACTGAGTATGCCTAGCTTAAGCCTAGCTCACAGGTCTCCATCATAAAAGCTGGAGTAAGACATACTGGATCTGTCACCCTCGCAAAGCAGAATGAATTTGTCATTTTCCTTTATTATTTGATACCAGTATGGTTTCTATCCCTATTTGTGATAGGCCTCCAGAATGATATTTTATCAAGCATCCCCCGCTCTGTCAGGAAGGAGCTGTTGGCCTTGTTTGAAAGTTGTTTTGAGAGGAAAAGTACACAGAAGGTTCCTGAATGGCGGGTGTGTTCAGTCAGTGCAAAGGTTTATAGATAGTGGGTGATAATTGAACTTTCCTACATATTGTGTGTCTCCTGTGCTTGTAGGGGCGACGTTCCCCAGACAGCCTGATATAAAGTAGGTGTGACTGGGATGTGTCTGTACAGGAAGGATCCCCTCTGTCAGCCTCCTGAGTTATGAGGTAATGTGTACCAGAATCTGGAGGCGCACCTTTCAGCCATAGCGAGAGGGGGTGGGGAGGATATAGAATGGCTCTTATGTAGAAATGGAGAGGCCCAGAGGTAAGGGTTTGTTTATATTAGTATATTAGTAGATTGTGCTACTGTATAATATATGTGCAGTTAAAGTGTGTTGCGATAAGGTAGCAGTAATTTTTAATAAGCTGACAAATCTCCAAAAATAGGACATGTGCTTCACATCATTTAACAGCTTCAAAACCTAGTGTGGATATTGTGGGTGCTCAGTTTTTAACCATGAATTCCAGAGACCAGAGATTCTAAGCTCAAACACAGAGCAGGACAAAATTATATAATTGCACAAGACAACCTTCATTGAACAAATGTCTACAATTAGGATTGAGGACGTTTTGTCCGTCTCATCAGATATAATGTGAAAAATTATATGGAAAAATTATATGTGGAAAAATTATATGTGGAAAAATTTCTTCAACCAAAATCCCTTTCGATACATCGAATCCCCATCCAAAAAAATGGCATTGAACAGGGATTTACCAACATGTTCCCTTTTCTATTGAGCCTTCTTCGAGCGGAAGTGATAGATACTATTCAAAGAAAGGCTGGCCAGAATCACGAACAATCGATCACCGCAAACGCACACGGTTACAATTGCTCGGGAATCTATTGAAAAAAGGACCCATGTATGTCCACTTTAACAAATTTGATGAGGATAAGGCATGGTGATGGTGGAGGATACTACATGTATGGAAAGGAGCCCTTCCGCCATGTTGGTGCTGTCAAGGAGTCCATGAAAATGGCAGCATGCACATACTTGGTGCCTAACGACCCATAACATACATATTATTTATCATTTCATGAATGGGATCCTATAAACACTTGCAGTCAGAAAGTTCTGGGCCATTTCTACAGACCATTTCTACAGATCTTTTAAAAGCATGCCGAAGGGACGCACACCGAGGGGCCGTGCACACCGCTCTAGGAGCTCCATAGATGCTGCACCAGGCTGCCATTGTCACAAGAGAACTTGGTGGCGACATTGAATGTCTATATTGGGGAAACCATGGTCTCCTGGGTGGATGTCACCCACCTTTATCGCAGTGGCTTTGTGTGGACAAGCTAAGCAGATTTCACATTTACCCCACACAGTGCCAGAGCAAACTGATCTGTAAAACAGTGTCACTCACTACTGTCTTTTGCTTCTTGGGCAAGACAATTGAATATTTCTGCTGTATTTTGTTTGCATATTAATCAAGATGAGGTGGGTGTAGTCTTGGGTGTAGCAAAATGACTGAATATGCCTAAGGCACCAAGGATTGTGTGCCTATAGGCTGCATTGACTCAGAAACTCTTCATATTAAATTGCATTACCTACACAGCCAGCTATGTGCTGTATGTTGTTGTTAAATGTCTTTGTGATAATTATTATAATTAGAATTGCAAATCAAATCTGAAGTAATCAATTTCTGTTTGGTGCCAGTAAATGTACGCAAATGTATCTAAATGTTATAGCTAAAAAGCATTTCCTCTTGTTTTTAGAAACCTAACCTCCCTAGTGGTTGAGATGAACCCTGTTCGTTCGGCGGTACACCCGATGCCTCCCTGGAAAGCTGCAGCGGTGGTCTTCTTCGCTCCATAGACATCCATGTTATTGGAGGAGCGCCGACTTTCCTGCCCACACAGCCGGCGTCAATAATGACACCGGCTGTGTGGAGAGGAGCGGAGGGAGTAAATGAAAGGCAGTGTACTTTGTACACTGCCTCGATTCAACGGCGCGATATGGGCAGTAGTCTCCTTAATTTAGAAAAATGTGTGTGTGTGTATTTTCTAGTATTCAGAATACAACTGTGTGTGTGTGTATTTCCCAGTATACAGAATACAACCATGTGTGTGTATTTTTACCAGTATACAGAATACAACCGTGTGTGTGTATTCCTCTGTATACAGAATACAACAATGTGTGTGTGTATTTCCCAGTATACAGAATACAACCATGTGTGTGTGTATTTCCCAGTATACTCCCCCCAAATACTGCACTATGAAGCTTGCTAGTGTTTGCTTTTAAAAGTAAATCTGTTTTTCATAGTAATCAGATTCCTTCTTTCACATTGGATTCATATTAGTTATTTTAAACCACAGCCAAGCAGTCCTCCTATTTGCAGCCCATTTTATTGTCGGACCCTGAAGGTTATTCATAGGTGAACATAAAACTGTTCCCATTTTCAGCATACAAATACAATTCACATCATTCCTTTTTGTTGCATCTGAAGTAGAAGCAAATGTGATGAATAGAATAAAATCACCTACAAACTCCATTATTTCAGGTTTTTTTCATTTTTAACTTGACTTATTACCTCTCCATTGTGCCTGGAAGTTGTTTTTCCAGCTTTCTTTAACAGACTGAGTTGTCCAGCAAAAGTAAACAAAAGTAAAAGCAGTTGGGGTAAATATATATATATATATATATTACAGTAGTAGGAATGGTACAGTTGAACTGTGGTCAAAACACCTGCTTCCCTTGTTCCTAAGGAGTGTCTTTGGGACAGGAGCTTATTCTAAAACTGGGCTGATGCTTGGCTCTATACTGTATGTGCAAACTTATCTTTGTGCCATGCTGTAAGTAGCTTGTGATATAGATAGAGGGGGAATGTGTAAGCATAGTGTAACCTGTTTCCCCTGATAATCACAACTATTTCCCCTAATTGTAGCTCCTTACAATAAAATGTAGTCTTTGTTTGTTTTAATATCATATAGAGACAAAGTTCTATACTATGACTCATTGTTGGGCACGTGTGCTTTACCTACAATCTTAACGCCCAAAGAATGACAAGCAACAATTAACAAGTGACTGAATTGGGATTTTTAAGCTAGTACCGCTATGCCAGGGATATAGGGTCATGAAATCTATTATGCTTTATAATACAGAAGGACACATTGAGCTCACTAAGTTACTGATATATTCAGCTATGAAGACCAAGAAAAGCATAAAATAAGTCATAGGTCTGAAAATACAGACAGTTTTGGCACATGCCACATACATTTCCGATGATTAAAGCCTGCCAAACACACAAAACCACGTTCTCAGTTTGAATGGTTTTTTTCTGCGCAATAAATTTGAAAGATCTTGAACATTCGGTCATCAACATCTTTAGCATGTAATTTGATTATAAAAGTAAACTCCACTTAACAATTCTGCCATGCATATCCATGCTTTAGAACTTTCTGGAAGGGTGACAACGCTTAGTTTCTTTTTGACAGTTGTGGTACTTTGTTGCCCTGTCACACAGAACTTAAATTTAGACTCTTAATTTACTTCTCTAACCGCTCCTCATCTGCTGCTCCTTTCTGCAAATCTCAACACTGGCTTCCAATTGTCAAGAGAATCAAATTCAAAGTTTTGTGCCTTGCTTTTAAATCACACCTCCTGTCTTACGTTTTCTGGTACATAAGTATACCTGAACCTCCCTCTTCTCCTCCATGACCTATTATTGAAAATATCCATATCAATTTTATTCACAATATGCGCACTGTATTGTGTACTGCTTACATGTGCATTGCACAGTACGTTGCACAGTACATTTCTGGACGCTCTGCATCAGTGTTTCCAATACAAGTGTATGAAAACCTTGTGCAAGAGCAGTGGTGGTGAACCTATGGCACACATGCCAGAGATGGAACTCGGAGCCCTCTCTGTCCTGCGGTCAGCCACACAGAGAGAAGAGAAAACTGCAATCTATTGGCTCTTGTCCTCCCCCTCTGCTGATGGCACACAGTGGTGGAATCAGGGTGTAGCAGTCAGTGTACTGATCCTATACATATAGGTGTAGCAGTGTACTGATCCCATACATAAGGGTGGAGCAATGTACTGATCCCATACATAAGGGTGGTGCAATGTACTGATCCTATACATAAGGGTGGAACAGTACATTGATCCTGTACAAAGGGGTGAAGCTAAACACTGATCCTATACATAAATGGTGCGCAACATATTCTCTACAGACACAAGTCGCTGTGCTATTGGGTGTCCCAGACTTTATTAAATATAACCACAGGACACAAGTCACCCAGCTGACCAGGTACCATGCCACTTATGAAATCCCACTCTGGGTTGGTATTCTTCCTTTGGAATTTACATTGACTTGTGTAGTACATCTTATTTTACACCTATGCTGAGTAGTGATGGACTAGACCAGACCTGACCTGGAAGACCTGAGCCCTATGCCAAACCATAATGTAAGGCAGACCCCTCAGTAATGTTCTTTGCCACAAGCCTGGGTTTGGGGAGGTCAGTGTGTGGGAGACTTATGTGGAATAAAGACTCAACTCTGATACTTACATTTGTTTCTCCTTATTATAAAATATGTACAAACTCAATTAAGACAAATGACCCCTGGCATTCTGCACCCACTAATCCCTTCCATAAATTGACTACTTGTGGGATAAGACCCTTTATACATTATATGATGCTATGGCATTGGGCTGGGAAGGGGCGACATGCCTGATCTTGGTAGGCAGAGGTGCGCACTTTTGCACAGCACTCTTTTCCTGCCCAGCCAGACTCCATGCCTTGGGGTACCTAGTGTGGACAGGAAGGGAGGCCATGCTTGTTAAATGCCCCTTTTTCTATCCTTCTAGGCCCTATGCCTATTGGGGTATACAACAGGTGGGGGCCACTGACACCACATCATAAATTTGATGGTAAACCAGTATGCACCTCAATGTCAGTGATGACGCAAGGGATGTGGGAGGGCTGCCTCCCCATTTGCCTTTATGTAAATACAGCATAGGTGTTCTGGGTCCTTACAAAGGGGAGAGAACAGAGGGGGAATACAAACAGACGCCAGGGATGTACATGGTTACAAAAATAAGTTTACCTAAATCACAAACAAAAAGAAAATACAACCATTACCACCACTTTGTGGAACCCCCCTTATAGCTGACCAAGCTATACAAGGGCTATTTTTAATCACCCGGTAAACTAGTGATCACCGCAACCACCCGATAGACCTGTCATGGGGGTTTTATCTGAATGCCTCCCAAGTGCCTGCACAAGTGTGTCACACAGGAGCGCCCAGTAAATGACCGTGTAAATATAGTGTAGTAAATATAATAGTAAATATAATAAAGTTAATAGCCTATGTTTTTTTTTTGCCAAAACCTCAAGTAAAGTCTCAAGTTGTGTATATTTGTAGTTTGTGTCTGTATGATTCATTTATAAAATTCAGAATAAATTGCCATGTTGGCACTTTGCAATAAATAAGTGGGTTTTCAGATTCAATTTGTGCACTCTGCCTCTAAATGTTTTCTTATCACTGCATTAGAGTCAAAAAATTTTTTATAGCAATGTTATAATGTATTGCATAAAAGTATTGCATAAAAGTATGGAAACTTGTCTACCCTATAAAATCCTATAAAGACAAATCAGTCAGTATAGATATACATCTGTATACAGGGAGTGCAGAATTATTAGGCAAGTGGTATTTTTGAGGAAT
>CM070037.1:45544827-45568791 GCA_036250615.1 Ptychadena robeensis | reverse complement strand
ATGATGTGGTCAAAATACTCATTTGCCTAATAATTCTGCACTCCCTGTATATACAGATAGTATGAAGTGTCTGGATATTTAGCGTTGCTTATATGTAGACAGGGGTGGGAAGGGGGACTACAATTCATCACACATCTAGGAGGTAAGGCAGATATGAGTAGATAACAAGTACAAAAAACAATTACCTTTCAGAAAATAAATAACTTATAACAACAAACATTTTGTAAATGATGTTGTATACTTGAGATGGTAGGAAGTCTGTATACTTTTGTACTGTTTAGATGTGCTAGTAAACATGGTATTACCAGCACATTGGGGTCTTTGGCTTAAAGTGCTGTATCAAATAAAAACACATTATTAAGTAAGGTAAATTGATTCATTAATAAACAATGGCCACATCAACAAAGGAAATCTGAGGCTGCTAAATTTGATGAATAAGCTCTGATGGAGAAAGGGTTAAGTCACCTAGGGTAATATTTACACCAAATAGCACCTCAAGTCACTGCTGTTTCCCTTTAAGTGTGTGTTTCTTTCTTTGAATAGGAGCCCATCAGACTTGTGGCTTCCCAGTATAGGTTTGTGAATGAATCAAGGTATTGGGTAAAGTGGGTTCCAGTACTGGAAGTAAACAGACAGACAATAGGGAGTGTGTTAGGCCTCACATGTACTCTAAAGTACACCAATCTGACACTGAAAGGACAATAGAGCCAGAACAATACTGCTATAGTCCCTCGGCACTGGCAGAACGGAGACCCTGCACTGACTGCCACAAGCTGAACTAAAGACATAGTGTTCACAGATTCCTGGCGCTTCTTACAATAGCTGCTACTTACCTTCCAGGCCAATTACTAGAACCTACAGTCGTCCAACAACCCAGCTACTACTACACCGATCAGCTTGCCCAACTCTTAGAGATTTCTACTATATATTGTCTGACTGGGGTCAGTCCACATTAATATGTATTATGTTAAAAAATGACAAGGTTTGTGGTATTTGTCTGTAAATGTCATTGGTTTCCGGTTAAAACGTCTTCCATTGTCTCTTTTAGTTTTGGATAACTAAGGGTTTATGTAATTTTTTTGCTTCCTCTGTCAACATTCAGAAGATTCACCTCTCTATTTGTGACCATAACAGATGAAACAAGAAAAAAAGAAAATCCAACAGAATTGTCCTCCAGAACACGAGGTGAGGTGAAATCTCACAAAGGGGACAATCTGGTAACAGGAGAAAATGTCCAACAAAACAGCACTCTCCCCACTTTGGAAGGTTTACCTCACTATATGTTAAGTCCCTATAACAAGAAGTTAAAAGAAACCTCCCCGGGGTATACAGAGGGCAAAAACCCCAACAGGAACTTGAAACCTCTTGTGCCTTCATTTACATAAAGGATACATTATGCGTACATTTAAATGCAGGAGCTCTTTAACTGCAGTAACCATGGCGTGCTTATATGTGTTCATTGATGAGAGCAGGGAAAGGTTTTTGAAGTGGGGAGACATTTTTTTAGTAAACATTTCATGTGTAATGTGCACACATACTCATTTTCTATAAAAACATAAACTGATTTAATCTATATGTGCTGCCAACGTGTTCCTTTTTTTGGGAATGTTTTTGGGGAGTTTTGGATGTTGTGAAAGCAAACCTTAGAACTTCTATAGAACAGAATAGAAACAGGGCTATAAATATGACCTATATACAGACAATAATTTGAATCTATAATGTTGAGTTGGACCCGAAATTGCCCTCTGTACCTACATAGAAGCCCAGCATTGTCCTGCTACATGGTAGAAAAATAGCCTGCCCTGTACTGTTGTAGTGAAGTGGTTTTACTCTTCTGTGTATAGAGAATGTTGTGTGTATATATTTGTATAGTCAGGACATGACATGCTGGTTAATGTTGTAAATGTGTGTATCTACCTTTAAGAAAATGTATATTTTGCTCAAGCAGCTGCTGAGAACCTTCTGTAGGATGTGGATTTTAATTAAAGCGTACCTACCACTTCATAGCTCACTTTGCAGTATTGGCTGAAGCACAGAGATCCGCAAAGGATTTTTTTCTGACAGCAGGAGGGGTGTTATTTTTTACAGACCTCCCTTCCCACTCTCTGAAGTTTTGCCAAGGCAAGGGTAGCCGCTGCAAGGGTATGTGGGATTTCTGTCCCAGGTACCCTTGTGGCTGTAGGAGATCTTGCTTGCCTAGTCTTGTGGGATCTGCAAGACTGTGATGTGTGGAAAGAGAGATGCTCTTATCCTCTCATCACCCATCATCATGACAGTTGTCATGTCTGCAGCTCACCCCCACCGGAGCTCTTCCCACCGGAGCTTTGGCAGAGAAGAGAGGGGGGGCTGAGGGGTTGGTGGCGGATGTGTATCTGGAAGTTGATTCAGCTTTCCAGTAGTTAAGATTGCTGCCACCTAGAAAGAAAATGTGAGGAAGGTAATTATGTTTTTCTTTTTTTGTGTAGCAGTTCTCCAGGGTCTGAAATGCTGACAGGTAAGTAATGTTTCTGTTTAATGTATTTTTTCATTTTTAGTTGAAAACCGCTTTGAGTTCTCTGCCTAGATACTATCTTAATCCCTCCTCTAGGCAGCGGTTATATAGCTAACTAGCTTACTGTTTTCCTGGGTTTCTGCACACTTCAGAGCTCTGAGTTCAAGGTTCCCAACCTTAAAGAAGCCCTCCTACTCCTGCAGCCTTCCTGAAGTAGGTGCCAACAGTGATGGACTAGCGACGAACTGTATCCCCCACACCTATACACCAAATGGACCACCTATAAATATTGCTTTTTCAGATTTCAGATCTGGGTAAGAACCATCAGCCTCCTCCTTCTGACACCCCAGCAGCTGGTTAGGGTTTCTGTGTGCAATATAGCTCCCTATGCATTGTGCCCAATCCCTGCCATTGGGAGATGGTGAAGCATCTAGTAAAACAGTTATCCCCCTACCAGCTGTGTGTAAGCCATATTAACAGGACGAGGATAGGCATCTCTACAGTACTAAAAAGATCCTGGTCGAGCTGGTCAGCTACACCGCAGGATGCTACACTGTTACATGTTCTACTACATGGGAGCTAATGGAAACTGCTACATGGTAAATGGGAGTGCAGGACACTATTTTTTTTAAATGTGGAAAACAACGGAAACATTAAATCTTGGAGGAGGCCCCACTGTTCATTGTCCCCACAGTCTCCAAGAAGAAGTGGATGCATAGACTAAAATGGCTACCTGGCTTGTTTTTGGGTTTGGCCCAGGAGGGAAAAATATGTAATTGGCTGTACTGTCCCACAGTACTGTTGCTCCATGTTGCAGTATGGGGAATCGGGTTATGTTCGCCAGTTTGCTCTGGCCATGTCTATGGTCAATAATGAGTGAGACACTGTGATGGAAATAAGTAAAATGCCTATTTTACTATGCACATATATATACATTTAATTTTTTTAAATTCCTAATTCAAATGGCGCTAGTGGCTCCCCCTCCCATTGTTTGAAGGAAATATAACCAAGATGGCGTTTTGTCTAAGCTATATCTAAGAAAATTACAACTGTTGGAGTTTTACCTTGTATGGACACCAACAATTAGAAGCTTATTACGCTATGCTCACATGATCTTTGCACACAGCACTAAATTGTAGTCTATAAGACTCCGAGTGCCTTGATTATATTGAAGAAGATTCATTTCTCTGAACATTGTATCAGTGTGTGATTCTTCCAATAGCACATACTAAAATCAATTAGAAACAGAGCAGATACCTGGCGGATGATTGATCCAATCCTTAACAACACAACATGTCATATCTGCAGCACAGTTGGGATTCCGTGTCATTTGGGAGTGGCAAATAATTGATTGCCAACCAACTGTGTCAACTTAGGGTCCCCACACTCATATCGAGTGGGGACCGACAAATGAGCTGTGGAGAGTAGTGTGATGACGCCATCGCGCTGCTCTCCATCGCTCAAAGCATCAGTGGGCACCCTTTGTGTGCCGGCCGTTAGTTTTAATGGGGACGCCAGTTCAAACTAATTGTATGAGCTAGAGGTTTACGGACGGACCTCACTACATGTGTGAGGGCATTTATGGTAACTTTACAATAGGGAGCTACACAGTCATTGCTAATGAAGTTCAGCCACAACTGCCAGGCAGAGAAAAATGAATAGGGGCAGTAGGGGTACCGGCTCAGTTTATGTCTGCCTATTAGCTAGAAATGCTCACATAAGTGTTCGGGTGGTGGCTCCAATGTATCTTCTTTGGGCTGATCATGTACCTATTTTATCAGTGGTTGCCAAACTTTCCTTGCAGGGCCCCCCTTTTATATTTAGGGACATTATGGAGCCCCCCTCCCCATTCAACACAGGTTAAGAATGAGGGCCAGCGCCCCACTGGAATACCTTCATGCCGCCCTCCAGTTTGGGAACCACTGCATTATATAAAGGGGAGTGAGTGATGGAACCTGGTGTAAGCCTGAAACTTATATCATTGCACTAGTGACAGCAATAGATTTGTTTACCATCTATAGAATTTTGTCTCATAAAGGAACACATTCACTTAATTGTCTGTCAAATAGCCACAAACATATTTCCAAATATGAACCCCTTGTTTTATTAGAAACACTTATATAATGACAAAGAATTATGATTTTATATCTTTTAATGAAAGCAAACCCACAGATGCTTGTGTAATTAGTTAGCATGTCATTTAAGGTTAGGCTCTAGCTGGGGGACTTAGGTAATGTTGTCCATAAATGTTTTGTAACACACAGAACACGGCACAGACAAATGTGTTAAGCTGTCATTAAACATCCATCACTGCAGTGGCATAAATTTGTCACTGAACATTTAGGGGCCTGGCATGTCAAAGATGTTCTGCCTCGTAAACAGCTATGTTCCAGCCGCTTTGTTGTTCTAAAAAAGATGCCAAAGTTAGTAACACTCGCAGTGGGGACCGCTGGAGAAGGGTGGTTGTCAGTCAGTGGGAGACTAAAGAGAACAATGCTGGGATATCTTCTCCACCCCTCACCCAGCGGCACAGTCCCTCACTTTGGAATCTCAAACTCCTCTGTAAATCTGACTTTTTATGGCATTAAATCTGATAGACTGACATGTTTGAAATGTTTCTTATGTAAGCTCAGAGAACACTTGCCAGCCTGGTACAAAACAAGGCAGTGTCAGTCTGTTCAGACCTTAAGCGGGTAGTGTCCCATTGCTGAATCTTCCAGCTCTAAATAAGGGGAAAGGACTCTGAATGATCAAACAATAAATGCTAATAAAAAAATCTAAAACAAGGCTCATCTATATATATGTATAAAGCAGAGAGGCTATTGCATTAACAAAGTAACCAGGGAGCTTTATGTTTGCTAAATGTTTGCTATGGTTATATGTGACATAAAATGCTATTACAAAATAATATTGTACCAACCTTAACCCATAGGACTTGTTTCATTTCATATTATTTAAATGGTGATTTATGTTCTGTGTGAAATCTTAACATATTAGATTGCTAAAAATATTTGGATATCATTTTGTGAATAATAAACCTATAATATATAACCTAATCTCTTTTTTACATAATAAGATTTGCAATTAAAGTTTGAGTCTCGTTGGTGACCATTAGGTCTTATTGTTTATGCTCCAATAGTAGTCACTTTTACTTTGAATGTATCGTAATTTATGTAAAAATGACATGTGCTATATATATTTTTATAATATTCCCACAACTTCTTAGGGATGGGGATGATACCATGTTCATGGGTTTTTCATTCAACTCACAAATAAACGTCGAAATTTTGGGACCCTCTCTAATTCTTAAGAATCACAACAGACCAGCCATTCTATAAAAGAGGAAGCACTGTTTCAATACTGCGATGTAGGGCGACCACAGCACCCTCAAACTAAAGGTACCCATACACGGGTCGATCTTTTGCTCGATTCCCAAATTATTGATTGCTGTACTCGTTCATGGCGATCGATCCTGCTGCAGGAAATGTCGATCGAGCAGGGATGTATGTAAATCCATGTTCGACAACATGTTGGTAAATCCCTGTTCGATCGGCATAACTTGCAGCGGGATCGATCGCCACAAACGAGCATGGCAATCGATATATCGAAAATCCAGGTCCCCATTCAATGTATCGACTGGGAATCCATTGCGCAAAGTGGTGTGTATCGATTTACCTAACGATCCTTCGTTGTCGAACGGATATCGACCCTTAACTCACAAAGTCATCTAGTCAAAATTTCTTAAAAGGTTTGCAATCATCTCTTTTTAGGATGTTTTTTGGATTTCTGGTCTGTTAAAATTCTAAAGTTGACTGATACAAGCCTTTGATTCTAAATAAAAGACTATGAACCCGATTGTGTTCTTTTTGCAGCCATGAGCTAGCAGACTCATTATATCTCCAGCATGGGCAATTGACTTTGCTCTGTGTAATCAATCAAACGTTCAGCAAATAGACTGAATGGAGTTTTTGTGTTTATGATTCTTATTCAATCATTTTAGTCACATTAAATGATGTATCATCTGTCAAAACCAAATAAAAGAAGGAGTAGGCACAACACAGCATCTTTATACATCCATTGGTATTATATAATGCAAGTGTTAGAACTGGCTGTGGCCATTATATGGACCCAAACTTGATTTAAGGCCCCCATACACCGGACAAGCGGGGACCAATAGATGAGCGACGGGGTGCAATGTGATGACGTCGTCACGCTGCACTCCGTCGCTTAGAGTATTGGCGGGTACCCTTTGTGTGCAGGCTGGTCCCCATTCAGACTTATCGCATTGGCCAGAGATTTACTGGCATGTCTGTTCTCTGGCCGACCGAGTGGGCACCCGCGATCCGCTAGGTGTATGGGGGCCTTTAGAGATTAGACAGTTATCGGATATTTTGTTGCATTGGATGAATAATTGATTTGTTAAACTATAACACAACATTCAGGTCTCACTTACTATGTTCTGGTCTAGTAACTTTAAGACAGGGTATTGTTATTTGTTCTGTATTCTCTCCCATTTGATTAATGCTTTCCTTTTTGTCTTTTTCTTTAACTCTCACATGTATATAAACATGGACTGAAGCTATTTATGCCTCAGTGAATATAGGCTAAAGGGTTAGTTTCCATCCATTGTGTCTACACTGAAGACTCCTGAATACCCAAACATAAAAACAAAAGACCAGTCCATTACCGTATACCAGAATCGCTGCTGCCGCCTCAATTGCCTCTCACATGTTACAGCTACATGTGTTTCTGCTTTGCAGATGCCATGAAAATTAATAGAATTCACGTTTAAAATCATGGCTACATGGACCAGACCAGCTCTAGCACGAAACGTTGGCATGAACCTTTGGAAATTATTTCTTGTGCGGTCTGTTAATGGTACAGTTTGGAGTTCTGTAATGAGATGGGAGAACACAGCGTTTGGAAACAAAGTCCTTTCATTTATTTATTTGTTAATTGTTATTTTATATTATTATAAAAACAAATAACAGTTGTATTTGATTTACTGAATGTGGAACTTCTCAGAACAAAACAAATGCCATGTGCAATGATAAAGGGCAAGACGAAGCCCAGGGACAGAGTAACTAATGTGGCTTCATGACCAATACTTTTCGAATGTTTTGGAGGAAAAATATGGTCTGGTTATAGTTTTTAGGATAAGTGAGTAATTTGAAGAGATGCTATTTCTTGGGTAAGCCCACTTGACCACTGTACTTAGAACCCCTACAGCTTCTCAATCCTTCTATTCTGGATTCATTATAAAATAGAAGGATTTTATTAATATATAATATGTATATTATATACTATGTATACTAAATACTTTACCCCTTTTAACCCCAAACGCAGGGAATTTCACCAGACAGCAAACTCCACACAAGCAATATACTCCCCCATAAGCTAAAATCAACGAAAAACCCCACCCTTTAGCAACCATCTCTACAGGCATCATTTGATCCTGGTTCCACTAAAAATAGAGAACTGAAAGAAGCAAGTTGGCTGGAGGTTCAGACTTCACTGGTGGTGTGCTTGTTCCAGATAATTGAGACACGATAGTTATAGGCAAGGGTGCACATAAGCAGTACTCTAAATGGTCTAAAAACTATCTCTCAGTACCTTTATTATCCTTTATTATTAAAAATAATTAAACTTATAAGGGTGTTGGAGATGTGGGGGACGAAAATCAGAGTAGGCACATGTAGGGTAAAGTCTGACACTACTGAGGTATGGGGGTTCAAACTGTGTTGTACTGTGAGAGTTACATTTCCCCTAAAACCAGCTGCTGATCTGTGGATTGAAACATCTAATCGGAGGCTCAATCAGGAACAGGGAGGACCATGTGCAGCAGAATCAACCATGCAGGAAGCTGACGCAGAAGACAGTGAGGGAGACCACCCTACATATGGGGTGAGTACCAAACAATACAAACAAAGTTGATATATTTCTTTCCATATATATTTAACCTCTTACTCAAAACTTGGAGCTTTTACACGACTCCTCTCTTTTCAGTCAAAGGCGTATTGGGATTATAGAGGTGCAAAGGTAAAAAAATGTATGCTCTGTTGTAGAGTAGACAAAGTTTTCAAGCACAAAGAGGTTCACTTTAAGCAATGGATGCTAGGGAGGTCCTCCAGATGAACTATTTATTAATGAAATGTAATAAGGAACATCTAGCACATAAAATGTGGAACTTTCATTAGAAATGTGTCATGTTGACTCTTACATAAACGTTCATTGCTGGCAGCCAAAGTTTAATCTGTTGTTCAGGAAAAGATGAAAATAAGAATAAATAAATGAGAATAATTACAGATAATTGGGCAGTCACAACTTTAGCCTCTGGTTTTCAGCATCTGTGTTCTTTCTTCCAGCTGCCTTTTATTCTAGAACAGAAAATGAGGGCTCGGGGTTAGTTGATATTGGCAGCACAGACCTTTAACATTTTATGCACTTATCCTGGCAGACCATATTTTGTGACGGTTTTATAATGCAACGCCCGATCAAAATTATTCAAAACACATTGGTTTAATCGAGCCGGCTGCAAACTCGACATACACTGCATGTCTCAAAGAGATGTGTGAGGTATTCAGCTACTGGGAAGTATATGAGATGAGAAGTGTATACATACACCAATAGCGCTCCTATACAACGTTATCTTAAATACCCCCTATTCAGTAGTTGCTGCTATATATGCCATGCTATAGAGTCAATACTCTGCATTATTTTTGTCAGAGGAGATCTTAAACCACCTGACCTTACTATGAATTATCAGGTCAGTGAGTACCTGTATCTATATTAATAAAAAAAGACTAGTCAGGTTTTCTCTTGAAATCTGGATCTCTTTTGAAAAGATTCACTAAATGGCAATAGAAAGTTCATGAAGGTTCTAGCATTTCCCCACTCAGGAAAAAGTTAATCTGGGAATACACAGGTAGATTCCTGTGCATTTGACCCCCGTCACCACGCTGTGATTGATTGGGGATCAATTGAACAGAAATCAATGTGCACCACACCATTCAAAGTGGACCGGTGTTGTGAGAAATTCACTTACTCACAACGCTGCAAGCTGGAGAAACATAGCCTCGCAGAGATGTGCTGGCCCCACCCCCTTTACAATGAGCTATGGAGCTGTCAGCTGTTCAGGAGCAGAACGTCCAATACTTTGCATGGAGACACACCGCTCTATTTAAAGTAATGGAGATTGAACAGGGTTTTCCAACATGATGATGTCCAAAAATATCTATTGATCGCGCTCAAAAAACAGAATACACAGCTTGATATTACCCATGTATTCCTAGCTTTATCCTGACTTCATGGCTGGGTAGACAAAGGATGAGTTTCACTTCACACTCAAAAAATTGAAAAAAGATTGGATCTAATGTGAATATCAGCTGACTGATAGATAAAATACATACAGTAAATTGTGGGGTGTATATGAATGTTCTGAGTAGAACTGAAATTCCAATCATTTCTATTTGAGAATAGGATGGGTCATTGGGAAGTTTTGGGAATGAGTTTTCACAAAAATCTAGAAATGGTAGTCTAGAAATATATTTGTTTACCATAAACTGGCCATGCATGGCTCGATTCCCTGGCAAATGATCGATCCCTGGCCGATACTTTGGATATGGACCCTCGGTCGCCATCCAAAGTTACAGCGATCGAACAGGGAAATACCAACATGTTGGATCCTTGTTCAATCAACATTTGCTTGAAGAGGGATCGATCGCTCCAGGTGGACTGCCACTCAGCGATCTATCATTTGGGAATCAAATAAAAGAACAAGCCGTCTATGGCTGGCTTTAGAGCTCTTTTAAGCTCTATCTATCTATCTATCTATCTATCTATCTATCTATCTATCTATCTATCTATCTATCTATCTATCTATCTATCTATCTATCTATCTATCTATCTATCTATCTATCTATCTATCTATCTATCTATCTATCTATCTATCTATCTATCCATTAGTTAACACCTTTTTGTATTAGTCTCTGAAAAGAATTTTGGTGAATTTAGACAGTGATTGTCACTGCTGACCTCATTCTGGAAATGCTAGATATCTGGCTTCAATGTTGATTCTTTCATAATGACCTCCAATGATATGGCTCAGGCATTCTGCCTTTCTAAGCTGCATGAGTGTTGCAGGCCAGCCAGAGAGGCAGACGAGAAGTATTCCTAGAAGGAAGTCAACTATGACAGAGCAGTATTTCTTCCAGTACAGAACTTCTTTAAAATGGATCTGGCCCCTAGTAAAGTAGATGTACAGTGCCGTCCTGGGATATTCACGCTCTCTACAAGCAGCCAGAATTTAGATTTGAGTGAATGGAAACAGTGACTCACTGTAAGAAATCCAAAGGGTTAAGCGGTGTTTATTTGAATTGGGCACCTCGCTTTCCACCGCACACATAGAAGACAAAAAAAAGTCCTATTAAAAATATTAGAACATTTCAGCAGGAAAGTAAAAATACGAAAGTCTCTGCAGCTTTGGAGGGACTACAGGCCGCAGCATGTCCAGTCAGCCACAGGCAGTGATTCCAAATCCCAAACAATGTAAATGAAATCATTCTCTGCGGCGGTGTTACCTGAGCTGGTAATTATCCCGCCATAGTGTCAGATGCATCAGACTGTGAAAAATATGATGTCAGGGGCTAAGATATAACATGCTTGTTATTCTAAAGGCCTCTCCTCAGGATTACCTAACCAGGAGCTGCTCTCGGGTAAATATGAAATGTTCCTGTCATTATGGAGGGAAAATATATGTTTTTCAAGTTGGTAATAATATTTGCAGTGTTGTGTGTAAATGTCAGGGGAGGTATGGAAAAGCCCAGCACAGGCCCATGTCAGAGCTAGGGGTGCTGGGGAAGGGTGGGGGAAGGACGAGGGCCTCTGGGCTAATCTTGCTTTAGTAAATAGAAGCTCTGAGTAGATGAAAGGACCCCTTTTAGGCTGGCACATATTAAAATCAATGGACCAGAACAGTTACACTATAAAGCTGCTTATTTGATTTAATCATTTTATAGATTTCACTTGTTTTGTTTAAAGAAAAGTTAGGAAAGTTAGGGCCATTGCTATCCTCCGCAATTCCACTCATAAACTGGACATAGATCTAAGGGTTCATATACACATATTGCCCTGTGACAAAAGTGAGTACACCCCTGACATTGTGGTCAATAATATTTAATATCCTTTTTTTGGACAACACAAGATATCATACATTGTAAAGTAGTCAGTGTAAATTTGCTGTGTTTTCAAAATAAATCCACACACAGCCATTAATATTTAAACTTTATTCAATTCCCTAGAGCGACACAAAAAGGGGGTCTTTTACCACTAGCAGGGCTTTTCAGGCACCAGGAATAATCGAACAGTATCAGATTATAATAAAATGTCTTTAATATACCAATGGACCATCATATAAAGAAATATAAACACACATTAAATCAAATACAATTCCAATTCAATGAGGAGTAAAACGTGTCTGAGTTTTCATGTGGATGCACAGTGTTTAACATATGATTTGAGAGATCTAGGACATTCAAATATTTTTATACATGTATCATACTGAATTGGAAATGTAAAGCAGGGCCGCCATCAGTCCAGTACAGGGGGTTCTCCCAGGCCTGACCATCGATGTAGTTGCGGCGTCAGGATGGCAACCCGGTTCCCTGTCCTGCGCACTGCGTTTTGCCCTGCCGTCATGCTGCTGTCAGCTGGGCATAGACGTTTCGTTCTTTCTTTGATATGCTGGCAGATCAGATGTGCGTGATCCTAAAATATTTGATGGAGGACCTGCTTTAAAGTGAATATGTGTTAACATGGCTCTCAGATTTCTTTCTTCAAAACACTGCTGTATCTCCAGCTCAGCCGATGCTTTACATGGAGACCCCATGTCCGATATCCCTGTTTTTAAGCGGGATTGATTGGTCCCATTCGAAAACAGGGATGGCCACATATGATATGGGCCAGATAAATGGCTGTGAGCATGACGGTCATCAATCTGGCCCAGTCATCGAAGCGGCCATCAATCTGGCCCATATCTTCATGTGAGTTCCCTGCTTAAATGGCAGATGTCTCACAGATAATTACACATAATACTAGGTAATTTACAATCATTGAATTTGTTATATTTACTGAATAAGCACTCTATCCATGTATGACCGGTACAACTAGTTAGAAGAAGCAACCCCTTACAATGCCATGACTCTAGCTGTCCCTTCCTGGCAAGAACGCCATCTTTCATGTCACAACTTTGCAGTTCCCAGGGAGAGAGGGAGAGGATTAATTGTGTATTGTCTCACTTTTGATGGCGTAATCTTGTGTGTGTGTGTACAGAGGAGGGAGGATAGGCCTGGAACAAAAGAATGGTTGGGACGGTTTCGGAGCCTCTTAGTGCTGCCTGGGAGATGCTTTGCGTTAAAGCTTCTATCAAGACAAACACTTTGGCACACGAAATATCAGTGCTGTGAGGCTGGAGCCAGAGCCACAAAGACCCTGAGAACATCCGTTCGAACACAATATAACCAACCAATTCAAAATGAAAAGCTGTTTTCCTCTGAATTGCCTGCACCCTTCCACTGCCAGAGGGTTTAACTGTGCCATTCAATCCCATGGCTTGTCAGACCCTTGTTGGCAAGGAAGGAAAAAAGTAGGATCATCCACCACTTTACGCCTATTCATATGCAATAAGCATCTTCAGTTGTGTCTATAACATACACAATGTACCACTGTCTAAATTTAGATCAAATCATGTCATTACAGGGATGCTAGAAGAAGAATATGGGGGAATTAAAACAAAAGCAAAACCTGTTCTCACCATAGGTATGCTTTTCATTGTGAAAACTCAACATTATGTAGTCTATAAGTTCAAGACCCTTTAAAACCACAAGCGAAAATGGATTAGGTTGCGGTTTGATGTCCTTTTTGCAGCCATGCAGTTTGCTATACATTTGCACTTCTTATTACCTTCAATGGAAATGCAGAGAGCAGAAAAATGCATGCACGGTACACTAGTCGACTAGCTGACTTTATGAGCTGATTGCAAAGCCTCTGAAAGTTATATCATTACCAAAATTGCTGGAGATGTAGAGAAGCGTTGTGGGTATATTGGAAGGGTAGTTTTGCTCTAGCACATGTAGTTTTGCATAAATTAAGTTTAAAGTCAAAATGTCGATTTTCTAAATTTTTTCTTGATTTTTAGCTTAATTTATGCAAAACCTATTTGTGTTAGAGACACATTTTTTGGGTAGTATACCCCAAACCCTTCTCTACATCTTCAGCAAGTTTGGTGATGATACCTTGTCCAGAGGCTTTGCAATTAACTCAAAATTGTCAAAATGGTTGCATTTTTTCTTTTTACAATTCGCCCATCTCTATGGTACACAGGTTTCCAAGGTAAGCCGGTGAACCTGTGGATCACTAACAGTTGATGCAAGTGGCAGTGAGCTTATTTTTTGAGTCGTCAACCATTAGAGTATAATTCAAATGTTACTGAACAAACCTTGTAATGATAATGGTATATGGCAAGTTATTATGCACAACAAAGTTTCAAAACATTACAACCCATTTATAGGTTGTACTAAACCTGAAAATGGTAATTAGTTGTTTTAGCAGCCATAGGAGGTCATATTTACTGAATTTAAAAGTTATTTAAATCAAACACATCTTAACAGGTCCAGTTACATATTAACATAGGACTCTTTTTTTGATTGCAGCTTCACAATTCTTGCATCTACTGAACTTGTGAGTGTTTGCAGAATTTCAGCTTGAATTTCTTTGCAGAGTTCCAGAACACTCAGAATAGAGCCACTGTTTTGAATGTAAACTGCCTCACGCTCTCATAGATGCTCCAAATGTTCTCAAGAGGATTGAGGTCAGGGGAGGATGGGGGCCACACCATGAGTTTCTCTTCTTTTATGCAAATAGCGCAGGCAATGATGCAAATACCTGTTTGCTTCTTTGTAATGGCAATTAAGAAGATTCCCGTGTGATCAATCGCTATGCGCATTTGCAACAATTGATCCTTTTGGGAATCAAGCGCAGCCACCCATGATCGATCCCACTCAAAGAAATTTCGATTGAACAGGGAAAAACATGTTTGCAACATACAATTTGATATCAGGATTTACAAGAAGGCAAATGACACCTTTCAAGCCCATGTACAATTTCCTTTAGATCTACCAACAACTATGTAGTGCCGGGCTGATAGAATACATAGTGATTGGAAGGTTTAGAAAGATCATTATTTACATGGTTTTGGTAGGACAAAAGTGGATTGTACAGAAATTATATGGTTTTGTAAGATTGTAAGGTGTATGGGGACCTTTAACAGTAGTGGAGATTCTCTCCAATATAATAATAATTTCTATAATGTCTACAGGCCATTCTGCCTGGCTGGCATTGGGGGGGGGGGGGGGGGGGGGGGGGGGGGGGGGGATAGCAAGAAATGTTGCAAATTCCCTGGTTTACAAAATACTACAATGTGATCTGTGCAAATTCAGTGCAACACATAGTAGCCCTGCTTTCTGGTGTTATTTTATTACAGTTAATCTTCTGGGCTATTTAGCCCTTTATAATGAGCGAATTTATAGACTACATTCTTCCATGTATTGATCTAAGGTTTTAATAGTTTACTGTAAAGTACTCAAACATAAAGGTGTTAATAATAACAATCATTTTCTGGAGTCATAGTAATAAAAGATGATTTTTGACAGTTATATGTGACTGCAATCTGCACATTGCCCTTTGCTTTATTTATAGACGCAGTTTCAGCAAAGACTGGCGCACTGGTAAAGTGACTTTGTGAAAAGGTAAATATATTGGGCTCGGCCCTTCTTAGTTGAAACGCACCAGGGTGGGAACTGGTAAATGCACTTGTCCACTTTAACGAGCTGTGGGATTGTATTCCTCCAAGGACACTGGTTATACTGGAATAGCCTGTGTGTAGATCCAGTGGTCTTTGATGGTGTTCAGGAAACGTTTGCCTCCTGTGTTGGTTTATCGTGGCCAATCGATTTCTATGATTACATGTATACTATGATTTTACTGCCGAAAGCCAGCCAGTTCATTGAATGTGATAGAATATGGCATTCCTAAAAAATATCTTAGCAGAAGCAGCAGGATTTTACAGATAATACAAAGCTGGTACTCTCCCCACCATTTGTTTATTCTACAGGTGAGAACCAACCTCCTGGAGGCAGTGAATGCCATCATTTGGCCATGGGGGTTCCCAAGAGATGTAAGAAGCTAGTATTAGTTTTGGGTGTGACGGGTCTAGAAAAATGTAAAATCATTATTATTGGATACATGTTACAGATTAGAGAGTAGGATACTGTAGTGGTGGAGTGCCATTGTGTTGTAATTGCAGTGCCAGTAGGAACAGTGCTTGCCGTACAATGTACTCTCTCGTAATGATGCTGAGAAACCAAGCCTTCTAATTAAACGCTCTTACTGTTACAGATAATTACAGCACTTTTACATTTGTTTTCAATATATCTCGGAGCGAAAACCTGATCTTGCCATTTAGTGATAGACTTGCAGTCTAGGTGCGCCATTGACAGTAAACTAACAATGAACATATTTTTACTGCTAAGGGGATCACTCTGCTTCAATCTCTGGGGTGCACTGGCACAGCAGCCTTCAATGTATATGGTTGTGTACAATTTTTTACTGGTAACAGATGTGTTATGCCAGACATAGATGTCTCGTTTTCTAGCCACTTTCTCGTGAGATCGACCCTGCATTGTGACACACACTCTTTAATTACTTTGGATGAGATCCAAAATGGGATCCCACTAAAAAATGACAGACATGTACGTAATTTCTTAAATCGATTTTGGGCAAATTTAGCTTTTAAGCATTAGATTTGCGTCTGATTTTGCTGTCTATGGTCAGCTTTAGGGGCAACACTACCACGTCCATTAGCGGTAGAGTTGCGTTACCAAGGGTAACACACCCTCTCTGTCACAGTCTTAAGAGGCTACAATCCACACACACTAACCAGCTGTTGTTTTTTTTTTTTTTACTTTGAATTGTATTGGATACAGTTATCACTGTATTCTGTACAACTCCCTTTGAGTATAACGAAGAGCTGGAAGACCAATTAACACTAATTCGGTCAATTGGCACCATGATTGGGTATAAAAAGAGCTTCTCGGAGTGGCAGTGTCTCTCAGAAGCCAAGATGGGTAGAGGATCACCAATTCCCACAATGTTGCGCAGAAAGATAGTGGAGCAATATCAGAATGGTGTTACCCAGCGAAAAATTGCAAAGACTTTGCATCTATCATCATCAACTGTGCATAACATCATCCGAAGAATCAGAGAATCTGGAACAATCTCTGTGCGTAAGGGTCAAGGCCATAAAACCATACTGGATGCCTGTGATCTCCTGGCCCCGACACTGCACCACAAACAGGAATGCTACTGTAAAGGAAATCACAGAATGGGCTCAGGAATACTTCCAGAAACCATTGTCAGGGAACACAATCCACTCTGCCTTCCACCGTTGCCAGCTGAAACTCTACAGTGCAAAGAAGAAGCCATTTCTAAGCAAGATCCACAAGCTCAGGCGTTTTCACTGGGCCAGGGATCATTTAAAATTGAGTGTGGCAAAATAGAAGACTGTTCTGTGGTCAGACGAGTCCCGATTCAAAGTTCTTTTTGGAAATCTGGGACGCCATGTCATCCGGACCAAAGGGACAAGGACAAACCAAGTTGTTATCACGCTCAGTTCAGAAGATGCATCTCTGATCGGGATGGGGTTGCATGAGGTGGCGCTGTGCATGGCCAGCTTGCAGGTCTGGAAAGGCACCATCAATGCTTAGAAACAATATATTCTAGGTTCTAGAACATACATATTTGCTCCCATCCCAGACATCAGCATCTCTTTCAGGGAAGAACCTGCATTTTTCAACCAAGATACATGCCAGACCAACATTCAGCTATCAATCACTACATCATGGTGCGTAGGAGAAGGATCAGGGTACTGAAATGGCCAGTCTGCAGTCCAGATCTTTCACCTATAGAGAACAGTTGGCATCGCATCATAAAGAGGAAGGTGCAACAAGAAGGCCCAAGTGATCTTGAACAGTTAGAGGCCGTTATAGACAAGAACGGTTAGGCATTTCAACACATATTTTCCCCTTTCAAATCGTACATTTTGTTCCGTGATTATGTTCTATTCCTGAATAAAAATTAGAAGTTGCACCGCCAATCATTGCATCAGTTTTTATTCACGAGCTTGTTATATGTGTCCACAACTTTTTTGGAATCCGGTTGTGTAAATCATGGGTGAAAAATAGTGATGGGTATATTCATGGGTAAATATATCATGGGTGAGAATAGTGATGGGTAATCATGTGTTTAAATGTAATGTAAAGGGGATGAGTATCATCATGAGTAAATATATCATGGGTTGAAATGGTGATGGGGATATCATGAGTTAATTATCTATGGGTGAAATAGTGATGGGGTACTCATGGGTAAATAATCATGGTGTGAAATTGTGATGGGATATCATGTGTTTAAATGTAATTGGTTAAATGGGGATGAGTCATATCATGAGTAAATATAATGGGTGAAATGGTGATGGGTATATTCATATATCATGGGTGAAATAGTGATGGGTATATCATGGGTAAATATATGATGGGTGAAATAGGGATTGGTATAACATGGGTGAAATAGTGATGGGTATATCATGGGTAAATATATCATTGGTGAACTAGCAATGAGTATATCATGGGTGAAATAGTGATGGGTATATCATGGGTAAATATATCATGGGTGAAATAGTGATGGGTATATCCATACCTGTCAACCCTCCCATTGGCTAGGAAAGTCACCTTTTTTATGTGGCTTTCCCGGCCAAATCCCAAGAAATCCTGTATTTTCTCTCTCCCTGCTAATGTCCCACCCTGCACATTATCAGCCATTATCAGGACATTAGCAGGAAGAGTAACGCCCTCTCCCTGGTAAAACAGCCGAGAGGTAAGCTCGGTACCAGAAAAAAGGTCAGTGATGTCACTTCTGCTACTTGGAAGGCGGGAAAACCATGATCCGCAAACCGGAAGTGATGTCACTTCCTGTATGTCCCCCTTTTTTTTAAGTTGACAGCTATGGGTATATCATAGGTTACAATATCATGTGTGAAATAGTGATAGGTACATCATGGGTAAAAATATCCTGGGTGACATAATGAGAGTGGGTGAACCAGGGGTACGTTAACACTCACACTACAAGTTAGATCCTGTAAATAAATACAATGGGTCATGGCCGGGATCTGGATATTTATGAGAACTGTGACATCAGCAGATAGAATTCCTTCATTTCATCGCTCTCTACAAAGCTGCTGAATAAGCATTCTAGTAAGAAAATGATCCGGATGGTAAAACTGGCCATAAGCTACAATAATGACAGGTATTATCCAACTGCTTGCCAGCAGCACTGCTCCCATCGCTACTACGGCTTGTTGTTACTAGCTCCAGCTAGGTGCAATTGTATGTTGTTACAAATATTACCTCTCTGTAAATGATTGGAATCTTTAGTCTAATCCCCTTCTATATTACATTCCTCGGCTCACTTCTTGTCTCCCCTACAACATGTAAAAAAAATGTCAGTTTTCATTGCACCTCTTTAGATCCAGTAATAATTATGTTGTTTCTGTGCTTCCCTAGACAATGCAGACAAATCATAGATACTTAATGAAATGCTGAATGTCATCAATGCATGCAGATGGAAGGTGAGCCCATCCACCACAGCAGCTGCAAAAAAACCGCCACCATAATAAAAAAAATCGCCTCCATAGAGAATGAATGGAAGAACAAGACCTTCTCTCTCTGTTAGTATTGGTAGAGGTGAGGTCTGTGTGATGTCCACTCTGCAGGGGGACATTGTGTAGCGCAGGCACAATCCGGTGTTTACAAGAACCAAGGTACTGTGATTGTGCCTGAGAACGTCCTTGGTCCATACCCAAGATAAATGTATGAGTCTTCTGGCTGTGGGACACCCTGCGTCCCATCTCACCGCCTCTACTTCCTGAGACTGTTTATTGTTAGATAGTCCAGAAATGTTGTCCTCCAAGAGACGTGCCCCTCTATTCCCAGTTAAGCGGCACGCTGTCCTTCAGTCTGATGGAGCAGAATAATTACCAAGCCATGGCTAATGTTTTTATACAATGTTTAATTACAAAGCGGCTGCCAATGACACAAGACTGTGCATTCATTAGGTGAAGCAAGCACAGAGAAGGCATTTATAGTAAAGTCTTATGATATCTTTCTGATCTGTTCTAGGTGGAAGAAAGTCATCGACTTCATAAACAAGAAATCTGTCAGCGATTTTAATTTGTTACGGTATTACGGCACACTTACCTTGTGTGTGCCCTCTTCCAGCAATGCTCCACCATAAGGCTATGTTTCTACATCTGTCGGGACCCCCTACGCTAAGCGTATTGCTTGGCGGGGATCCCGAAGGAGCACATAGACTTTACCTGTTCGGAGGATGCTGTGTTCAACGTACTCCACTATGTTCAGCCCTTCATCTGCGGAACGGCTCAGCTCTGTGAGAACAGAGCATCCGCCGAGCAAGTATGTGAATGTGCTCTGTTGGGACCTCCTGCCAAGCAATGCGCTTAGCGAAGGGGGTCCAGACAGATGTGGACCCCCCCCCTTAATGGCCAATGGGTCAAAGAAGAACGAAAGGGGAACTTACATATATGATGTTGTCTCTCTCTGGCATAAGCACAGTTGATTTTGGTTTTCCCACTTGTCCAACTTGTTACAAAGTTGTATTACCTGTTGATCCTGCCAGCCAATCTTTCTGTTTCCTTTAAAAAACTGAACAAAACTGAAACACTGTGATTGATACTTATAGTATTCAAATACTTAACCATTACAATGTTTGAAAAAATCAGGATTCAGGCTTTTTCCGCAAAAGCCCATCTAAGGCCTGGCATCAACTGTGTTAAAATTCCCACGTCCTAACGCAACACATCCATTGACATTTAATGAACCTGTACACGCAGATGCCAATATCAACGTGGATCCCAGGGTATCCTCACGCAAAGTGACTGTGTATAGAGAAGTAAACGCATTATTAAGGGCTCTTTCACACTAGCTTCACTGTTGTGCTTACCGGCAACCAAATTATGAACAGAAATCTGAGATCTCCAGTCATTATTACGTTCATTGTGAAAAGGATTTTCACAATAAAAAAATGCAAATATTCGCATATTTTCACGATCAACACTAATGATGTAAAAATCTTGAATATTGGCGATTACAAAGATATAACACTATATTGCAAATCTTTGTGAATTCTCAAGGTGCCAATATAAAAAAAAAAGCAATTCTAATATTCGCGATCAACACTGACGTTAAAATTGCACAGCACTAGGTCTTCCAGACTAGTATATGGGAGACGCTTGCATTGCAGCAGTAAGATGTGTGCTGCTGTATGTTATGTGATAACACACTATGTTGCATGTTAAACCATAATGCAACACACAACAGTAAGACCCTGTGTTACAGCCCAATGTACCCTGTGTTAACGCCCAAAAGTGTAAAAAACTTGTCAAAATTGCACTCATGTGTTTGGGCGTGTTAACACTGTAGTGACCTGAGAAAGGGCCACAAAGTGTCCCCAGATGAGTTTCCCTGGGTGAGGTGACCTCCACTGACACTCTGACTGGACTGCCTACTGTGCTTCATGCCGGAGAGAGCCTACAGCACCCCTGTCCACATATTCCAGCAGCAGGTAGCAAAGCTTGGCAGCAAGTCTGAACTCCATCTCTGCCCTCGGAGTTGGAGCCTGTATGTATATACTCCTAATAAACTGTACATAGCCCCTACCAGCTGCCTGGACTTGGGTTTGTTCAGAGTGTGAGCCATGTAAGTCGTGTAAGTTGTGCACTACACTGCACCGGCACAACACTACAAAACTATAGTGTCCATGACACTAAATATAGACTTTGTCTATCTCAAACTGTCCTCTCTATATGTAGTGGCAAGGTTGGCAACATCTCTCATCCATACACAATCAGGAGGGAAGTAACCTTACAAAAACATGTGTGTCACCAAGTAGTAATAGAAAAAGTCTCAGAAAAAAAAACTAATGCAGACCCCACATCTAAGGACCCATCTAAGAAGCTGCAATAAATTAACTTTCTGTTCTTGGATTTAACACTTTATATACACCTCCAGCAACATAGAGGATTTGGGGTTGGATTGCCCTTTAGTACAAATAAAGATACCATGTTTCCCGAAATAAAACAGTGTCTTATATACATTTTTGCTCCCAAAGATGCCCTACGTCTTATTTTCGGGGGATGTCTTATTGTTCCATGAAGAATACGGCACTGGTGTATCAGGGTGGGGGGTCACTTAAAATGACACAGGGGGGATCAGAGGGCGCAATCAAAATGGCACAGGAGACTCAGAGGGAAAACAGTGTCTTATAAATATATTTGTACCCAAAGTGCACTATGTCTTATTTTCAGGGGTGTCTTATTTTTCCATGAAGAAGAATACGGCACTGGGGTATCAGGGTGGAGGGATCATCTAGAATGACACAGGGGGGGATCAGAGGGGGGAATCAAAATGGCACAGAAGACTCAGAGAGGGGATTACCATTTTGATCCTCCTGTGACATTCTGATTGCCCCCTCTGATCCCCCCTGTCCAGAGTTACAGTACCGGATATTCGGGGGTGCCTTATTTTCGAGAGGATACCTTATATTACAGCGTGAGGCAAAAATGTATGGGTGCCTTATTTTCGGGGGATGCATTATTTTCGGGAAAACAGGGCAACAATGGTAAATTATTACTCCCTTTTATTTGGGAACAATATATAGTATTTTACAGGATAAGAAGGAAACTCTTAGATTAGGGGTATGGAGCAGAATTGATCAGAAAGAAGTGGTTGGTGGAGGTTTGGCTCCATGGAGTGACAGCAGTGAAGTGTAGCAGGGGGTTGGAGGGTTGTGTTAATGGGAATGGTTTTACAGCCTGACAATAAACACCTATTTCATTACCATTAACATTGGAGAGTCTAGTTAGTGACAGATAAGGATCTGGTGTAATGATATCTAGGTCAGCGGGGACCTGGAGGCAAGGAGCTTGCCTTTTGATTATTACTAAACGTGTCCCTGGATATTAAACACAAGGGTACGTGCCGAGCTCACGCCGAACAATAGGGCTTTTTATTGACGCTGTGGTCTGGGCAATTTAAATAGAATAAAGGATAATGGTATTGCACAAGGACACGTTGCATAATACCCAGTAGCGATATTTGTGTCACGGTATCATATTGTTCTACGTTTACAGATTGAAAGAGAATAAAGCTAGCCACACATGGTTCAATTGACTGTACAATCAATGTAATTCGATCAATTTATTTTGTCGATTGATTGAAAATTGAAGCATGTCCACATGGTACGATCGTTGAAATTCGATTTTAATTGTCATTTTGCTTGATCGAAATTTGATCGGACCAGTTGGAAAATTTTGATTGATTGTCCCCACATTGTGTTTCATTTTTTGTTTGACCATTTGACAATTGAGATTCGATTCAATCAATTAGCATACTGTAACTTCTGGGAGGAGGGAAATGCAATACAGTCATTTAACCATGCAAGCATGCATTGTAATGGCTTGTGTGTCTGTTCACTGACACACAAGCATGCAAATGGCGATCTCTGTGAATACATCTCCTAGTGTAATATGTGTCCCCCAGTGTCCTTTTGCCACGATTATAATGTACTGGATTAAAATGCAAAGATATGACCTATGGGTTTTTGATCACTCTGTGACCATCATTGGTCCCTTTTTGATCACTCTGTGACAATCGCTTTTTGATTACTCTACGTTTAAAAACGATTAAATTCAATCGAAGTCGGGCTTTGATTGCATACTCAATGTGGTGTGTACTTCGATTCAATTACAATCGACATACGTTTTAATGATCGAAAACTTCGATCGAATTGATGATCGATTTGATGTCAATTGAACCATGTATGGCTAGCTTTACCCAGAGTAGATCCCCATTGTCTAGACCTAAAAAGTATCAGATGGGCAGGATCAAAGGAAGATTATGGTTGGCAATCGCTGGGGGGTGCTCCCCAAGGATAACTGATAAAACCAAAAAAAATTGAATTCACAAATGAATGGGAACGGCCTACTTTTACATCCAACAAGTCATGTTGGATTTGATGTTTATATTGACCAAAACAAATATCAGTTAACAGTAAAGTAAACTGTCAGTTTGAGATTAAAGGTCCCTATGCACGCATAGATATGCGCTAGATCGATGGTTGTTTCGAGTGCCGTGCACAATCGTGGACATCTATCTAGCGCCCACCAAATGTGACGTCCCCATCTATCGAGCACCCACTGTGCAGTGTATGGGCACCTTTAGTAAAAACTGAATCCACAGGAGCACACTTACAGCTAATGTCCCAGATCTATGGTTACCCCCCCCCCCCCC
>CM070037.1:45519975-45540674 GCA_036250615.1 Ptychadena robeensis | reverse complement strand
AGGATGGCTGGACCCTGCTAGGAATGTCACATCTCTGTGCAGTGTAAACCCAGATTTCTCCCTGAGAGGCCTTTTATGTTCTTTATTATAACAAAGGATCTCTCTCTGGTACAGTGAAAGTCGCTAATCACTGCTCTGTTAACTGTTTACAGTCAAAGATAAACTTTGGTCAATGGATGCATTGATACGGGATGAAAGCAAGGTCAAATAAAGGCACGGGGGTCACCGCATACTACTAAACAGTTTGTTGTGTGTAATCCACAACATCTCTGGTCCTAGGTATGTTGTTACTGCTGTACACTGGAGGATTGTTCTTGGACGGTGGAGAAGAGGCGGCTGGCCGGCATGTGTAGTTTCCTGCTGAATTATGTATGTGTACAGTTTATGTATGTATGTTGTGTGTTTTGGTTTATGTATAAGTAGGGTTTGTGTTTATATGTGTATGTTGTGTTATTGGGATTGTTATGGCTGTTTGTTGATAACTCTTTATAAAGTATTGTTTTTTTTATTACCGATCTCCGAGCTCCTGATGATGGTGATGATGCTACCAAGGGTCTGTTGGCACTTTTCTTTGATTTTGGCAAACCTCGCCATACAAAGGCTTTACAATGCCTCTGAGTATGAATAAGCTGTGGCTGAGTCTTAGTATTCCTAATAACAGCATTATGTAAGGTTTTTGGGGTCCAGAATAGTTGGGATTGTTCAATATGACATTCCAGAGATTAAAGGGATTATGGAAAGTAGGGTAATCCATGTGCTCTGTACTCTGGAGGTAACTAGTTGTTGCCTACTTTGCACATTGGTAACATGCGATGTGTTGTCCTTGTTTCTCCTTTATTCCGTCCAGGTATAGGGATGACAGCATCTGATTACCGTCATCTCAGGTCTGTAGGACCCTCACCCCCAATGAGGGGAAACACGCCCGATGGGCAATCTGTGGCTTTTTTTCCATTGTCGATCTGCACTGAAAACACTGGAGTGACTTCATTATGATGCACCTCAGGAGTTGAGGAACATATGCCAACTGCTGCAATTCTTTTGCTTATAATGTGCTCAGTGTTCAGATTTCTACAGGGTTCTAAATGGTCCTTTCAAGCTTCAATGTGAAGTGTTTGTGGGGAGAAAAGTGCTATCTAATTAAAGCAATTATCAGTGTTCTCCGAGCTACGAGACCGGAGTGTTTTGCTGTAAAACCAGGATGTCTTTGTATGGAGCTGCTGAATGTACATTGTGTGTTGGCATCTGCAGGGTCCGGTTGTATGTTCGTGTGAAATTCGGCATTCTTAACCTGCATGGTGAAGTGTATGTCATGCCTCTAGTGCCATTCAGGTCTCATTGTAACTTTTAATGGGGGAGCTGCAAAAGCTCCTTGATTTGGAAGGAGCAAGTGACTAAGAAGGGGTAGCCCACCCCCTCCTTCTTGGAATGCCAATTAAAATGCAGATTAGTTCTGTTTTGTGATCTCTCCAAAGCTTTAGAAGAAAATCTATGGTGGGGTGTTGAGGGAGGAGGCCAGGTCCTCTTGGAGCGAAATTTAGAAATTCTATATGGGATTTGCAAGCACAATTAAAGATGATGAAGGAGCATAGCCTACTAGGGATTTAGCAGAGGCAGTGGATCAGGGGTTAACCCCCCCCCTCCTTTTTTAACATAGAAAATGAAAAAGCCCTTTGGGGACAGCTATGTTAAAAGGAGCACGTTGTGGAAGAAGGTGCTGTTTTAATGAGAAGTGATGTGCTTATAATTGGGGTCCTTGCTTCAGAAAGTGAATGGCTGAAGTAGTGGACTTTATTATAACATAGTTGGCATATGAATGAGAGAACTCTTGCTTGGTCTTGTCAATGTGGTATAGAGAGGGGTGCGCGCTTTGAGGAGATGTGCCTATCACAGATTTCCTTTTCTGTCCAACTGGAAAGGAACTGGTAAGAATGGGCACTTTCTTCCGGATGTCTTTGTCTCCTTACAGCTACATTCTGAACCATTCTTTGCTGCAGGTTTTGTGAAAAAAACATTTCATGGTTATTCCTGTGCTGTGCTAAACAGGGATTCTTTGTCTGTTGAGTTACTGGTTGCTAGTTGGTCTTGATGGTCAATAGAAATGCAGAAAACTTCAACGTAACCCCATAAATTAAACTTTAATTATCCTCCAATATAATAACTCTGAATGAATAAATGATTGCTTTGTTTCCTAAGAGAACATGAGAAGGTATGTATAGTTTTGGTGAAAGTTAAGGAATGTTCATGTGGAATTTGTATACCAAGAACCTATTCTGCCCTCAGGGCAACAGAGTTGGGCACAGTGGGTGCTTCCTTAGGAGCAATGTTGATTATTCTAATTCTTGGTTTAGGTGATTAACTTATGTCAGGGAACCGTAATCCTGTCTTCTAAATATGTCAGTTAAACAGTCTGAAGCCTCTGTGTATGGGCAATGCAATGAACTGAATTATGAAAATGACTTCTAGCCAATGAGATATTGGCTTGTCTAATAAGTGTGATTCTGTAACCGTTTCCTGTTGCTGTTTGATATCGATTGTCCATTGAGTCAGTGCTGGTTGACTATGACATAGGTCAGAATGCAGTTACCATGTGGAAAACATCTTTTGAAGTTAAATACGACGCCACATTTTTAAATTGTGTATTTTATGATCTGCGGAAACACCATCAGTTTAGTTCTCCCCACCTCTGCATGTGTTCTACCCTTCCAGGTATACAGGATCCCCCCCCCCCCCCATCATGTGCTCTGTCCTCTTCCACTCCCATGGCTTCTTAATGGTGAACCCATTCCTTTCGCTCTCAGTCCTCTCCATTCAGCCAGTAGGAATTGAGGAAAATACTTGATACTTTAAAGTATGAGGTTTTCTCTTCTTTTGTGTCATGTGGACAGTATTGCAGCATGGGGATTGGCTGTTTAGAGTTGGGTGGAGATAATATCCTCAGGTCTATGTAAGCTCTAACTCCGGATGACCTGGAGCCAAACATGGTAGAAGGGGGAGATGAGTATTTTACTATATTTATCTAAACCTGTTTCATTCCCCTGTATCAGGAAAGCATAGCACAGCTTCATAGGAGAAACTTCCCTTCATTTTCTGTCCCAAAGGTGCAGCAGGAAGTGATAGAAACTTTTACCCTTTTGAAGTTTTTAGATGGAAAATCTACCTATTTGGGAATCTGTCAATTGTTAAAACTTGAAATTAATTCTAATCCTTCCTTACTGTATTGAACATTCATTTTCAAACCCAAGGACATCTTTATTATCATGGTAAAGCAATCCGGAGATGTTACAGCACCAGAGTAGTCTGTCTATTCCCTGTGTCCAAAAGCCCGCCATTCAGACTATGACACCATAGACCCCGGATCCCCAGTGATTTTGTTTTTCCCATCTAAATGCAGACAGTTGAAGTAATGGTCACTTCTCAAAGGAGCTGTGAGACTTTTATTGTGTTAAGCTCATCAGTACAACAAAACAATGCATAATGAGGGGTGGGGTGCCCGATTGTCCTCTTTGTGTTGTTTTGTCTTTCTTTCTTTCTTTTTTTCTTAAAGCTGTAATGAAACTGGTCTAATTTTATTAGTGTCCCCTTTTGTCTTTTTATCTCATTAACCAACTTTTCTGGAAAGGGGTCTTTTATAGAAAACACTAAATGGCAATTCAAAGCAAGTTCAGCACTATTTGTTAAAAAAAATAGAATTAAAGGGAAAGTGTTTAACCTATTGTTATAATTTTTTTATTTTTTTTAAATGTATCTTCACATTCTGTGTAGAAATAATTGACTGTCCCTGGGATTCACATATATATATATTTAAATAAAATGCTTGTTTGGTTGCGTTATGGCATCAAATGAGCTTTCTGTCCGCATCTTTGCACTCCGCTAATGGCTGCACTGCACATGACAACAGTAGATCTTGCAGAGACTGGGGCATGGTGTTGACACTAGTGTAGACCCGTAGCTGCCTTAACATGGAATCTCACTAACAACATGCATTCTTAAAAAGGAAATATCTAATTGGATGTTTTTCAGACTTGTAAAATTTCTGCATCTTAACCCACTTATATAAACCTGCTAAAATGTTTTATTTATTCTCAAGAAACATATATTTGTGATTTGTTTAAGAGTGCTGAGTATCTGTAGTGAGAAGACCTGATCCGTGATGGTTCAACTGAACTGAAATATCTATTGTAGCTGAACAACTCACTACAAAGCCCAGCTGACATCTAATATGGTGGATCAGTGTTTATATAGAGAAGTATAATAAGTATAAATGATCAGCGGGATTGCCGTGACAATTCATGGTTCCATACTTATCGCAATGTTGCCATTGTTTTCAGAGCATTGTAGACCTCTGTCCTGACTGCAGATGCGATTGTTTGGATCTCTTGGTAATGATGTGTATGGGTAACTTCTTGTAAGGAATTACTCAGGACAAACAATCCTCTTCCTTGAGCTGACAGACTAATTTCTACATTACTTTTGATATGCAATGTCCTGTGGAACTCTGTATTCACTTGCAAACATTTGGTTTCTTTGTGTATAACTGTTACCCATCTAATGACATCTGTACACTCTTAAAGATGTTATTGTCCAAAGAAATCTGCCAGGATGGGTCACTCAAAGCACTAGGGGCCGTCGCCAACACCCCTCTTTGGGCATTGTTGGACCTATGTTAAAAAACTATTTTCTATTGATGTTTTGAAAATAGTTTGATTTGAAGAACATTTATCTAGCATCTGTACAAGGCATTAGGCATTGGATTGTTAAGGATCTTTTGTTTCATCCCAAGGGACATAAACAACATTCTAAGCCAACTGTGTTAGTGATTTCAATACCCCACTTGAGGACAGTACCTTCTGAATTACACTCAAGCTTTTGACAGCATATCTGTTATCTATAATGGTAAACTCCAAGCAAAATACATAGTTGAGATATTTATATCAGACCCGTTTTCCTGCTTAAGGGTTTACACTGACCATTCAGTCTTAAGATTTACACTGTGAGTCAAACTGTACAGCCAGGATAGCCACCATATTGTTATCTGCAGTGAAGATATATAGCTAGTCTATCTTCTTATAGATAATTTGCAGCATGCAGTCTTTATGTATCTACCTACAAACGTGTCAGCTACTTTTCTGTTGCTAACAATTTAATTATTCGCCGCATGCAGAAAGTCCTGATCACTTCTACACTGTCTTTGCTTTCTGGCTGAACTGCTTTATGGGAAGATCCCTTTGGCAAACAAGTCACAAATCACTGCCTCACTCTCCTATAAATACATATGTAACATATATCATCATAAAAGTATGTAACTTGCTAGACCAGACAGGGTCAGCCTTCTTGCCTCCAGCTTAATGTCATGCAGAGACTTGTAGTGCCTCGAAAACAAAGACATGTCATTATTTAAAGCTCTGTAGTACTCACAAGTAAAGGGATATGTAAAAAAGCTTTACCCCTTATTTTAAATGTCAAAGTTTATGTAGTTACCTGCATTCTATCGTTCTGAGAGCAAAAGGAGAGATTTGATTTCTTTAGGGCCCAGACATTTCCGCACCAGGTCATAAAATTATTATTATTTTTTTTGCATTAAATAACAAAAAACAAGTTAGGATAGGTATAAGTTCATTTTGTTATTTTTTTGCTTTCTATTTGTTTGCAGAATTGAAGAACTGTTTCTATCAAGAGTTGTTATTGCTGCTGACTGGTCAACTGTCTCGCCAATTGCTTGATTTGATGACCACCAAGAGGAACCTGAAAATTGGATAATATTGAGTTATTAAATGAGTTTTATTGGGACTTTGCCATGGAAAGATTAGAATTCTGTTATCTCGCCTCTTGTACTCCCACCTTACCGGCCTCCCCACTTTTTTTCTGTTTAGCTGATTGTAGTTTGCTGTCCAAGTCTTGAGAGCTGTGATGATGGATGGACTGGTGGCTGGGATATTTACATAGCTTTGTCCTCTGAAGGTCTCCTGAAAGTGAAAAAGTCCATATGGTTGTATAGTAATGATCTTCAGGTGTAAAATACACACATCCACATTATAAAGCAATTAAATCAAACAATCGGCACTCAGATTGTCATTAACATTGTATATGAGTAATTTATTATCAACTACGGTCTTACATGGTCAGTAAGGGCCAATGACCAATTAGCGTAACTGTCGTTATAATATGTCTTTTGAAAACAAGGGCACCCTTGATCACTATTAGATCAATATATTGATCAAACTTTAAATTGGAATGCCTGCTCTCTATAAACAGTATAAAGTGCTCTCTATCAACAACCAGCCAACAAGAGTGTTCCAACAGAATGGTTGATAAAGTAAACAACAGGGAATTCTCCACTTGGTTGATGGTAGCCAAGGAGCATGCTCCTCTGTTTATATATTGTTCTGTCAATGGGTACAAAGGTATTTTAAGTAAATGTTCAATATTGAATGCCTTAGCTGCTTGTGCACTCATGGATAAAGAACTTTTCAGGACCTTGGCATAGTTTGTACATAGGTCAACAGACCTCTCGTCTTAAGGGACTTGAAATTAGAACTATATTATTACTATAGGCTTGGTTGGGCAGAGTCCTCTTCTCCTCCTGTGCTATAGTTTAGTACTTTTATGTAAGTGAGAGTAGCTTAATCCTAATTTAATGTACAGCTTTGCAGAATATTTTTGGCATTATAATGCTAATACTCATTAATGGGGGAGCCCATGCCACTGTATCATTATGAGCAAATTTTAACCAGAACATTGATGTATTGATGAACAAAGGTTTCACTACCCCCCCTTTTCCATGGATCAAATATGATGCGTCTATAATGAACATAAAGGGTTTCCCTGATTTTAAACCATTACAACATTTATTATAGAGGTCCCACATGTCTAAATGTCATTATAATACAGTTCAAGAAGTCATAATGGGTTCACAAGAGCAACATGCTCAAAATATTTTCCCAAAAAGTCTTCCAAGGAACATAGGCTTGGGGAATGCTTCTGTTAGTGTAATTTCAGTTCATGTACATGTAATATGATGAACAAAAAAAGCCCATAAAGTCATATTGTTTTTTAGGTGTCCAATGGATATGCAGCCAGGCAGCTGTCCATTATTTTGGTTTATGTGTTGATTCAAAATAAAGGTAAAAATGTTCTTTTCTGATAAAATAAAATATTAGATAAGCTGAAATGGTTTATAAGATACAGCATATGTATCTTAAGGTCCCCATACACGCAGCGATTTCGGCAGAATTCTCCGGAGACCTATAGCAGAGTAATGACATTATCACGCTGCAGCCGATTGCCCAGAGGACCCTTTGTGTGTCGGCCATGGGATCGGCTAGGGATTTACCAACATGTCTGATCACCGTGCGATCCGACATGCGCGTGGGTCCTGGTTGATCTGTCCAGATGGGCACACACAATTTGTGGCCGAGCGACCATGTATGGGTACCTTTAGAGATGATTGTACTGAGTAGATCTGATCTGTTAGCTAGCTTAATGGTAATATTCGTTTGGTAAAGGTAAAAGTTAAGTGAGTAGGTCATTGGTGAAATATTAACAGTAAGTTTAAAGCCCCCCATACATCATTTGATTTTGCTGCAGGTGGATTGCTGTGAAATGGGCCACAAATTGAATGCTCAAACTTTAAATTCAGCCATAAATCAGTCCTCAAATCAGTCTAATACACTACGGACTTGTCTGTAATGTAATGTTTAGTAATGTAATGTTTAGATCGATCTGCTCCAGAGTAAGTGCCTGAACACAAAGGCCATTGGCACGGTCAATCTGCTGGGAAATCGATGAAATCTAAACGGGTGTGGGGGCTTAAGTGAGATTGTGCGTACCTGCTCTTATTTCTGCCTTTCTTCCCTTCTAGAACTTAAAACAGTAGTACAATTCTTTACTGTCTGTGTCCCTGTTGCATATTTTCCCTGCTAAGCCAAAAGCTAAGTAGTGACCGCAACATATTTTATATTTTAACATGAAGGTTTAATAACCCTTTAAGAAATCAATACTTCTTGTATGTATGATACTCCTACTTATGCTTGTGTGTGTAAAGCATTCTTTTACCCAGAACGATCAATCATTATATCACAAAGCTCCAATCCCTAAGGATCCCGAAAAACAAATCCCATACCTGCACTAATTTTTCCAAATAACAGTTTCTGTTATGCTATACCCATACTTCCAATGTTCTAATGTATCACTGTGGAGGAAACGTGGGTTACAGAAAAACATTTTCAGAAACCATTGACCTAAAGCTTGCATTTAACAATAGCCCCAGTGTCTATGTTGATGCATTGAAAGTGGGTGGTATTTTACGTGGGGATACTTTTCATATTTTGCTAATAAAGTTTCTGTTGTTATAACTCAAAAGTGAACATAGAAGTTGAGTAACAAGGGAATGTATTGAGTAAGCGTATAACCAGTACAATACAAACGTATTGTTATCGTCCAGACCACCGCGCAAAGGCCATGATGTCACTTCTTTTTTTTTCTGTTGTGGATGTCTTTGGCTTTCTTCCCTGCCAAATCTCCTTGGTCTCATTTCCCAGCTTGAGCCAAGTCCTTCTGGCACCATGCAGTGTGTGCGCTGTGCGCACAAGCAGTCAGATGGAGAAAAAGCAGGGTTTATGATTGTGACTAAAGGCCTCTGCTTGTATTGATGTAAGTGTAGCAGCTTGGGCTTGAATGTAATTAATCACTGGCAGGTTGACAACTCAGGTCTGTGGTAGACAAGGAGCTGGCACTTGGGGGATGACATAAAACAGACCATTTTCTGAGAAGGGAAAGGGACTCTGCAATTACGATGGATTGGAGACTTTAGTAGGTTTATGGATGGAGAAAACAGACTGGTCCTAGTAAGTTAATAAAAAGATGCAAATGCTGGTAATATTACTTGTAGAAGGCACCAAAGTGGTAATATCTGATTACTGACAAACGGCAATCTTAATGTCTCTAGAATATTAATCAACTATTAGAGTAAATAGTTAGAGCAATAAAATAGAACTTGGAGTATAAATAGGAAGAACCAGCCAAGGTCTTGTGAAGCGGTCTCTCAACTATGGGCCAGGACCTAAACTGGGTCGTTAATGTTTGTGATGGGTTGCCGTCATCAGGCAACCTATTTTGTCAGATGTTGTTTTTAGGTAAATCTAAAACCACCAGAGTTGTGGCTGCTTCTTCTAGTCTATAGTGTAATGTGGTAGGCTGATACCTGGTATGTTTGTGGGTGGCCTAACCTCTTATCTTCTGGTTTCTATTTTTATTAATATATAAATCCCTTTTTGGAACATCTATACATTTAAATAAAATAAAATTGTTCTTTTCCGTCTGAACAACTGTTAAAGTAAAAAAAAACTGAGAAAAAAACTGATTTGGTCCTGGTTTATAACAGATCATCTAGAATGAATCTCACATTATTAAGTGGTCAGGCTAACTTTCTTTTAGCTCTGTTATAATTTTTAATGGTGACATAACTGTTGAGAGAGTTACAAGATCTCTGTACTTCTTATATTTAGATGGGTGCACTCTCACTAGGAGGTCTCTCACTAGTTTCATGCATAAACATGTATGATTGGGTCACCTAAACGTTGCAATTCTGTTTTCCAATTGAAAAGTGAGAAAAAGAAAGCAGAGATGTCTTTCAACACTGGTTTATTTTGGAGAGAACAATAAATATTACACCAGCTTTTTAAACCCGTCTAGTCAGTGCCCCCCCTAAAATAGCAGTCAGCTGTGTGGTGTCCATTGCTGTTGAATTGGCTAGATTGTTAGCCGTTCCAGCCAAAAATGGTAAGATTGGGCAATGAACATTTCTTCACTCTTGTTATTTTTCTGTGCTTTAAGAGAAAAAGAAAACGTATCCACCAAGATGACTGAAGCTCCATTGTTATTAGGCTAATATTTTGGTCTAGCTGATGCCAAGATTGGGACTTTTTATAAAGATATTTAAGACAGAACTCAAAACAGAAAATACATCTTGGATGGACTTGTCTTGTTATGTAACCCTGTTCTGCCTTTAGTATCTTCAAACCTACTATGCCAATATTATAACATTGAGAATGCCTTTAATTTCAATGTGTTGCCAGATAAGTTATCAGACCATGAGTCAACTATACTTGCAAAGTACTGATGATGACCTTCATTTTGTAGCTGGCTCTGCAAATATCTCCACTTCTTCTGGAATGCATTAGGCCTTTCACAAGCCAGGCATTCCGGGGGGGTACAATTTATGTCCTGGGGAGAGTGTAGTTGGTGAAGTTAATGAGTGTTAATAGGTCTGAACCTAAGATGTTTGTGGTAGAGACCAGCCTCGGCAGTCAGCTCTTTGTATCCTTGGTTCACTATGGAGCCATGTTCTTGTTCTCTCTTTGCTGTAGCTATGCCAGTCCATTGATGTGGGTACTGTTCTACCATGTGTTGCAGACTGCCATGGCAGATGTTGCATATGGAAGATAGGATCCATTTAAGTACTTGGCCTGCTCAGCTTTGAAAGGGTTTCTAAAACATATTGGAATCATTTCCATGTGAGCCGAACAATAGTCAGAAGAACTTATTCTCCTGTTATGGCCCCCCTGATATTGTGTAGTTAATTAGAATTTATGGTTGTGTGAAAACCAGATGCTTTCTATGATTTCTGAATGATGTGGTAATTTCAGACTGGTTTTCTAATTGGCTACGCATGCATTTGTAGGTACCTTAAAAAGTAATACTGCTGTGACAGACTAGCTGACCTGTCTGCTGTATTGGGGTTGCTTAAAGTGTAAAGGCTCCTGTATGACATTCTAAATTAAGTCTAAACCTAATTGCTTTGGGATGCACAAATCTCATTAATTAAAACAAAAACCCCAAAAATACTTTTCCTAATTTATTGAGCCCTCCTTCATTTGTCCCTTACTCCCTCCCCTTCCAGACACTGGAACCTACATTTAGTGCATTCCTCCATTGAGTAATGTGTGTTCCTATGTGAGTATACTTGTGGTGAGAGATGTCTATGCCTTTTTCAAGCCCTAAAGTGGGAAGTCCTTATGTCCATTGCCACAAAGAATGTAGAAAACTATTGAATCAGGTAAAGATCTCAAGGTGCTTGTCTTAACGAATAAGGGGAAGGTGATTTCAGCTGGGCTTTATGTCCCCTTCATTGTCTAAGTATGATTAAAGAAAAAGACAGGCAGATCTTAATTTTAAAGTGATCATATATTAAAAAATGTCTGAAAACTTTATTTAACATTGCTTTTTGTATTCAATGAAAGCCTGAATAGTAGTATTTTAAAACCTATATATTCAGGGAAAGGATGAACATGCAGTCATTAAAATAAATAGTTGCCACCTCTGGTTATGGAGGACAACTGATGTGTAACGCATACGTAACGAGCGTGGACCGACAGATGAGCTGTGGAGTGCAGAGTGATGCCAAAATCACGTTGCTCTCCATCGCTCACAGTATTGGCGGGCACCCTTTGTGTGCCGGCCGTTTGTTTGAACGGGGACGCAGGGAACAAATGGCATCGGCCAGAGATTTACAGACATGTCTGTTTTCTGGCCGACCTAGCTTTGGTGGGCACCCGTGCAGTATTCTGACGCAGGGTGCCCGCGGTCGACAGCAAAATCGGCCGCGGGCACCTTGCGTCAGAATACTGCCTTCAGGGCATACTGCATCAGAATGATTAAATATGTTGCTTAAGCACATATGTAAGGGAATCGTTTTACAACTAGAGATGGTCACCAAATTTTGACTAGATCACATTGTAAGCAAAGCCCTTGAATGTTCTATTAAGTTGGAGATATAGAGAACCTTTGTTGAAACATGAAGAAAAAAAATATTACGCTAGCACATGAGTTCAAAGTCAAGTTGAACATTTAGGTGATAATACAGTTTAAGGGGCTTTGCAATTGACCTGAAATTTTACAACCATCTCTTATAAGAACATGAACACACTAGGATAAAGATCATTATTCTAAAAAACAAAAATAGACAAACCAATTAGATATGAAAATAATAATTGCATGGCATTCGGAATCTTCAGTGTCACATATTCCATACCTCTTCTCTAGTCCTGTCTGCTCTTTGGACTATTATTTAATATTATTATACTAGTTATGCCCACCCTGTGTTCTCTGCCCACCCAAATACTTTTCCACCTACCATTTTTCTGAGCAGGCACAATCCATCTGGTCTGATCTTAACTTTCAGATAGCTTATGCCAGCTCGGAATGAAGACAAATACAACTAAGCTAAATTAAAAACCCAAATGACTCAAAGGGTGTTTCTACTCATTTGCCTGGAGTTTTCATTCCTGTATTCTTCATGTAGTTATGTAAGGAGCTATAAAAAGGGGTTATTATTTAGTGTAATACAGACCTCAATTATTAGAAAACACTTGACAATGCACCAGTAGTAGGATCGTAGAAGAATTAGGTAATCCTTTAAGCCTATTAGAAATTAAGCTAAATTGCCTAGAATACCGATTACACATTATCGGATGTATATAAATAAAATCCTTTCTATTCATCAGGTGGATATGGTTTGCTCTTCAGCTATAAGCCCATGGATAAAATCAAGGCATTGAATAAGGTTCTCCGGAACAGGTCCATGTTCCTAGACATTATGTAAATATTAATCCATATAGGAAAGAAGAGCACAAAACCACCACTTCAACCTGGAAAACCTGGTGACTTGGCACTTGCAGCAATCTGCAGAGGCCAGGGTCATGTTACACATCCTCTCAGCAGTTAAATACTTTACAATGAGGTTTGAGAAAGTCCTATATTCTTGTCAAAGTGATGTACTGTTGTGTGCACATCCTTTGCCTCTGTTGGGTATTACAGTTTAAATTGTGGATTTTGCAACATCCCCTGTGGGTTCCTTTAAATTCCAAAACCATACTGCAGTTACATTTTTTAGGCATATGTTGGATTAAAATACCAGTATTGAGACATTTTAAAGACAACAAATTAAAGCAACTAATTACCTGGTACACAAATACACCCCTAACCACCCCCTCCGCTACTCCAGTGACCTACTTATAACATCCCCGCTAATAACCTCATCACACGCAAGGCTTCAGGACTTCTCTAGGGCCGCTCCTACTCTCTGGAACTCTCTCCCTCACCCCATTAGACTTGCTGCTACTTTTGGTACTTTTAAAAAAGCCCTAAAAACCCACCTCTTCAGTCTGGCCTATCCATCTTCTCTTTCCTAACATCACCATACCAGTCCCATCCCCCCACCTATTGTATACTCTGTTCCCCAACCTATTAGATTGTAAGCCCGTCCGGGCAGAGTCCTCTACTCCTCCTATGTCATACTTGTACCTGTGTGTTATTGGATGTCCACATGTATTGTACAGCGCTGCGTAATATGTTGGCGCTATATAAATAAATGATAATAATAATAATAGTTGGTCAATGAATTTTGACAAATGATTGTTTTGAGTTGTTTTCAAGAGAGGCAATTCTGGACAGTTATTATTTGCATAGAAAAGGGACAGTCGAGCACCATAATTAAATAGTTCAGTAAATCACAACTGTTTTCTAAAATGATTTCCTACAACCGGGGTGATAATACAGTTAATAGTTCTTTCCTTAGGACAAAAGAAAGCTTTTTATATTTTAGTCTATATGTGAAATTAATTATATGTTTTGGCATTTAACTCTTGGGACTTTAAATTCTATAGACCTGTTGATGTCTACAATTATATTAAATATAATCGCCGAAATCTCATCGGTTTTTAATTTTTAGAGTAACTGTAATTTTAATCCTTGTTAAACACTAGTAGTTATCCAGCCATCAAAACAGTTTTTTTTTAGCTTCTGTTGGGTTGACAGTTGTCTTACACTGTTCCTACAGTGGTCTTCTGTTGGACACTAAGGCTGGGCATACATGGATCGTTTTTTAAATCGATTTGAGCGCAATCAATTGCCATGCACATGTGATCGATTGCTCCCTAATCAAATGCAGCCAGCCATTCTTTTAGCGGGATCAATCAATCCCGTTTGAAGAAGGCTTGATTGACCAGGGGACCAACATCTTGGTAAATCCATGCTCTATTGCTATCATGCGCATCAATTCTCCATGCAATCGAGGAACCCTAGAGTGAAACATGATCACGTCACCATGCAGCACTCGAGGCATCGACCTGTGTATGGCAACCCTAACTTTGGCTTTACACAATACACTATTTTCACAAGCTTGGAGAAGAGCAAAAAAAAAAAAACCTTGCGTTGGTTTTATAAGGTCAAGGGTGAATTTTTTTTCCCTCAGATTTAAAATGTTTCTGCTAAATTAGATTTCTCTTATGGCTGTATTTAAACCTACCTAATATGGTAAGCAGTGGTGGTATATACCTTGTTTTGAAATGTACTTTGTAGTCAGCCATTATAGTTCTGCTTCTGGAAAGTGCATAACCAGTTTTGCTGCACAGACTTGTGTCTTTTCTATGTTGCCTCAGGGATCCAAGGTAAATTTTGATAACCTTTACCCAGCAGGGGCAAAGACAATGGAGTGTTTTCAAGACCTTTTATAATTGTTAGTACTGCAGAAAATTTCATTAGGCTGGTCACTGACAGGCAGGTCTTTCAGGCAAGTTTTCATCATGCCTTTTTTCAGAAATGTTCTTTTCACATGCACATGATTGGCTATTGGAATCTTCCTTCATCCTGTAGAATTTCTGCAACCAGACTGCAATGCATCAACTCATATACTTCTGGTTAGTAGTACTGCTTTTGTGCTAAATTGTAAGAATCCATCCCAGCCTGTATGTGTACTACTGTATTGTGTGTGTTGTTAATTAATTCATGTCCATGTAATCACTTTTATGAAATGGTCCTGTCTGCCCAAATAACAAGAAGCAAGTCCTCCCCTTTTTTCCCACCTGTCCATCTGTTGTTCCTACTTACAAGTCTCTGCTTCTTTTGTTCCATTCTCTGTGACGTAAATTTAAATCCAAGTACGGACATAGGACCCTGAATGGTGTAAGGTCCAGATAAGTGTTCTTTGCTACAAGCAGCTGTCTTTAAAATAATCGGTCATCCTGTCTTGGCCATTCATCACCATCACACTGTTTCTCCATCTCCCACTTGTTCTCCTACATTGTCACGCTGTCAAACGTGTTTCCAACAAGACACCATAAGTGGCAATTTCTGTTGTCCACTATGCAGGAATCCCAACCTGAGAAATGCCATTCAGCCACCCCTGGTGTCCACAAATATATACAAGAAATGGCTGCTAGAGATTAATAGCATGGAGATGCAGCAAGGGGTATAAAGATAAAGATAAAAGATAAAGATGGCAAACATTTTATGGATAGAGTACTATAGAGTGCTTGATATTTGTTTTGACATTCATTTACTAGCTAGCAAGAAACATGAGACCCACATTTTCCCAGGTTTGGTTTGTATATTGCTGCTGTAGCTGTAGTGTATTCTCCGCACAAGACCAACATATAAGTGGGTAAGCTTTATTGAATCTGACATATTAATATCCCTGTCCCATGAGTGTCGGAGACCTGAGGATCCGGGAAACATTTCTAGTGTGCAGGAGGTTAATGTGGCCCCTGCAGGGCAGAGGGAGAGGCTGCTGCCTTTGGGCTAGATCTTAGGTGCAGTTACATGAAAGAATCTGAAACTTTCAGATGAGTAAGTGTTGAAATGTGTTTACGACGAATGAGACAGGGCCATTACCTGACTTAATGTGTGTAACTTCCTCAAAATAGTGAGATTTCATATGAAAAATATGATTATTACTATAAATATGTCCATATGCCATGGCTACCAATAAATATCAAACCAAGTTTTAGATAGATCTAGTTTTAGATAGATTGGGTATTGTTGTTCGTGACCCCACTGGGGTGAGGTGGAACGTAAAGGAGACACCTGGTCCCATTTATGTTGTTGATTTATTGGCTTTGAAAAAATCAGCCATTTTAAGTTTATGACTAATTTCTAACAGGAAGCTGCATGGAAAATGAATATAGTATTGAAGAATTTATCCAGAATCTTAAACCTTTTTCATTAAGCTTTGCAAAGGATATGGAACGGTTATAACGTATTTCCCAACAGGTAGATTCACCCTTTTGTCATGTTACCATTTAATTCTAAGAGGTACATGTGGTAACTGTTCAGGAGGGTTGTAAGAGCACTTCCTGTGGAAATGAGAATAAATTCCTCAATATAGGGATTACAGCAAAGAAACAAATATATATATATATAATGTGTGTGTGTGTGTATGTATGTATGTATATATATATATATATATATATATATATATATTGTATGCCTACATTAATGATGTTGTTGCTATGTATGTTTACTTTCAATTCATTTAGTGTTCCTTTCTGTATTCCATGTGTGTGGCATCAGCTTTTTTTCCAGCTTTGTTTACCAAAGCAAATGGCGTTAAAGCTAGCTTTACAAAATTCATTTTGCCACAAAGCATCTCTCTCCCAACAAGGAGAAAGCCCAAATATAAAGTTCTATTTACATATATAGCTTACAAAAGCCATGTCTCCAGAGACGGTGAACAAACACAACCACCTGGGCACTTACATTCCCTAGCATTTCCCCCTTTCACCTTCTCACAAAAGAGGCTTTTGACTATTGTAACACACAGGCCTTTGTGCCTTTTGTGGTGGATTGCTGAAGCATGTTGTGTGTTTGTGGAGGTGTGTGTATGTGTGTGCTTAGCGGTTGGAATGTGGGTCGGTTCTTACAATGACAATAAATTGCCTCTATTCTCCGTGCAGTTATGGCAGTTCATTATTACACGTCTGTTATATAAACTAGCTCTCAATCTATATCTAATTGACCTTCTAAACTGTCTTAATCGAGCACAAAGCCTGCTCTGTGGCTGACAAAGTCAAATATTTTACACAATTATGCAGTCATAGGTCTGTCAGGGGTAGACCAACTAATCCGGCCTATCTCTCCTGCACGCTTTCAAAGCCTAAACGTTGTGGCATCACAGAGAAGGCGATTGCTGTTGTCTCAGGCAACTAAATGTTTCTCTTGCTGTTGAAAACATGGGAGCACTTCTGCTTTTGTAAACATGTTTGCTATATGAAAGAGCAAGTGACTGGCCTTATGTCTGCCCTGATTATTTTTTTTTGAACAGGAGTAAATAAAACTTGTATCTCCTAAATGTAGTTACCGACAACACAGGGGTGAACAACATGGCACATCAACTGAAATTTTAACATCAATAAAAACGATGTCAACACAGAAAGTGTGTGGAGGGTGCTGGCGAATAGTAAGCAATATCCTCCGTTCCTTGGACCGAATGGGAATGCAGCTAACTGAGATCCTGGCATATAAACAGGCAGCAGGGATGTCCAGGCCTAAATTTGTATTTTCTAAATAATTAATGGGTCATAGCTTCTGTCATTTTTCTGTATATGGGATATGGCATTTTGGAGAGATTATGCTTTATATTCTGTTTTGGTACCAGTGAGAGCTTGTCATATGAGTAAAAGAGACCGCAATAAAGATACTACTTTTTAAGGGGTTCAACTTTAGAATAGTTTCTATGTCAAATAGCTGTCTATGTCTGCTTTGGCAAATTGCACCTCATGTTCAATGCTGAAGCATAAATTCAGGGAAATCCTTCAATTGTGCAGACAGAGAAGTTTGGAAACTACATTGAGTAATTCTGTCTAAGTTTTGGCTTACTAGTTACTAAAGGTGGCTATAGGCAGTTCAATTTGCGGCAGCAAATCTGCAAATCGCACGCAAACCAAACATGCGCACCTTCAATTGACCAAGAAATCAATCTAACAAATTTTTAGATCGATCTCATTACTTTGGTCCCCCAACAACCAGCCGCGCATGATGACACACGGTCGATCTACTGAGAAATTGGCCCAGCATTGAGACGTTTATGGCCGGCTTAAGTGTTCAGACATGTTGATAAATTTCAGTCGATCATACAAGTATCTGACAGGTTTTCTAGGCATTTTGATCGATTTGTATTCAATTGTGCCATGGAGCATGTGCACCAATCCAAATAAAGGTATCGATCGGTTTTTAAATGATGACCCTGTGTGGTGGTACAATTGATCGATTTTAGACTGGCAAGACTACTGAATTGAAGATCGAACGTGCAAAAGTGTATGGCTAGCCTAAGTCTCTGTGATCCTATTCACTACCAGTTGGAAAAAGTTGAGGGATGAAGAGTAAAATTCTTTTTAAAGTCATGATCTTTTTGAAAAATGGTTCCAGGCTGTGTTGTTGGCACAAGCTGTAACTATTCTATAACTATTTTTTCTAGAGGCAGCAAGTTTCAGCAGGAGAATGTATAGAGGGAATGTTTGTGTAAGTGCTGGTTTATAGGGGAATGTTTATTTAAGGATTCCATCGCAGAGGCAGTGGGCTTTATGAGAGGTGAGCAGAGCTTTTTTTGTTCCTGGAATGCTGAGACTTGAAGGGTGCTGTGCAAAGAAGACTTTCTGAACCCCAACATTATTTAAGCTCAAATTCGATGTGTCCGTGCTGGAAACAAAAGCACTATTCTTAACGTAGAATGTTGTGATCTCCAGTGGAGAAAGTGTAGCCTATTGTTTTTTATTCTGTATGGTCATTACCATGGTCATTGAATTCTTATTCTGTATGGTCATTACTATGACCAAGGAACCTGGATGCTGTTTAACAGTTCTGCAGTTTAGAAATATTTTTTTCAGTAAAAAATATTTGAAGTTTCTCTTCAACAGCTAGAATATGATGGTTATTTATTGTGGGACGTGTTTGAATTAATACACAGTAAATCATGATTTTATTATTCTCTAAATAAGATGAATTCCCCATTAAATCAGTGGTCACATGATATGTTGATAGTATACGTTCATTGCCCCTACTCCAGTCATGTGATGGTATATGTTTTTTGCCCCTACTCCAGTCATGTGATCAGTTACCAGCCATCCACAAACAAACCATAATCAAACCTAAATTCACTGTCAGTTAAGGTCTTCTGTAAATAGCTGTAAGTTATTTTTGATTGCAGGTCACATTCCATATTCCTTATTTATTTATATCCAGATAGGGGTTAGCTATTCTACTACATGTTGGTACTTTCTAGAGTTGTAAAATAAATTGTGCAGCGAAAGTGTTAACATTTCATTTACACGTGTGCGGGTCCAACATAATTTTTTTCCCTCCCTTTCATGCCTGCGCTTGTATTCAGACTTGCACAAAGGTAACTACACACCCGTCCCCTCTGGAAAGTGACGTTGTGTATTCCTAGTGGGGGACGTTCGGAAATGCAGCTGTAAAAACTCAGCAGTGTGAGCGAGGAATCTGCAAACAACCCTCCATACACCTCTGCAGGCTCGGAAACCCTTCTCTGGAGCTCTGCCTGGCCAAGATTGCTCGAATTTAGCTTTTCATTTCTAAAAGTCGAGATTAGGATTCACGATTACCATCTGTCTCTGATTTACAGGGATGGTCCTAGGTATTGGAGATCAGTCTGGAAAATGTCTAATCCTTAATAAAGTTTCTCTTTTTAGTAAAGTTATATTACATTTTTGTGTTTACATCATTACATCCTTCTAGTTCAGTATTTAGATATTCCACCTGCTGAGTAACTTATTTACCTCTTGTCATTCATCTTGTACAGCTGATGATGAAGGGTGAATCCTAAAAGCCTCCATACAACTTACAATCTTACGAATACATTTCTGTACAATAAACTTTTGTTCTACCAAAACCATGTAATATGAGGACCTTTCTAAACCTTCCAATCACTATGTATTCTATCAGGAAGGACCTGGCACTACATAGTTGTTGGTAGATCTAATAGAAATTGTATGAAGTGATCTAAAGATGTATGGGGGATTTATGGTTGGCCAGTGTCCTGAATGGCCTGCTTGAATCATAACAAAGAATTGCCAACATATGAGCACTGTCTTCTGTAATACGAATTGTAATCCATACCATAGAAAAACAATACCGAAAAGTACCATGGAAAACACAGTAGCAACTTTAGAATAGTTCAAATAGATTCAACAATGGATCCAATACAAATATTTAATCTAATGAGTCTATTGAAAATAAATTCATTGCCATTTTCACAGATTCTTTAAAGCAGGGTAATGCTTTGAAGTTATTAGCAAGTTGGTGTGCTCCTCGTCCAATGCTAACAACACATCTCTGACGATTGTTATCATAAACTACAAGAATAGGTTTGGTTGGTTGGTGGTGGTGGTGCTCCCTGTTCCATATAGTAACCCTGGTTTTATAAGCCTTTTTACATTTTTAAGTATAAAATGAACCATTTACATATTCACAGTTTTAATAGATGTTTTTAACTGTCTTGACTTTCCACTTTAGAATACCTAGGTTAATAGTTTGGTTACTTCAAAAATAAAAATTTTAGCAAGCCTGCTGAGAAACTGTGTATTTACGTCTTGTAAATGTGTTCTTACAACATTGTATTGCAGTTGTCTTCTCGAACATTAAAATGAGTATGCCGCTTAGTTGCTTTGCACTGTAGCTCTCCTACTCTTAATATAGCCTGTACTTATTCATATTGCTTTTCAGCCAATGTACTCAAATCAATGTTCTGCATTTGGAGCCTTGGGAGCCGTTGAATAGATGCATGTTTTCTTTGGCTTTTTAAGGAACGAGCAGAACCACATTAATATTTATCAATGACTCTGTTTTATTGAGTTGAGTGACATGTGTGAAATATCTCATGGGTGTATATTAAAGAGAAATTGCACATTTTA
>CM070037.1:45509424-45519875 GCA_036250615.1 Ptychadena robeensis | reverse complement strand
TCTTTTCTGTAGATGTTTAAACAAGGCATTCCAATTCACCCTTTCAAGCAAATTTCTGGTTTTTCCTTGTACAATTAATTGGACCAAAGTTGAGATTGGATGTAGTGAATTTCTCATATCTTCTTAGAGGTTCAGGGTTTTAACAAAATTTTAACTCCTAAATTGAGTAACCAAGCTCAATGTTTGCAATGTGACCCCAAACTATAGTTAGATCTCTGGAAAATGCTTTGAAAACATAACTTGATGAGGTGGATATAAATTCTGCAACATTCTATTCTATATTTCTATATTCTATACTTCTAAATTGTGGTCATTCTGTCAAGGGTGATTTCATTTCCTTGGCACTTTGAAACATTATATCTTGCTTTAGGTAAAATGGGCTTGATTGAATGGTCCTTTTAGTGTATTCAACTTTTGCTTTCTCATTTTGCATTGGCACTGTATGCATCCATATAAATGGCAATCAGCGAAGGCTTCCTTAAAGTGTATGTAACGCCAAAACTTTTTGTTTAGTTTGGATAGAGTTTGGAAGGGTCTAAACCTATGTTAAGTTATCTTTGGCTGTTGGAGTGATTTCTTTTTTAATTGCAAAAACAAGTGACAGTAGCCCCTCTCTGCAAATTGATTTATATTTATTGGATTTTGTATGAAAAGGTGTATTATTTCAATCAAAATACTGCATTTTTTCGGACCATAAGACACACCTGACCATAAGTCGCACCCAGTTTTCAGTGCAGGAAAACAAAAAAGATATTTGAAGTGTTCACATGCATTGGGAAAAAAATCCCCATTCAATACCAAATGTTTCTCACATATCACGGGCTGCGGCAACACAGTGCCCGGCTCTGTCTGTGCTTGTGTGAAAGCTGCAGTGTGTGTGAAGCTTTCACACACAGGCAGAGATAGATGGGAGCTTTTATCTATATCTCTGCTCAGGGCTCTGCTGATATAAACAATGCTGTACAGATTAAGTCATTCGCCCATGGGCGCTTCTCCCATCTGACCGCCCCTCCATCTCCCCAGCTAATCTTCTTGAAAGCGAAGATGCTGGCGGGGAGCCTTCGGACCATATGACACAGGGACTGCCCCAAAAGTGCGTCTTATGGTACAAAATTGTTCAATTTGTTCACTTTTTATTGAGCATTAATATCTTGTAGCTGAAACCTTTAATGTTTGAGGTTCTTAAGAAATTGGTTGCCCAAGAAAATGTGTTACTTATTGTTTTCCTTTGTGTACATGGTGTGTGTGTTTGAATGTACCAAGTACGGCATCTGCTTGGCAGTTAGGAATGTTAGCAGAAGACAGTTGATACAGTTACTAATAATTCCTCTGAATCCTTAGTCTGTTTTCTGGTTCTTCAACACATATTTAGCAGAGCCAACCACACTTCATTTTCAGATGAGGCTTTCTCGCCACTACGCCACATGAAAAAAATTGGTCCATCACTTTGTAGAGAAGGAATTTTTATCACTCAAATGTGGCAGAAGGTTGCTCTTCGTGTGGTTAGGATGTTTGCTTGCTCTGCAGATTTGCCTCCTGCCATCCTTATAAAGCTAGATGAATGGAATAAATAATCTCATAGTTTATGGAAATTGGGAAGAAAGGGACTGTTTAAAATATTTTTTACTGTGAAATTTGTATCACCGTTGGAAACCGATGTGATGACAGAAACAGACATGGCTGTGAAAATAGCTAATTTCAAAGCGGAATTGTTGATTTAATGCATATTTATCTTATTACACTATGAATCGCCAACACATTTTTCTGCACCTTGTAGAGTACATAGAGCCGGCCACATCAGTACCTGCCCCAGCGGAGTTTATAGTTTTAATCTCCCTACCACAGTATATATATATATATATTTGTTCACACAAAACACACACACAATGAGATCACTTAGATTCTAGCTTTTTAACCTACTGGTATGTTTTATACTGGGCAGAAATACAAGCAAATTGTGTCCTTGTGAGATTCTAAACTGTGACCCTTGGCTTCAAGACAGCAATGTAGCATGATGTGATATACAAGAGAAAGCTGATCAAGCTCTTATTTGATTTTATCTGTAAAAAAAAATTCACATTTTTATATTGATATTAACTCTGGTACTGATCTTTTGCAGGACCTCCCACGCAGAATTGGGAACCACATAGTGGTACATTCATCTCATGCTTGCTCACAGCCAGCCGGATGGGATTGTTCATGGTGCGGCACTCAGGAAAAGCATGGGGCGGGTTAACTGACAGCATGCTTATTCTTTGCCTGTTTTCGGTCAGTCTGGCAATTGCCCGTCCATCTTACGGTCGAGTAGAGGAAACCACTGTAGAACCAGAAGGTAAGATATATGAGATATTGCATCCCAAGTGATGTTAGATTTACTGTGCGAAGAGTTTGGTGTTTGGTAGTAGTGATAGTCTAGTTTTACACAGACTATTCCAGTACATCATAGAACAGATGGGAACCTCTTTTCAAATGTCAAGTTCTAATGCTGGTGGGAGATTTGGAGAACACAAGCAACAGATGTCAGTTTCAATGTACATTCATAAAAGACTGGAGTCACTGTCTAATCACTGAATGATACGTGTGAGATTTGCGTTATCTCAACCAGCATCTCGACAATTTAAGTTACTGTTTTTTAGTTTGTAGGTAGCATGTTTAAGATTCCCAGATGTGGAGCAGTTCTGTTATCTTTTAAGCCTTTGATATGGAAATATTCTCTTCCCTTGAGAATGTGTAATCCCTCACGTAAACTTGTTCGCTATGTTTTTTATTACATGATCTCTTTCTATGTATATGTATATGTATATATGTGGAATTTCTATACATTTTTACATTTTTAGATTCACACTACAAGCAAATAAAACTATTGTGTATTTTGGGTGCTATTATTTTAAGATTATGAAGAACGTTTGGAGTTTGAGTGATTCCCTTTATTGACTAATTGTCATCAAATAGTTAGCCAATTAAGGGTATCGCTCAAACGCTAAACTTTTCACATTCATCAATATATTTAGTATAATGCAGTACAGCACTCTACCACAGATCAACTGTGGCCAAATTTGAGTTTGCTGTTGCTTTGGATGGGCTAGCTAGAAACTTATTTCATAGTTGATTTAAAAGAAAAATCCTAAAAACATATAGAGTCTGCATTTTATGCATTCTTTTCATTTTTATAGAAAGGTATTGAGCTGTACAAGGCCAAGCCGCTCCTTCACATTTATGATGAGAAAGGTTTGTCTCTCATCTTCTAGCCCTTTATCTTGGCCTCTGTCGAGAATTTGTGTCCTGTTTCTTCCTTTTCCCAAGCGTAACCTATGTAAGCCCTTTATGTTGATTGTCCTGCAGGGGACAGTTAGACATGGGATACTTCATTGTGTAAGGCTATCTGTACCCTGTAGATTCCAGGCTGTCAGTCTGACTGAGATGTAAAACTTTGAAAGGTATGGCAGCAATGCAGCTCAGCCTGTCTGTAATGTCTCTTTAGAAGACACCACACCTGAAGCTGACAAATTCTCCCTCCAGCACTGCACAGATTGGATGATCTGGTCTGCCCACAGGCTTAAATGCCAAATAAAATATATGTAGTAATCGTGATCATACTTATACACTTCATAAAAAGTTAATAAATCATATTTGTGACAATGGTTGTTCTTTTAAAACACAATATACCAATGGTGCACTTACCGTAGAATACAAACTGGGTGTTTAAAACACCATAGCCTAAGTTAATTGGGCTGTATTCGAAAGGCAAGACTATATTGATTGAAACATACTACAATAGAGTACTGTGTAGACTCACCACTCCATCATAGAACTAAGTTTTAGAAAGTTCCATACATTAAAGCACTTACCTAGAAGTGTCTTGATGCATAATCTGTCCCCTTCTAAAGCATCTTGGGAGCCCTTAAATTCAGATTTTTTTGTTGGACAATGAGGGCATGATTTACATTAATCGAGGCAGTGGACATTGGTTAGGGGTTCTTACTTCTTAGTATAAAGTGTGGAGCAAAATGGCTAGTTACAGTAAATGGCTAGTTTAAATATAGTTTCTTCTATTTGCTAATATCCCACAACCTGTGACAACAAATTCTACAGCCTTTTGTTTAAGTGTCAGTAGTCCAGCATGTACCTCACATAGAAGTATAGCATTGTCTTCAGTGTCATGCTCTCAGGGTAGGAAGTCATGACCTCTGTTATTAAAGAATTTAAAGCTGTAGCTAAAGTAGTTTGGACATATCCGATCTACGTTCCTTTAAGTATGTAATTGTTAATCCTCTAACCCTTAGGTGCGCATAGTGTGTTCATTCTTCCATTTAAACCTCTCAAGTAAAGATATGCTGGCCTACTAGTTTTAGTGATGCATTTTTGTTAAAAATGAATATGGAATCAATAATCCATTAGAATTCTGGTTCTTTACTACATTTACCTTCTGTCTGAATGCTTGGGCTGGGAAAGTCACGTTTTTCTTTGTGGCTTTCCCGGCCAAATGGTGATTTCAAGAAATCCTGGATTTATCCCGGATTCTTGAAATCATGCTGATCTAGCATGATCCCCCCCCCCCCCCCCCCCCCCCCCCAAAGTTGACAGCTATGCTTGATACACATTCCACAGTTGCCATTCTCCTTTGTGTTCATTTAGAGGGCTTCCTGGTTTGTTACTATAACTACAATCAAGAATAAAATGTTTTTTGTTTACTTCATAAAATGCACATTGTATGTTCAGCTATTATGCTCATTTTGGCAACATTTCCCATCATGCTTTGTGAGCCAGATGAACAGTCCATGCCTAGATTTCTGAATCCACAATATGCATTGGCATTGCCCTTACTTAAATCCAGATGTAGAATAACCTGTTATTCTGAAGAATCCTCCAGATACTCGTTGTATTTGTCCCCTTTCCAATCCTTATAAAATTGACTATTGTGCACAGAATATAAATAGCAGGGAGGTGCTGGCAAATGCAGAGTTTCTGGTGCTGTCCTCCAAGAACAGCTGCCATGCAGACATCTTAGCTGTAAAATGACCTAGTGTCAAAGTCATGAACACAAATACAAATAAAATAAAGAAATACATTATTGGATGTGGGTTTAATCTGCATTTATCCCAGAATACCAGTGTCTGCTGCCAAAACAAATGTGTCCATTCCCCAGGTTTCTCGTATCTGCCTTCCTTTCCCAGATTGTACTGACTTCTCATAGTCCCGTCACTACAAAATTGCTGCACTGGATAGTGGCCCTAGGTCAGACCGGAGGCCATAACCACATAACCGGCCATGTAGTCTTTAAATTGGGCTACCCTCATTCCCTGCAATGAATGCAGTGAAGAGAGGTCATAGTTTGCCTGCAATAGAATATTAAGCTTCTCTATCAAAAGCTTTATTTATTTTTTTATATCCTGTCCTAGTTACGAGGACTTAGGACCCCGATGCCGGACGGCCCCTGCAGGCTCTATGTCCCGCCCTTATGTCACATTTAAAAAAAACATAGTGGCCCACAAGTCAAAAAGTTTGCCCACCCCTGCCCTAGATTGTTAGTTGCAAACACAGCATGTTTATCTCCGAGTTTATTAAAGTTTGAAAAATAAACATCTCAAGAAATGTAAAGTGTAGAAAATATGTGGCATAAAGCTTTTATCGTTTTTTCCTTTTAACGCTATAAACATAGGATTAGCTAGTTGGTGCTAAGAATAGCAAGTTCACATATCAGTTAAATGTAAAATAGTCTGTGTGTATGAGCCTTCAATATTTCACTTTTCAGCTTGTTGATTTCGACAATTTCCCTATCATCTAAAACTGCTACCAACTATGTAGTCATTGAGCCTACCTAAACAATGAATCTAATTTCTGTTCAATCTGGTTGGCACTTATGCTACATAGAATGTCCACAAGGTACAATCCAGCAGTAGAGTTGGTCCATTTCCGCCTACAAGGGACACATACAGGTTGTATTTAAGTAAAAACATAGTAAACCATTCCTGATTTCTTTTACTGTTGATGGTTGGAGAAATAATACATTCTACACATCGAAGAATATGACAGTTCTGCCCTACAGACCTGCCTGTAGCCTTATGAAGTTAAAGGCTACAGTGTGCTACAGATACTATGTATAACCTTGTACAATATAAGGAAAAGAAACATGTTTCTTTAGATATTTTGCACACTGTGTCTGAGTTTCTGAAACCGAATCTTATGAAGAATACTAAACTATCTAGCAGTCCCTCATGATCCTTAATTTCTTATATTTTATTAGTATTCTTTAAATTTTTATTAAACCTTGCAATGCCCATTGAGCGCTGATTGTGAAAATCCACCTAGCTCACATTTTCATGCAGAATCCTTAAAATGGCTGCTCATAGCTGTGTATACAGGAGGCGATGATTGAGCTTTTTTCTCTCTCTGGTTAAACAGAATTTCAAATGCCATCATTCTGTAAAGACCAGAGTAGTGGTTTTTGTCTGAACTTGTAAATGGGGGGCCATGGTATGATGGAAACACAGCACCTAGCCTTGTGTAAACACCCTTATGTAAACTATGTCATATTGTATAGTTGGCTTCTCTTTCTGTATTCAGAGCAGGCCAAGCATGACCTAGAACAGCGTGTTCAGGTATTTTCCTTGTCTTGGGATACTATATTTATTCTAAGCTGAGCTTCTAGAAGAGATCCATTACTGTGATCTCCTTAAAGGGAACCTGTTATGAAGGAGCCACTTCTGACTCCATTCTGAAATGTTTTCCTTTGCTAAAAGTGCTTTGTAGGTCCCAAATTCAGAGTATGAATGTGGATAAGAAATCCAAGTGCAATCCACACTCTAAAATTGCATCTCTGTTCTATATTTCACATATTAAAGCTACCAGATTGTTATGAGGGGTTAGTTTCCCTCCTGTTCCTGGGCTAAGGATTTGTTTCCATTATACGTCGGGATCTGGATGTAGCACATTGATATTGCCTGCTCGGGGGATGATCTGTTTACACATACACCGGTGCAGAGGCTCAACGTACTCAACTACGTTGTGCTTTAAATCGGTGGAGCAGCTCGGCGCCGTGAAGACAGATCCTCCGCCGAGCAGGTAAGTCTATCTGCCATGTCGGGACCACCACTAAGCGTATAGGGGTCCGGACGTAAATGGAAACAAGCCCTAAGACTGAATGTTTCTTTTCCTGTTAATGGTAACAAGTTTCATTTATATTGTCCAGGTTGCAAAAAATGCAGCTCCACAGCCATGCCACCAGCATTTTCAGAAAGAGGATGGCTGATAGAGGAGTGACGGCCTTCATATTGTTTTAGGTTTACTCGTCACTCCTCTATCAGATTTTGTTTATTATTATTGGATTGAGGAAAAAACATGTCATACCCTGATTTTCACCCTATACAACGTTATTTTTGTATATCCCCTCTTCTTTTTTACTTTTATTAGAAGGTGTAAGCTTCACACTAGTCTCTGTCTCCTTCTATGGGCATGCAAATTGGGAGCACAATTCTCTGCTACCGAATTCCACAGTATATGGAGCTTCTCTGTCAGCTGGAGTTGATTTTGAGGAAATAAAAACCTTGAAATCCTGTGCTTCATAGCTACAAAGGGTTAATGCAAAATCAAGGGCTGTAAGAGAAAACCATTTCAGCTCACAAATATGCGGCATTGTATAGCTGTAGCAAAGAAACGTTCATGAAAGCTTGTCATTCCTGCAGTCAATTTAATTTGCATCCCACAGATGATACATCCCAGGTTCTCATTACATTGCCCATATAACCAAGCCATATGGTCCTGGATAACTCGCTTAGCAGGAGGCAGGAGCTGGACAACTGATAACTATGGTGATGTAATGCTGGTCTTTACGTTCAGAGCATTTGTTGATCCTGACAACAGACCTATAGGTTACACACTCTCCAAACAAGGGTTATTGTTAATCTATAGTGACATAGAGGTTTTGTTCCATATTTGCCATCCAGTGTTAATGATTGAGTGGCAAGAATTTTCCCAGTCTATGTGTGACATGTAATGTACAAAGGAAAAGAAGGGATCACACAAACAAAGGTTTTTGCAGATGGAGGCCAGTTGGTTCTTACCTTTATTTTTTGGAACCATGAGAAAAAATTGGCACCTATAGACCTCATAACTTTTTGCTTGCCACCTTTCATTTTAGTTTAGTTTCCAATTTAATAGTTCATTGACAGGTAAATTTTGTGTTCCATTTTGAAAAGTTTGATCCCCTTTGATCAATCATTCTGGAATCGAACGCTGCCCACCTTGATTGAACTATTCCACTTGGGGGCCCTAAATCCTCTTCCAAAATATCGGCCAGGTATCGAGCACCCAAAGTGGTGTGCATAGATTCGTCCAACGATCATTTATGGCCTTCATCGATTTTTGGCGTTCCCATTCCACAATAGATTGTACAAAGATCATTCGGGAATCTAGACGTGTATGGCCAGCTTAAGTGTGTTGAGTTATGAAACCTGCAGAGTAAACATTAATATGAGGGATAGCCAACACATTTCTATATTAACATTTTTTATTGGAGGGTGTGATTTTAAACTTATAGATATAAAACTAGATACCTAAAATGTGTTTTGTAAGCCATGCCAAGAGTAATTTAGTTTATGTTCAGTTGAAATTTTTACCGCTGTATACAGAGGTGTGTGCAGAAGGAAGTGATTGCTAAGCAGGCAACAGAGAAATGCTGGCTGTCCCTCAATCACCGCCCTGAAGTCTGACCGGCGGTGCTACCAGCTGGGATTTAGTTCTAGGAGCAGCGGGCCTACTCTGTGCTATCAGCCATCGGTCCAAGCTTTAGGAAGGAGAGGCAGGGGGAAGAAATGCCCACGGGTGGATCTTTCCTCTGACTGCTTTCCTGCCTCTACCAGCTTAGCTCAATGTTTGGTCCACCGGCAGATGGCGAAGGCACGACCCACCCAGACCTTCAATCTAAAAGACGCACAGATATTTTCCCCTTTCCCCTGATTTTTGGGGGTAAAAATTCCAGCATACAATGTTTGATTTTGTGCAGTGAGGCTTATTAAATGTTTATTTTTGTATCTAGCTTTCCCAAAGGGATGATTAATGGTTTTAATAATGGTCACTGTTCTTAATGGGAATTGATTATAACGTTTCCTCTCTCTGCTTTATATTCAGATCCACATAAGCATTAATGGGTTGCATTGAAATAAAAAGGGTGTAAGTGATAACAAGAGTTGCCTCAATGTCTCAATTCTCAATAGAATGGAGGATTGATCCCATGGAGGCCAAGTGCCATTGGAAAGGACTGTGGCCACACATGGACTTCTTTAGTCCAAAGTTGCAAAAGGTGAAAGAAGAATGCTAGGCAGAACAGCTATAAACATGTTGGTTGGTTAAAAGGGTTGTATCACGTTCTCACCTAAGCTCTTGGCGTTGCTTTCACTGTAATGCATGATATGTTTAACCTCACTAATATTTCTGCCTAGCTTGTATATCGGCAAGTCAGATCTTTACTGCTTGCTGAGAGTGGATTTGCTATGGGTGCTTTACTGACATTTGGTGTCTTTCCTTTTTTGTCCTGCCGCTTCCCCTCTATCCTTCCATGCAGAACCTCCAACCAAATACCAAATCTCTCAGCCCGACGTTTTAACGATTTCTCCCAGCAAGCCCCTTGATCTGCGCTGTCCGTACAACGATGCTTCCCTGGTGACTTGGACTAAGGATGGGGTGAAATTAGAATCCGGCAATAGGACGGTGATTGTCTTGAACTACTTGCTGATAAACGAGACTCTCCTCAGGGATTCAGGGCTGTATGCCTGCTTAGCTCATAAAGGCGCCCAGAGCAATACTCATTTCTTCCTTGTGAATGTCACAGGTGAGTGACTGGAGAATGGAAGTGTAACTTATCAGACCGTAATGCACCGTGTGTCATCGTCATTGTATTGCAAACAATGGTCTGTATCTAGCAATTTGTCTTTTGAAGGTTGGCCATGAGGCATAAAAATGAGCCCTCTGGCTCCTATTTATTCAAGATGATGAATTTAGATTCATATGCTATTAAGAACTTGTTCTGGCAAATCTTACTGCCTGATGGGATATCCTAGAATTTCCTGTGGAAGCCCTGACATTTTGCAGTTATAGTTTACTCATTGACTTCTTCATATTTTTTCTCTAATAGCTATGTTTTAGCCTTTTAGTCTTACAATGTTTTACATGCTATAATCATATAGTGCGAAATTGCAGACATTTAACTTCTTCTTCATTTGTTTCAGAGGTAAGTTCTTCTGGAGATGATGAAGATGACAGTGATAATGATGTCTCTGAGAATATCATCAATGACAACAACAACATAAGTAAGTGGACCACTTGTGACCCTGCAATGCAAACTTCAGTCTTCTAACAGTACTTGCTCTTCTCTATGGAACAGCATTTTTGACAAGGACAGTAAAGCTAGCCACACACGGTTCGATTTTGGTTCAATCGATGCTCGATTAGATGAA
>CM070037.1:45438589-45509324 GCA_036250615.1 Ptychadena robeensis | reverse complement strand
TCGATCTAATCGAGCATCGATTGAACCAAAATTGAACCATGTGTGGCTAGCTTTAGTGTGTTAGGGAACAGAAATAATCCCTGACCTCTAACTTAATAAAATATTTTGCAAATTTATATACCAAAAGATTTATAATGTTTCTATAAACAGGTTTTATATATTTTATGTGTCATTAAGCAATATTAAGATTTTAGTATTCAGTATTTCTTTATATATGGTTGACATATAAATGAAGATTGAAATCAATACAGACTTGTTAACTTCGTTGTTTTGCAGGAGCTCCCTATTGGACCAACCCAGAGAAGATGGAGAAAAAACTTCACGCTGTGCCAGCTGCTAACACGGTGAAGTTACGTTGTCCAGCTGGTGGGAATCCTACTCCTACCATGAGGTGGCTGAAAAACAACAAGGAGTTCAAGCAAGAGCATCGGATTGGCGGGTATAAGGTGAGACCTTTTACCCACTGTTCTTCTTCATGTATTCTAGCATCATGATGCTCAACTTCTACTGAAGTTGAGACCCATGAGTTTGATTCTATCATCTCAGTTAGTTGAGCTGTGCTCTTCGATACATGTTAAATCACAATTTTATAACAAATATTATGACCAACAGTTACTACTAACCTGATGTCAATGAATCAAAGTATGAAGGCCAGAGACATCCATGGAGCTACCGCTAGCATTTGTATAAAGACCTGACCCATGCAGGCTTTGTTAATGTCTTCCCCCGCTGTTGCCATTTCCTCCCTAATACTGTCCATCAGACCATGCTTTCTATGAACATTTTCATTTTATAGACATCTATCATTTTATTTAAGTATGATCTCTATTCTGAGACCACTGAAGTGTTAGAAGCCAATGTCTGAGTGTAACATTCCAGTATATACCTATTCCAGGGAATACATAGGGATGTTTATCAGGCAGATGGGTCACAGCATTTACTGACCTTTTACCCCAATCACTTCTTGTTTGAAGAGCAATTTGCAGACATACCAATAGATGCAGCTGCTTAGTTTCAGATATGCAGAAATAAGGGTCTTGTTTTTTTTTAAATACATGCTAATGTAATAAAATAGTTAAACGTTAGTAATCTAAGACAGCGATGGGCAAATTAAAGGGCAATTTCGAGTTGAATTGCTCTTCTGTTAATACATTTTCCACAATATTGAGATACCTGAATAAAGCCTCGTTGTGTGTGGATAATAAAAAGCACCAGGTGCAGGCTTGTTATCGGACCAAAACAGTAATTAACATGTGCAATTACTCTTAATAGCAGTAGAAGCTGGGAGATATGATGTGTGTTTGGGTGTAGCGCAAACCTTGTTCTGCCATAATAATACTACAGTGGAGTCATTAGAGAAAATATTTTGCTTAGTATTTTATTTTTCAGTGCTGTTCCATTCCACCATACTAGATGGAAACCATTTTCAAGACCCAATCAATTCTGTAGCCACAATACCACGAGTGGCACTTCCTACTGACGTGCACTTTGAATGCCCAGGAAGTTTTAAAGACTTCAAGTATTTTGTTGTTTGGTAGTCAGGATGTTCCAATGGCTTAAAATAACCTTTTAAGTTTCATAGATTCCCATGGTTCGCAACCATTCCTAGTAATGATTGAAATACCAGCTGATCAGGCCAGAATAAACAACCCAGGGAGATGGCAAGTCCCTCATCACATTTCTTGATTTGGCATTTTTCTTTATCAGAGACCAGATTTTTATTATTTTATGTGAAAAAAAATAATCAATGAAAAAAAATGTCAATGACAGTATAAGCATAGAAACCACAGTCATGGTTAAATGTGCCATTTCTAAATTGATCTTTAGTGATCGTTCACATCCACAGAACAAAGATATGTTGTGCACACATATTACTAGACCTGTTCTATGGAGTAATTATGTGTGTGCTCAGCATGGTGCCTCCTGGGAACATCTTAGGTGAATTGGATGAAGAAGATGACAACTCTTCACTTATCACCGGTGTCAGCGCAGTGGAGTAGTTGGGAACTTTGACTCAAGTAGCTTTGTCAATGTCTCTTCAGCATACCTTGCTTTATTCTGTGGGTTGTGTACTGTACAGTGGCTGTTTTTATGTTCCTTTGTGTTTGTCTCCTCGTACGTGAGCTCGCTGTCTGCTGCATGTTGGTACTTGTGATGGTGCCTATGTGTTTTCACTACGGATTTTTTATGGCAGTATGTAAGCGCTGATCCTCCCGCCTCCTCCTCTGGCTGCTCTCTCCCTCCCGCCTGCGGTGTGTACGCTAGCACTCCTGGGCGTGCGTTCAACAGCTGTTATGTGTGTTTTCTCTTGTGTAAATTACTGTGTTGGACATGATGCTTTTCATTCCTCTCTATTTAATGTGTGCACACTTTTACCTTTTCATTGTGTATTTAATTTCATATATATACATATTGTAGGCCTACCAAAGGAGCAGGCTAGTCATCTCTGTTATTTTTAAGACTTAGCTCTCAGTGTAAACACAGCGAGGAATTCTACTGTGCCTGGGACTTTTCAACTACTCTGTATTTCTCCATAAATGGGGACCTATAGAACAGTTGCCTTCCCTTAGAGGCTGGTCTGGGGGCTCTGAGCTGACTATTTAAAGGGAAGATACAAACCCTTTTTCAGTTTTTACTTTTTGTTAGATGAACCATGTAAAAAGAAAATCACCCTAGTGTGAACAATAATCTAATAATAACACTAGTTTTAGTGTTAAAATGTGACATTACTAGACATGTCTAGAGTTGAAGAAAAAATAACTTGCATTACTAGGGTTGTAAAAAAAATATCGTTCTTTGAGAAAAACATATATTTCTAACTTCCCCATTCCTCCAACACCTTTACACTGATGCACTTCCTGCTGTATATTCATATAGTAGCATGCAGGTGTATGTGAGTGTCAGCAAAAAGTTTTCTGGATCAATTATGACTTGCGTAAAAAAAAGTGAAAAGAGAAGTTTTACATTTTCCTCCTTGAAGTGGAGTTTAAGAAATAGCTTCTATGCGGAGTTATAATCAGATTAGCAGCAATGTTTTGTTTTGCCAGCAGTGGGCCTTTATATGTCCATATTATTCCTTGATCCTACAACGTAGAACTGCATTTTTATATTGGTATCAGATTTGGACATAATCAGATTAAAAAGTTATTTTAAAAAGCATTTAGGCCTATATGATCATACATACATACACTTACGAGTCTACAGTAGGCATACTGGTATTGCTTATTGGGTGTATCATGCACTCAACATGTATGTGTGTACGATGAAAGCCTTTAGTGTACCTGTGATCACAAGATCTGCGTTCTTCTTGCCCCTCCCAAAAAGCAAACTTCTGCTTCTTCTAAAAGAGGCAGGTTTACCATTAACAGAGTGCTGTTCCCACATGTGCTGGCCCCGATAAGTTGTTCCTGACACAACCCTATCTACACATTCAGGTTGTTGAGAATAAATAGAGGACTGAGCAAACATTTCAATCTCTGGGAATTGGCTGAGTACACAGTGCTGATTGTAGGTGAGATGACTGCAGAGGAATGAAGGGCAAGTGTCCTGGAATTTAGCTGTCCATGGCAGACCTGCCTTAATTTGGCCTTGAATGTAGACACTTGTCTTTTGTCCGGCACAGGCTGAAAGCCGCGTACGTACATTTCTGTTCATGGCGTTATCGTAGTAGGGTGGAGCAAGGTGTTTATAACTATAGGGAACGTCTCAAAGGATGTCGCTGCAAAACTGACCAAGTGTACAGCTAAAGCAAAGTATATTAAAATATAGTAAATTATTCAAAACCTTTTGCTATAAATAGTAGAGCATTGCGTTAGCCCTCTGATCCTGCTTTTTTAATGCTAGAAATGTGTGACCACATGAATATGTAAGGTTTACAAACCTAAACGGTACCTGACCTTAAAGCTAAATTTACACGGTTGTTTCCCAGGCTGCTTTTAGTTCTCAGCAGCCTGGAAAACGACCAAGCATTCCTGCAGCCGCGCAATAAAGGATCTGTCACAAGCGCCTGAATATATTTACAGGTCTATCAGGCTAAAGCCTGAAAAATGCGTAATGTTGCGTACGCGGTCGACCATGTAATATAGGGGACTTTCAACAATCAAGTCTACCTGTGTTTATTCACAGAGGACCGGGCACTACATAGTTGTTGGTAGATCTAAAGGATATCTGACAGAGAGATCTAAAGGTGTATGGCCAGCTTTAGCGCTGCACTGAGGGTACTGCTTGGCCATAGCCAGGATTAGCTCAGTATACTAAGTCAATGTAAACTTTAAAAAGTTTATGTTTTTTGTAAAAATTTTGGCGTACATATTTACATGTGATTAATCATACCTGTCTACTAAAGATCTGTATGTTCTTAGCAAAATGCAGGGTGGCACAGGGTTTATGAAATTCTTAGTATTTAGTGTAAAGAAAAATGTTTCTCTCCAAGCAGGATGTTATCTAACAAACATTGTTATAGCATCTGATATTGAATATACTACTTGTATTGTCTATAGAAAATAACTAAAAAAAAATAGTAATGCATACAATCTGCATTGGAATATGAGACTGGGAATGTCAGTAATAAACATGCCAAACATTAAGTAAAAGACTTATGGTAACAACAAGAAACATATTTTAAAAAAACATTTTTTTTAAGAGTCAGGATTAAACAAGATCACTGTTGATTGACAACGAATGGCATTAACACTTCTCATGGGAAGGTAGCTGCTCTGGGAATTAGAACAATTGTCATTTGGACTGTTGGGGCATGCAGGCCTCCAGCCTACTAGGTCGATTTGGTTTCTTGATTTTTGCATGCCTGGGCGACACAGGTGGATTTATTTTGAGTGACCCTTTAGCTAGAGATTAGCAAAGAAGCTCTGGAATGCAATTTTACCATGGAATATTACTGACGCTCAGTTGAAGGTTTAATCTTCTAAGCACTTGTACCCTTGTGGTAATCTGTTTTATTACTCCCCACTGATGTCTGCAGCTTGCTCTACTGCACAAGAAACCTCTTAAAGGAGCCTTTTGTGATAAATCACTGGTTCTGTTTACAGCCGTACGAAGGAACATTTAAAATTCCTTGATAAAATGTAATTGAGTTCTGAGTGAGACTGCATAGTGTATCTTTAGCTGAAGAATTGCTACTATGAAAATGTGCATTATAGGAGAATTGTTCACATAGTGATTAGGCACAGGCATTACCAGCCCTCTTTTTAAGAATCTTCCAGCTATAGCAGGGGTGTCAAACTCCTGCTTGGGATCCAGGATGTTGTTAAATTTGGCCCAAGATATATTTTTTGTTATAAATGGCACAGATGAGTTGTGACTTGTGAATTTCACAAGTGTAAAGGCTCCCATACACCATACAAAAACTTACCATACATTTTCTGTCCAATCGACTTTTCTTCTACCAAAACCATGTAATATCAGGAACTTTCTAAACCCTAGGTGCCCAACCTGCGGCCCGGGGGCCGCATGCGGCCCTTTGGGCATTCTTCGGTGGCCCCCCTTAGTCCTCTACTTGCGGCCCCTGAAACCTAACTGTTCATGTATAGGGCACAGGAACTCATATTGCATCATATAACCTCTGCATCAAAATGTGCATCACCATACTACAGTGTTACCCAATGCTTGAAAACATTTACAATGCATTTTGTTATGTAAAAATGAAAAATAATGTCTGCTATCTATGCCTGTTGTAATTTCCACATTATAAAATGTTTAGACTAGTCAGTATATATTGAAAATTTTATGAATGGCCCTTTAGTGATGACGAGGGCCGCACTTGTGGCCCTCCATATGAACTCAGTTGCCCACCACTGTTCTAAACCTTCCAAACACTATGTATCCTATTAGGGAGGACCCGGCACTACATAGTTGGTGGTAGATCTAAAGGAAATTGTATGGAGTAATCTAAAGATGCATGTAATGTTTAAGCAAAACTCAAGTTTATTTTCATATTTAAAAAGTTAATTGTTATATCTGATGAGAAGGAAAACCTCATTTGTAGACATTATTTTAACAAATATCAAGGGCCTGTGACTTTGTCCAAATTTGTAAATTTGGCCCACTCTGTGTTTGAGCTTGAAACCCCTAAACTATAGGCTCAAAATGTTAAAACCCAACTTGGAGACACAAAAATAAGTAATCAGATTCAACCTGCAAAGAAACTGTGGTAATGGCAGTTGTAGACAGGGAAAACCTAGCAATGAACTTTCATGGTTGGCTAAGGAATTATAGCTTTGTGACTTGAGTTTGCTTGGCATGGCACAAGAATGTATTCATGCTTTAGTAGCTGAAATAATTGTTTGTTTTTCTTCTTTTTTAAATTTAGTGTTTTTTTTTTTTTGGTTTTTTTTAAATAAATGAATTTGATATAAAATAAAATTAAATATATAGTTTGAATGCCCCGTTGTTTAGAAAGCACAGAGACTTCTGTAATATCATTAAACATTACCAGGGAAAAACATTTGACTTCAGCCAGAAACTCTGCATCAAATAGGACAGTTGTGAGATTCCATCCCGGAGAAGACATGATGAGCCAATGCATAGTCTAGATTCCCCCATCACAACAGTCCCTCATCACCCTAAAATGATTTCACAATATGAGCTGCTGACAGAGCAGAGGTCTCCACTGAATAGGACTTTGTGTGCTCTGAAAGGAGGCTCGTTATTCCATTAAAATAAAGCGATACCTGTTCTCCCTTCCCCCACTCTATGCCATCAGCTGCTCCGCTCCCCTCCTCTGCATTCCTCTGACTCCAGCTCTCTGCAATGCTTTCTTCCTAGATAGACGTTCCCCCAGCCTTTAATTATATTTGGGACCAGTAATGGGCACCACATTTTTGTAGAAGGATATTGCATCCATAGAGGATAATGAGGCAAAACCGTAGTATCAGTGTAGATACTAAGAGACCAAAGAATTCTAAAGTTCTTAAGTATGTTTATAGTTCTTTAGTTGGCTAATATCTTGAGTTTATGACAGATCACTATGGCCAATGAAAATTTGATTTATATATAATTTCTGTTAATTGTTTGTTGTTTAGGTCCGGAATCAACACTGGAGCCTGATAATGGAAAGCGTGGTGCCATCTGATAAAGGCGTATATACTTGCATTGTGGAGAATGAACACGGGTCAATCAACCACACTTACAGTCTCGATGTCATAGGTGAGATATGCACCCCCATCTACCCATAGTTACAAGGTGGATCACTTACATACGTACTGTTTTCATATACATACAAAGCTTTTCAAATGTTATAGCATAATATCTAAAAAGAGCCTGTCTGTATTAAGGATTTCTAAAGCTTTGTGTTACTCAACTATCCTAAATATATTGCCCTCCAAATACATTGTTCATGATTTTTTTTAACATGTGCACCTAAGGCTATTTTAATCATGTGCGGAAATCGGCTTTGATCGTGTCCATTCAGGGCTTGTTCCCATTCAACTGATGGCCGTGATTGCGCATGGCCACGATTGGACCCACGTTTTTTTTCTTCTGATCGCGCCCATAGACCTGAATGGACACGATTTTTGATCACTTCCATTCATTCTCCACGAACGCAATTATTTATTTTTTTTTATTGCGGGTGAAGATCGTCTGGTCAATCGCACCTGAGCAGACACGCATGATTGCCCGTGATTATGTACGCGATTAAAAGCGTGAGGCGATCATCTATATGGGAACATAGTTTATGGTTATCTTTTATTAACACCTTGTTTACTATCTGGCTGCTTCATGATTCTTGCAAATGATTCTTGAAGCCTGTGATGAGTGAAGCTTGTGAAGTTTAACACTACAATGTGCCACAAAAGAAAAGTACCTTTGACTAAACCAACTCCATGTGGGTAATAGGCAGGCAAATAGAACTTTAAGAAGAGAAACATTGGGTTTAAACATCTTGGTTAATTGTCAATACCTACAAAAGGAAAAAAAACTAATTGTTCTTATAGGCTACTGTCATTTGCTCATTAAACTAGATATTTGATAAATCTAAACACAACAACCATGCCAAAAAATGCTTAAAGTATTTTTAAATATCTAGCATTTTTTTATTTTAAGTAGTGCCCCAATATATTCTCTGTTCAGGCAGTCTCTGTAATAGGAGTGATCACTTTCTTCCAGGTAAGTTAATTCTACGAGACACAAAGCTCTAGCAGACTACATATCCTATTAAAAGGGGTTATATTTACTTTAAAAAGATTTACATTAGTTCATTTTAGTGAACATCTTTAATTCATTTTTGTTAATTCAGCCCTAATATTATCACTCTGCAAAGTTATATTTAACTCCAAATTTTCTTGTATACCAAAGTGACATTTCTTGCATGGGATGAACAGTAGCTCCCACATTAAAAAGGACACACAGGAGGAGGGCCAGCTTTGGGAGCCTCTTTCCATCTGCTAGTAATAATTTTGAATCATAGCTTCATTTGAATTGTACTTGGGTGCAGGTAGCTTTCAGCCCCTGACAGAACAATACTAAAGACAAATGGCTTTTTGTGAAGCAGCCATAAAGCACAATAAACCGGTATCCTAATTCAGGGTAGGAGGGCATTCATGCCTCCAAGCAGCTTGTTGATGCCATGATCGGAAATGGGTTGTGGCACCGCCAAACTGGGCTAGTGTCCTGTAAAACTAAGCCAAGTGCTTATGTCAGGATACTTCATTACCAACTTCTTCTATGACTTCCCAACCTTCAAACCTGACAAACTTTCACAGAGGGCGGCCAGGAGCCGTGGAGGAAAATTCCAAACAAGTCTCCAGGAATAGGTTTGCCTTCCTGCCAAAATGGGCCCTGCCATACCATATCTTACACAGTAAATGAGTTAATTTCAGCAGAGCTCTCTTTTCCACAAAGACTTGCTTTGTATACAGTAAATGGTCTTTTGGCAGACATTTGTACTCTTTTTTAAGGTAAAGAAACGATCTGGCTTTCATAGAAGTTAAAATTCACATTTATTATTATGCAATCATTGGCTTCAGACTTCTTTTTGAACTGAGGCCTTTTAATGTTTCAACGAATTGCACTCCTATACAGGGAGTGCAGAATTATTAGGCAAATAGTATTTTGACCATACATCCTCTTGTTGTCTTACTCCAAGCTGTATAGGCTCGAAGCCTAACCAATTAAGCATATTAGGTGATGTGCATTCTGTAATGAAGGGGTGTGGTCTAATCACATCAACACCCTATATTAGGTGTGCATAATTATTAGAGCAACTTCCTTTCTTTGGCAAAATTGGGTCAAAAAGAGGACTTGACAGGGCTTAGAAAGTCAAAAATAGTTGAGAATATTGAGGGATGCAGCACTCTTAAAATTGCAAAGCTTCTGAAGCGTGATCATCGAACAATCAGATCTTTCATTCAAAATAGTCACAGGGTCGCAAAGGCGCAAAATAACTGCCCATGAACGAGAAAAGTCAAGCGTGCAGCTGCCAAGATGCCACTTGCCACCAGTTTGGCCTATATTTCAGAGCTGAACATCACTGGAGTCCAAAGCACAAGTGTGCAATTACTCAGAGACAGAAAGGTGAAAGACGACCACCACTGAACAGACACAAGCTGAAATGTCAAGACTGGGCCAGAAATATCTCAAGATGATTTTTCTAAGGTTTTAGGACTATGATGAATGAGAGTGAGTCTTGATGGCCGATGGATGGGCACTGTGGCTGGATTGGTAAGGAGCAGAGAGCTCCAGTCAGTATCAGACGCCAGGAAGGTGGAGGTGGAGTACTGGTTTGGGCTGGTATCATCAAAGAAGGCTTGTGGGCTTTTCGGTTGAGGATGGAGTCAAGCTCAACTCCCAGTCCTACTGCCAGTTTCTGAAGACCCTTCTTCAAGCAGTGGTTACAGGAAAGAAGTCTGCATCCTTCAAGAAAAACATGATTTTCATGCAGGACAATGCTCCATCCACACGCGTCCAAGTACTCCACAGCGTGGCTGGCAAGAAAGGGTATAAAGAAGAAAAACTAATGACATGGCATCCTTGTTCACCTGATCTGAACCCCATTGAGAACCTTGGTCATCATCAAATGTGTGATTTACAAGAGGAGGAAAACAGACACCTCTCTGAACAGTGTCTGGGAGGCTGTGGTTGACTGCTGCACGCATGTTGATGTTGAACAGATCAAAACACTGACAGAATCCATGGATGGCAGGCTTTTGAGTGTCCTTGCACAAGAAAGGTGGCTATATTGGTCACGGATTTGTTTTGTTTTGTTTTTGAATGCAGAATGTATATTTGTGAATGTTTAGATGTTATATTCGGTTTCACTGGTAAAAATAAATAATTGAAATGGGTATAAATTAGTTTTTTTGTTAAGTTGCCTAATAATTATGCACAGTAATAGTCATCTGCACACACAGATATCCCCCTAAAATAGCTAAAACAAAAAAAACTAAAAACTACTTCAAAAATATTCAGCTTTGATATTAATGAGTTTTTGGGTTCATTGAGAACATGGTTGTTGTTCAATATAAAATTATTCCTCAAAAATACCACTTGCCTAATATTCTGCATCCATACAGCAAATTTTTTTCAGCATTGCAATGGCACTTATTCTGACTCTAATTCAGACCAACCCCTTGTATTTATAATATATATTTTATATGCATTGGCATCTTAGAAACTTTAGTTTAAATACAAAGTGAATTCATTTAATATCCACTCTAATAAATTCCAAATGTATCCTATGCTTCCTGTTACAGAATTTGTCAGTGCTAGTTAATCAAAATGTATTACAAAGGCGGGTTTTCACCCGGGAGAAGCTGGTTTAGAGAAGGTTTTGAAGTAGGAAACTGTACTTCACCTTGACATGTCTTGAGTGCCGTATGTGTGTCCCGATGGTTTTATAGAAGCTGATAAGGGCGTGTGTTTATACAACAGGCAAAAACAGGGGCAGAACCAGCAGTGATTATTATATCTTCACGGGTGTATAAAGATACCAGGTGTACTGCTATTACTCTGCCAACTTGAGAGCTTATGTAAACCTTCCTGATGAAATAATGGGGCAAGGGGAATGTAGACCTTCTATTTGTGTGTAGGAGGATGACACACCTGCGATACTCTGGATTTAATTTCGGATAAACATCTGCAGACGGTTCCCGTAAAAAGAAAACTATACGATCTGGATTTTTAAATCTGTGTTTGCTCTGCCCTGACTTTTGTCCTGGCAGGCAGGGAAGGTTGTTGACATACATAGGTTTGTTAGAGGGGGAAGTGAACATGACTGTGCAGAGCCCCAGGATGGCAACACCCTCGCTCTGGGAATTTGGCGGCTAGAAGAAGGAAAAAAATGTTTTTTGATACCATTAAGGGGCCAAATAACAGGGAGTGAATTTTAGCAATGAGTATTGACCACCTCTTATGCATGTTTCTTACTCCAACTGTATAGGTCGAAAGCTATACAATTAACATATAGGTGATGTGCATCTTGTAATGAGCAGGGGTTTCTAATGACATCAACACCTATATTAGTGTGCATAATTATTAGGCAACTTCTTCCTTTGGCAAATGGGTCAAAAGAAGGACTTGACAGTCTAGAAAGTCAAAAAAGTGAGTATCTTGCAGAGGGATGCAGCACTCTTAAAATTGCAAGCTTTGAGCGTGATATGACAATCAAGCGTTCATTCAAATAGTAAGGTCGAAGAAAATTGAACACAAAGGCGCAAAATAACTGCCCATGAATGAGAAAGCAGCTGCAGCTGCCAAGATGCACTTGCCACCCAGTTGGCACCATATATTTCAGAGCTTGCAACATCACTGGAGAGTACTCAGAGACAGAAAAGGCTGAAAGACGACCACCACATGAACAGACACACAAGCTGAAACGTCAAAAGACTGGGCCAAGAAAATCTCAAGACTGATTTTTCTAAGGTTGATGGACTGAATGAAATGATGAGTGAGTCGTGATGGGGCCAGATTGGCTGGGACGTGGCTGGAGGGTAAAAGGGCAGAGAGCTCCAGTCAGTTATCAGACGCCATCAGGTGTAGGTGGCAGTACTGGTTTGGGCTGTATCATCAAAGATGAGCTGTGGGGCCTTTTAGGGTTGAGGAGGGAGTCAAGCTTCAAACTCCCAGTCCTAGTGCAAGTTTCTGGAAGACACCGTTTTCAAGCAGTGTACAGGAAGAGAAGTCTGCATCCTTCAAGGAAAAACATTGACTTTCATTGGCAGGAACAATGCTCATCACAGCGTGTCCAAGTACTCCACAGTCGGGCTGGCCAAGAAAAGAAGGGTATATAAAAGAAGAAAAAAACTACTGGGGACATGGGCCTCCTTGTTCACTGATCTGAACCCCATTTGAGAACCGGGGTCATCATCAAAGTGTGATTTACAAGGAGGGAAGGGGGGAAAACAGTACACCTAATGAACAGGGTCTTGGGAGGAGGCTGTGGTTGCTTGTGCACGCAATGTTGATGGGAACAGATCAAAACACTGACAAAATCCATGGATGGCAGGCTTGTGAGTGTCCTGGCAAAGAAAGAAAGAGAAAGGTGGCTATATTGGTCACTATTTGTTTTTGTTTTGTTTTTGAATGTTAAGAAGAAATGGATATTTGTGAATGTTGAGATGTTATTTATCTTGGTTTCACTGGTAAAAATAAATAAGTTGAACTGGGTATAAATTAGTTTTTTGTTAAGTTGCCTTAATTATGCAAGTATAGTCACCTGCACACACAGATTCCCCCTTAAAAATAGTCTAAAACTAAAAACTACTTCCAAAAAATATTCACGCTTGATATAATGAGTTTTTTTAGGTTCATTGAGGACATGGTTGTTTAATAAAAGTATTCCTCAAAAATACCACTTGCCTAATAATTCTGCACTCCCTGTATGATATATGTTATGATATATGCAGTCTGGTCTGCTAAATATCATTTCAAAAGTTTCTGTAGCTGAGGAAATCACTAATCTTACATTTGCGTACTGGCTTATAACTGATCAAATATATTGTAAATAAGCACCTCTCTACTATTTAATACAAGGAAGCCAAGCCAAGAGAATCATGTAAATAAGAATTCAGATAAAAATTTGTGACAGTTTGTGGCTTTACAATTATGACAAGTAAGGATTCCTTAGAAATAATGCTTCATGAAGTTCTTCTTAACATTTGTAAAGCGTTTCTTCAGTTTCATTAGTGCTGTTACGTCACTTTAGAGATTTTATTCGTATGACTTTCCTCCTAGAATAACATTTAATGTTTGCACTATTTGACTTTGTGTATACTCTCTGTTTTATTGTCTGGCATTCTTCAGTTCCGATGTAGCGTACGCAACAGGATACCGGTCTACGAAGAAGCACTGGATTCCTAGTAATAACAAAGCTTAAATTTCACTGCGATCCTCCTAATAATTGCGTGGCGTGCTCATTGTACCACCACGGATCAGAGCTGTTAAGCTCTCTATGAAAGCGCACGAGGCTGCCTGGGTCAATGTGGCCGGTTTTGGTGTTGTCCCAGCCTGGCCTAGTATGATTTCCCTTGCCGGCCCCCTTGCCCGATGTGCTGCTAGGGCAAAGGAAATGAAATCCTGCTGCTGAGCTCTGAAACTCTAAGCTCTGTGAGCGAAGAAAAAGCAAGAAAATAAGACTTGTAATAACACCGTGGCTGCTCCCACAGGAGGCAGAGAGAGGCTTGTGGGGGAGCTGTAAGGTTCCAATTATGCAGGGATCATGTGCAGAAATCAGTCTTTTTTTTTTTTCAACAAAGTCAAAAAATGTTTGAAGGAGAAATGAAAAGACTCATAGATTCCATGCCAGGCTGCGTTAGGCAGGACTTTCCAGCACTCACCAGCATGGCGGAATTTAGAAGAGTTGGTACACATTATGCTTGTTTATTGAAGGAATACATGGAAATCACACTGGTGCACCAGAGGACAGGGTGTCTTAATCAATGTCAAAGGGCCATAGAACAAAAAGGAGTGATCACTGGTACTGATCACCAAAGATGGTTTACATTGTCACTTACAAACCCTAAATGGCTTACCTACAATGCCTTGTTAATAAGGATGTTTTTTTTTTACAATACTAGAATACTTACATAATGTATTTAGGTTTCATCTTGCCATTTGAAAATGCTAGTTTCTTGGCTGATGATACGGTCTCTTTGGCAAGGTACACATTTGTTCATTATCCAGTTTGGGCAAAACCTTTTATTACGATTACTATTTACTATTCTTTTATCCAAGGTCACTTTGGCTCCTAGATTTGATTGGCCCTTACGCTCTGACATATTATGTCCAGCTCCTGTTTGAAGCTCATTCCTTAAATGCAGCAACTCCTATCCTGTATGCTTCTGCTTTCATGTTTGACAAAACAATGATGTCGGTATACAGTAAAGAATGTCCAAGGAAGTCAAATCATTGTGTTGTCTGTCGCTAATTAGATGACCAGTCAGACTTCACTTAGCAGAGGGTTAATGGAATAGTTTTACTTGGAGAAAAGAGCCCCAAAATAGTTTGAACTAGGCTAATGGATGTACGCCTTGATAGTGTTGTAGGAGGTTATGCAGCTGTCCATCTGCCACCATCCTCACATTATATTGCAAGTCTTTCTGTAGACAAGGAAAAGGTCCCGGTGGGATTGTTTAACTCGCCCTTCACTCAACCCTCTTCAGCCCCCTCTCTGTTCGTGATGTATTGTTTGTACTCTGCAGCTGGATTCTACCTCTTCCTGGCAATCTATTTTCTTAAAAGTTCAGAAGTTTGCACAAATCTTGTAGCAAAGTGTTGGTTCAGTTAAACTCATGTTTTATAAGTGGCACAAAATGGCTCAAACAATGCCTTAAATACAGTCTATCATTCCAATGGATATCCCGCAACATCAGTTTGTATTTCTGGGCTCTCTATTCTCATATAATCCCATTATTATCTTTTATAAGATGTCATCACATAATATACAGTGAATAGGGAGGGCAGATGGGAAATAAGAATACATAAGAAGTACAAAATATGACTAAAGATAGGGTGACTCTGCTAGATCGAGCTTACAATTTACAATGTTTGCCCGGTAAACAAGCAATATGCACAAATGACCGGCAGACACAACATGAGGCGCCCACCTGATGGTTTTTTGGCTACGTGTAGATATGGGCCAGATCAATGGTCGCTTTGAGCCCCGTGCGCTGTTTTCGAGCAGGACCAATCGAAAACAGGGATATTGGACATGACCGTTAACCACAGTCGATGTCCATTGCTTTGCATAAAGACAGCAGGGTCTCCATGCAAAGCATCGGCTGAGCTGGAGACACAGCAGTGCTGTGTCTCCAGCTCCTCCAATGTCTAACACCAGCGTACGTCATCATGCTGCTGCAGGGAACCCTGAAAGGCTCCAATGTCGAGCCTCGTGTTCCCTGTCTTAGTTTTGCTTTGTGATTCAAATATATCTATTTTACAAAAATCCAGCGAACTGTGTTTCTTGTCAATTCTATGTGATTTTTCTCTACCTGGGCGTTTCTACAGAAAAAAGACTTCTGGTGATTTATAGTAGTTTCACATAGGATTCAATGATTTTAATTTGGTCGTTAGTGCTAGGGTTACCTTCCCACCACTAGGATTGAAGTTCAAGGTTCCATGGACTCCAGGCAGACAGTTGTGGCAAAACTTTACATGTACATTCTACATTTCTTCAAATATGATGACATCATCTTAAGTTGGCTGCCTGGGTCAATTACGGAGCCAGAGGCTAAGTTTACTCTTTTACACTATTGGTAGTGCTAATTTATACACCTTAAATAAACACATACATGTTTTACATACATCAGATAATGGAATTTTACACCCTTTTTACACACTCTAGCCTCTCCATCAGTTGTACAGGCATCTCGCAGTGTGCATTAGAAGTTGCATCAAATCTGTTTATTTATTGGGTTTCATTGGGATTCTTATTATCGTGCTACCTTTCACACTAGCCCCACATTTTGTTAACACTAACACGCAATGCCATGTTAGTGGATGCAGTAGCTACAGCGTCAGCAAAAAATCCAACCACAGTCACAGTGTACATAGTGTGAAAGGGCTCTTACATGTGGGTGTAGTACAGCACCCTTCTGAACCCTGCCACCATCTATAACTTTCCTGCATTGCATTGGAAAGCAATAAGACCGCAAAATGTTGCATTGTCTTAATAAGGTATTGAGTTGAAAACCGTTTTAGTATGCTGATTGTTGGGGAAAAAATTAGGAAAAAAAAATAAGCATATCCTTTACATTTCACCTACAAAGTGTCTATTTATAAATTGTCTATATCCATTTTTCCTAATTAATCTTTAGCAAAAGTTATCTAGGATGAAATCTTTATAGTATTTTGGCTCTGCAGTACTAAGTAGTGTGACGCAGACTTGTAACTATTGCTGTAACTATTAAGCAACTATGTTGGAGAACGTAACTGTCCTGTACTGTGCACTATTTATTGTCTGGCCTTAGTCACCAGTGCCAGACGTGATGGATTGGCTGTATATTCTAAAAGAGTGACTTAAATGAAAAAGAAGTTGATAAATATAGCTTTTAAAACCCACAAATCAAGCTTTGCACAGCAGTAAGACTGCAGAGTGATCTCTTCAAGTTTTCTTTTTCTCCCCTCTGCCTGCTTTTTAATAACTTTACTGCAAGTAAAACAAGGTTGGTGCTTATGGAGTGGCTGCCAGCATTACGTCAGCGTACCAATTCCCCGCAGAGTGCCAGGGAGAGCAACCTGCATGAAAGCCGCCTTTGTTCCAGGGAGGTGTGCTAGCTTTACATGAGGCTGCTCTCTGGACGTCTGTTTGTGAAACAATTTATTGGAACACGGTATGTGTGTGTAAGACGCTCCCAGAGACTGAATATATTCAGAACTTTAACACCTTCCTCTCGGAGATGCTTAAAAGGCTAGTCATCATCAGATTCTTAATATTAGAAATAATGAATGAAAACCAATGAGTGCTTAAGGCAAGAAATTTAAACTAAAATGTGCATTAGTGATTTTTTTTAAAGCCAATCAGGTTGTATATTTTTATTATCTGCACTGAAAAAAATTAAACCTATTATGGACAAGCACTTTTAAATTAGCTACTCAGGTCAGTGGTTAAAAAGTTTAATATCCCATACGAATCAATTATGTCATGAAGTAGCTTATTAAAAATAAAAAAGAACAGCGAGAACACTGCAATGAGGATTGGAAAAGGGCAAAATAAAGCTGAGTGACCTTTGGAAGACAGCGATTGTAGTTGGGACAACCTGATATAAACCCTGCTGGGCATGTGTGGTGAGTAATGGAATAGCTGACCACGAGAATTAAGCACTTTATAAAGTGTGCTACGATGTAATGGACAATGATATCACTCCTGCGAAGGCTGCTTATCAGATACATTTGGCAAGAGGCTGTAGGAGACTTGGCAAAGCTTGGCATCTTATCAACACTGCACTTTTCTGTCCTCAAGTTTTTATTTATTGGCCTGAAAACTGACTGCAAATGTGTAGTTAGTTGATCCTTGCTATAGTTGTTTTGGAAATCTATCAGATTCCTTCTACTGGGGTAAGACAGATTCTAGAAGCACAGGGGTTAAATAGAACATTTGTATTTACAGGTGACCCACAAATGTTGGCATCCAGAAATAGTTAGAGATGACGACTGGAATCTATGCTCTTCTTTTTTTTGTGGCCTGTATAAACTAGCATGTCTTCTATTGTCCTCCTCCTGGCGGTATCTTTTGAAGCTTGAGCTTTTTCCCTCCTCCCTCCCCATTACTTACAAATACACATCCCCCTCCCTTCTAGCTTGGCACTGATTTTGCTGCAGGGACCAGTGCCAGGAGCTTAACGGGTTTACAGACTTGAGTTATTTTTTCCCCCTCCTCTTTCCTTGGCGTCTCTTACCTTATTTATTTTATAACATGTATAACTCAGAATATGTACAGTTGTGGAGCAAATGTGTGACCTTTACGAAATATAAGTGCAGCCCGTTGAAGTTATTGCAAGAAGGTGTTACAAAACAGTCTGGATGACATGTATAGCGCTAAATAGAAAAGTTGCATTCTAACGTTATTCCAAAATTCAGTAGCCTTAAATTGGGACACAAACTGTTACAAAGTTAGAACTGCTGCCTTTGGCAACCAGTCATGTCTCATCATACAAGAGATTGTTATGGTGTAGACTTGGCTAATACCCATGAGAATCCCTCTTTTTTGGGGGGGGGGGGGGATGCTTCATAGATTAAGGCCGGGGGTGGTAATGTTTTAGGCAAGTAACAAATGGTAAAGGTTTATAGGAATGCTAGGCCTTAGATGATGCTATTTTGTAAAAGAAAATGCAACATATTTAAAGCTGAACTCGTGTAGCCTTTATTTGTGATACCATCCCTTTACTCACTGTACACTACCTTTATCAGCATCTTGTTGTCATCACATGTATGCCAATACAACTTATTGGGATCTTATGCTCCCCATTCCTTTCCAGGTTTCTACTCCATTATTGAAGACTGATATCAATTAAATAACATTAGTTACATTAAAGAAAAACAATCCCAATGCATACTCTACCCATGCTCATGTTGCTGTTTCATAATAACACACATTTACAATACAAGGAATTCATAATTATCAATATTACTGCACATACTGCTCACTGCTCTCTCTGGTCGACACATAGTCGCACATGGTCTCCCTCTCCTTTGTGTACCCAAGAGGTCTGCAGGTTGATTGTAATACAACAAATGCATGTCAACAAGAGCCAAAGTGCCCAAGTTATGCTAATGCTGCTGTTGTATATTTGAAAGAACTTTTTCCCCTTTAATAACTATAATCGCTGTCCTTCATCCAAGTCACCTGGTCGATGCAATATCTTGTGTAGAGTAACAACATGTTTGTGTACCTCATTTCTGTTGTCTACACATTCCCATCAGAATTATTATGTAATTACTTTTTTTTTTAAAGGAGACTTTTTTAAACTTTTTATATAAACAAGCAAACAAAAAGTAAGGGGGTACTGATGTAAGTGCTAATTCTTTAAAAATGTTTTATCTTTACCTCCACACAATATCTATCACCTCTTCTTAACTTGCTTTGTAATGGTTGTACTTTTCAGGGCCTCAGTGCGCTTGTGGTATGTTAGGGCACCATTTTACATGGTCAGTAGGAAATGCAATGTTTCCACTGAGCAATCAGACGAAAATCTAAAATTTGGGTCGGTAGCCCATGGGGGAGGCCACCCTCGAAATGAAAGTCAAAACAAAGAATTGTAAGGAAGAGTTGAAGTAATATTATAGTGCCACTAAAGCTTTCCCAATGGTTAACAGTTGTCTTATTGTATGTATGACCAAACTTATAAAAATATTAATTTTTAGACACTGCACTAATATATGGTCAGGCTATGTGCTTGATGAAGATGCTTTTTTCCCTTTATTGATTATCATGTCATGTTTCTTTTCTGCCACCAGAGCGCTCTTCTCACAGACCCATTCTGCAAGCTGGACTCCCTGCGAATACCACTGCATTTGTTGGAGGGGATGCTGAATTTGTATGCAAGGTATACAGCGATGCCCAGCCACATATCCGCTGGGTGCGATATGTAGAGAAGAATGGCAGCCGATATGGGGTGGATGGAATCCCATACATGAAAGTTTTGAAGGTAAGAATTCCTGCATTAATAACTAATAACGGGATCTACAATACTCTTGTGATGCCCCAGAACAACAACCACAACTAGACAATTAAAGCTGGTTAATGAACAGTTGAACCTGGTTAGTTGCTAATGGTTACACACCCAACTCCTTATAATTTTATAATAATGTTAATAGAACTGTGTGTAATTTAGATTTTTGTTGTTTTACAACAAGGGATTATTACAGTTTATTGGTTTAAGAAATTAGGGTGTTCTTAAACTGTGATGACATGGCTCCTAGGGATAGGCCAGTACACATAAAGGTAGATTTGTTTCAAATGGAAATCTTTTATAGTCATCTCTTGACAAATGCTTCATTTGCAACATAAAGCCATCAGTGGGTTGCAAACTAGGCATTTTTAATCAAGAAGTTAATTTACAACTAACTCTTTAGGAAAAAAAAGTACCTCTCAGAGAATTGATTGATTCCTATTCGAGGTTTTACAATGTAACCTTAATATTTAAAAAAATCCTATAGTTTTGCCAAGTTATATTTTTTTGACAGCAGCCATCTTTATGACAACGCTGTGCTCAGAATATCTTACTAACATCTTAGTCGGTCTAAAGGTTCTCATATACTGGTTGAGGAGTGCAAGACCAGGAAATGATAAATCACATCATGATATAGATCACCTGATCTGTCTGTGCACCCATTGATGTGACAAATAACAAATATTGCCCCTTGGCTACCAGCAGCACTGCATACGGTTTACTATAACAACCAACCATTATAAATTAAACATTTAAGGAGAATGGCCTTCGATTTTAATATATTTTAATATATTTTTCAAATCTGATATTGAAACTTTTGATCATACTCTACGCTAGAGTGCATGGCCCTTCTTAAGGGCAGAAGATAAGAACACATATAATGCCCGACGCTCTTCCAATTTGACCCATTCTACGAGGCACAACATTTTCTACTCTTAATTTCTATCCTTTTTCAAATGCAATACCCTGAGCAAGGAGAAAGATCAGGTGACACTAACCAAAATGTTCCATTAGCAGAGTATGTTGTACCTTGTGAAAAAAGTTATATTGGAGGGTCAGTAAAACTTCCATTCTAAAGTCATTGTTAACAGCCTTATAATAAAAACCAATTCCAAGAGAATAATGATGTAAACTTCAAACTACAAGTTTTAGTTTTTTGTTAGGTTTATCCTATCCGGTAAGGTCAGTTTTGATGGGTTGCTGAATATTCTATATTGCTCACCTTTTCTAAATATGCCAGGTGTATGTTATATTTTGAGCCATGCTCTTCTCATAGCTCTGTATGTTAATCCCATGTGTTGCCTACCTGTTTTTAGCACTCGGGTATAAACAGTTCCAGTGCTGAGGTATTGAATCTGCACAATGTGACAGAAGCAGACGCAGGGGAATATGTCTGTACCGCCTCCAATTATATTGGAGAGGCCAACAAGTCAGCCTGGCTCACGGTGGTGAAACATGAACCAGGTAACGTCTCCTATTGCCATGCACAGGCTGCAGATGGTCTCTTGGTGCTTCTGGCGAAGGTGGCGTTGGAAAACAATCTGGGTTTGGTGTTTCGCCGCACTTTGGTACGGCCATGGAAAAATGGACACAAGGCTGGAGGATTTCACTGAACAAAGCACTTAGCCCTATCATTACATTTTCTCCCCTAGTTATGCACTTTCTTTGGATCTTGCAATAAACGGCTTACACAGAACATAATGTTTTACTGAACAGAACATGCTGAGCTGTACTATCCATAATCCTCTGTAATATTTGTGCATTTGACTGTCAGCTGACTATGTTCTGCATTGTAGGCTGTAGAGAACAGGGCCCCTCCACCTGACTTTTTTGACCAATATTGAGTCTGGTTGGACCAACTGTATCCAACTTGTTATAATGGCTTTACTACCACTTGAATGACATTTGTAGTTATAAGCCACCCATTAGGGTCTGCCTACGGGTAAAGCTACTTCATTGTCCACCACAAACTAATATAGCCCCCCTAACTGTAGTAAATATGCTCAAAAGGTGAAATCCTTCTTTGTAAGTCTTGTTTTTCCATGTCATGTGATTGCATGCATTATTGGTGATAAATCATGGTGAAGGGTCAAGTGGATTAATTTATATTCTACATTTCCATGATGTTTTTCTTGGTGATTCTTTTGGTATTTTGGGTCTTTTGGAGAAGGTCTGAGTGGAACGCAAGGGAGATCCTCAGAGGTCCACATGCCCCAAGCTTGAGTCATCTCCTGAGCCCGCTCCACATGTATCTTTTTCTCATTGGGTGTTGCTTTTTCTCTTTTTTTTTTTTCTTTTTGGTTTCCCTCTCTTCCAGGCTGCCGGTGTTAACATTACAGATGAAGAGATAGAAGTCTTATATGTCAAAAATGTTTCTTTTGAGGATGCTGGGGAATATACTTGTATAGCTGGAAATTCCATTGGGATTTCTCAACATTCTGCCTGGTTGACGGTTCTACCAGGTATTTTGCTACTGCTTTGGGTTTCCATCTCTGTCTCTACTATTGCAGGGTCAACTGTAAACACTGTGTATCTTTCTAGCGGCCACGGAGTCCTCTGCAAACATTCTTTTCAGTATATAGTAATCAGTATATGCACATAAACCTTCATATATGATACTTCAATTTTAGTATTTCAAGGTTTAACAGCATTTGATTCCCTCATACAATCACATTTACAGAAAGTATGCTGGACTTGAACAATACATTTCTTGCATTCTCGTCTTGCACTGTTTTTTTGTGATTTGTATGTTATTTTCAATATGTATTTGAGGTTTAATGCTATTTAAAATGCATAACCTCCTTAAATGAGATATGCACATTTAACTCTAGAAGATGAAAAATGTCATTAGTTGCAGGGGACTCCTGAATAATTTGAAAGCTATATGTACATTTTAAAGCCCAGAGTTTAGCATCACTTACCAACAAAATGGCCAAGATCCTAATGTCAACAGTGTTGCATGTTTACCCTTGCATTTACTTTCATGGTTTCCTGATTGCATAGCATGTTCTTTGTGCAATCTGGGCAAGATGTTTTACCTCCATTTTGATTTAACCCCTCATGTTCCCAAATGGCAAAAGGGTTTAGATCATAAAGGAAAAAAACATCACTTTATTTATAGGTCTCATCTATCTTCTGGTCTGTCGGTTCTATTTAGACTTTTCAATCCATTTTTCTTTCTTTCTTTCTTTTTCTGCTGCTGTAATAATTTTGGGGACAGACAGCTACATACAGTAGAAGGTAATACTTCACTCCCTTTAGAGGGTAGTTGGTACATTCTGTTGAAGCATTTTGAGAAGCATGTTTGCTGTATGTATGTGTAAAAAAAATTATGGCATACTGGTGTATGGAATGATAAATGTGTTTTTATGTTTTAAAAAAATCATACTTTTATAATAGAAGCGGCATGCCTGATGGCTCCTTTGTTTTCTTTCAGGGATTTCAGGTCCAACATAGAGTTTTAAGTGATTCCGCTCACCTTGGAATATTTTACATTTTGAATTTTTCAATTAATAATTGAAAAGCTCATTTAGACCCCCTAAAAGCTTTTTAACAAGGGAACTAGGGCAAATCTTGCTTCTTATAGTCGCAGATATATGAGGAATCATCAGTAGGTTATAAAATATCCATCTGGTGGAAATAATTGTATGGTTATATTTCAAGGTTAATGTATAATGTATGCTGAATTAAAAGTACCGTATTTTTCGGACCATAAGACGCACTTTTCCACCCCCAAAATGGGGGGGGGGGGGGAGTGACTGCGTCTTATGGTCTGAATGTGCGACCACCAGCGGCCGCTGGTGGTCACACCGGGAGGAGAGCTGCGGCAGCTGTCATTTCTGATGTTCGGCTCTTCTATCTAAATGCCGCATCCCCTGCATCCCCACCAACGAGAACACAGAGGAGAGCTGTGCGCTGTGTTCAGTTCGGCTATGGATGGCTCGGCTGGGGTGCAAGGGATGCAGAAATCCTGGGCTGAACACAGAACACTGAACAGATCAGTGTAGTGTGACGTGTTGTGCTGAGAGTGTACTGCTGCTAGTGACACCTGTGGCTGAATTAAATATTGCATCCATTAAATTCATTGCATTATCCCAATTGATGTGAAAACGTATTAAATCTTTTTTTTTCTGGATTTTCTGCCCTAAAAACTGGGTGCGTCTTATGGTCCGGTGCGTCTTATGGTCCGAAAAATACGGTACTTGCCGCTTTCATTTTTTTTCCCAAACAAGCTCAGCTTTAACTTTAAACTACACATGGGCTATAGATTTCAACTTTCTAAATGTAGGACAATTATTTGCACCGTAGATAAGTAATTTTTTGCCCCCTTTCTTTTCTTATGGAAATTAGAGCATAGAGCTATTTTGTTGCTTCTGTCTACACCTAAGCCATAGGCTAATGTCAAATCAGGTCATCATGGCAGTGAATCACTACTCTGTACAGCCTACTGTTGGGTACCATCACATGCCAGTACTAGCCATGCATGATTGCACTATGCTCACACACAGCTATAGCTCAATGTCTTGGTTCCAGGATGCTGGGGTCAGGTGTTCAAGCTGTGTGTGCAGATTTGTTGATCTGCAAAGTCTGCAGAGCGCAGGGAGAATAATGTTGCTAGCTAGATAAGTCTGCAAGAAGGGAAAAGGTGAAAGGTGTTGTGTAGTAGGTAAGCAGTACTCTTATGTAGAAGGTCTGTACAATCATGACGCATACATACCTTTAAGCAGAGGAATTGTCCATTGCCCCCTCAGCAAGGAATGGTGTGAACACAATATGTGGAGCAGTTAGCCACCCTGGAGTCCTGAAAGTAGGGTTGTTTTTTTAAACTTCAATAAGTGAAAAAAAAGTATAGTAGCTGATCTGAAGAAACAAAAAAAAGAGAAGAACCCTTTTCGGTACATCATGCCTTGAGCATGACTAATTATAAGCTGCAGGGATCTGGAGGTAGATTGGACCACTGACTGGTGCTCTAATCTATCCTAAGTGACTGAAGCCACAGTCACCGGTTACTGTACTTGTTATTGAACAGCATGGAGGGGCCATAGAGTGCTGAAAAGTGTCCATGCATCTGTCATCTTTACTAGCCTAACTTTTGTGGCCAACAATGACTGCAGCTTCTGCACATAATCAAAACCATCCAACCCTAGCTCCCCTAAAGGCACTCTTCTGCTTGTTTTTTGTGTGCGAAGACATGTCCCCCAAATTCAACCCTCCGCCAACATTTGAGTAGTTATGGGTACTGGGCTTTAGGGAAAATCTTATAATTGGTTAAGCTTGTGCTGACAACAGTTTAGGAGTGGATATTCTTCTGCTTTAGAAATGCTAAAATATCCATTTATTTCTAGATATGCAGTGTATACAAGTTTATTGGTAGACTGGAATTTGAGGCTTGGTGGTGTGTGTCTGTGTGTTTCTTTTGTGTGAAAATGTGTATGCATCTGGAGTTTGTATGCTTTACATATAATTCTGAATCCTTCCTCTGACCACTATACTTTTCCCATAGACCACTGCTCACAGTTTTCCTCCCCCATTGTTTTCAGGTATAGATCCCACTCCAGAAGAAACCTCTTTACCTTACTACATGGAAATTGCGATATACATTGGCGGAGGCTTCCTTATTTTCTGTTTTATTGGAATTTGCATTGTATTCCAAATTCGCCAGGGAGCGAAGAAGAAGAAGTCGTTAATCGGGCCACCAGTTGTCCATAAGCTCAGTAAACGAATACCACTCCACCGCCAGGTAACAGAAAGTAGATAAAGAGTTCAAAAAACCTTACTTTCTCGTTGTCTGTCAGCTGCCATGTGCACAAAGGTATTAGACAAGCATGAAACAAGTATAAATATATCTTGGTGGTCCCAATACACAAGTAGATACCCGCTCAATCGAGCAGGATGGGGTGACGTCACCACACTGCGCTCAAGCATTCGTCGATCGGATGGTGATTCTGCTCGATGCTTTGGATGGGGACACTGGCCCCATCCAAAGTAATCCCAAACAAACAGGGATTTAAGCTGGCCATAAACAGGTCGATTTTTTAAATTGATTTCCTGCCAATCGATCGCATTGCACGTTCGAAGTGATAGATTTCTCTCTATTACTTTACATCCAACCTTTCTTTGAACCCGCTCGAAGAAAGTTCAGTTAAACTGTGAACCAACATGTTGTTTGAATTCCATTACTGTGAATAGAGACTGAGGGTTCCTGTCCAAAGTATCGAAAGTGATTGATTGAGCAAAGTGGTGCACATTGATTCTCAGTTTAATCTATGAATCTTGAGGGCAGCGTGGTGATGCCATCACGCTGTGCTCTAGGGTTCATCGATTCAAGGAAAATCGGCCTGTTTATGCTAACCTTTCCCAAAACGTTGGTTCCCTGTTTGATCGACATCTCTTTGAGCAGGATTGAGCCTGTTTAAAGAAAGGATGACCATGTTTTATTCCCAAACAATAGCTGCAATCAGCGTTTGGGAATCGAACAAAAGATTGACCCCTGTGTGGCCACCTTTACTCTTCTGGGTAAGATCTTTAGAGCAGTAAGATATATTGTATTATATACTGTAAACTTGCTTTTTGTTGTTAATCGCCCCAGTTATAGATCTTTTTTAGAAGCTTCTTCTGGTTTATAATGCCAGACATTTTTAGATTATTTTGGCATGAAATACATTTGCAGCATGAGCATACCTGAGGACAATAGATCTACTTTTCTCGAAGTAGTCTGCCAAAGCTTGCTTACATTTTTTCCTTGCTTACATCATGCTGTGTAGGTGTAGTATCTGCAGAGGATACCAAATCTCTATATACCTAGTGGGCAGGTGTTGAGTTTGAAAGAAATAGATTTTTTATGTGCAGTGATTAGCAGAAGTAGAAAGTGGAATGTTAAATCTTTGCGATTATATCAACATAACATAAGTGTTTATGGGAACATTCAATTTCAAGAATCAGTCTTGCTTCTTAGAAACCATTTACAATAAGTGCTGAATATTGATAGTTTGAAATGTTTCCTAAGAACAATAAGTGAGAACGTGATCGTGCCACTATCAATTGCTGGGCCTTGCATTGCACCCAAACTGTTACATTTATATTTAGCTCTTGCCAACCTTCTTCTTAGTGATGCCAGGTGAATCTTGGTGAGTATATATTAGTTCATGTTTTCAATAATAGGTGGTCATTCTTAGCCATGCGAGTAAGCCCCAAAAGAATCCCCCCATATCTTTTGAGAATGAGGTATAAATGGACAGCTCAGATTGACAGGGGTAGAAATCGTTTGTAAATTTTATTTAGCCAAGCAGCAAAAGTAATATATATCAACAGGAGATCTTTAGACAGTGGAAAGTTTTATATTATCAAATGCAAAAATTAGTAACCATGTCAGTTACCCATAATGGCATAAAGTTTCGCTTTTACTACAATTCTCTAGTCTGTGACTAAAGTCATGTATCCCTACCTCATGTATCAGATTTACCTTTTCATTGTAATGCTGTTTTTCTTTTTAAAGGGCAGCAGTAACAGGTAATATGACTATGCCTTGTTATGCTTCATTAGATTTTCACCGTTTACATAATGCTGTAGCTGAAGTTGTATGACAGAATGATAAACAATAGATGGCTACTTAAGAATAAGAATATACAAAATAAATCAATGCCATTTCATTAAATTTTACTATCCAAAATTGGCAGTTACATTTATTTTCTGTTCAGTGAAACCTTAACTTTTGGCTAATAAGGATTTGCTTGTTGCATAACATTGATTCTGATGTAGAATAGAAGGGCAAAAAAATAATAATAAAAAAGAAGAGCAATTTTAATTTCTTTATTTTATTGTTTGTTTATTTTCCAACAATGTTCTTGTTTTTCGTATAAAGAGATATCATTTAAATTATTTATATATGAACAACCCCTTGGATATAAATCTAGTTAGCACATGGTGAGCTGAATTTGGGACTTTTCTTAATGCTGCTGCTTTTGGGCACCTATCACATCACCCTTTTCGTCTTACAGGTGTCAGCAGATTCCAGTTCCTCTATGAATTCCACTACACCTTTGGTGAGGATTACCACTCGCTTGCTGTCCAGTGCTGATACAGTCCTATTGCCCAATGTATCGGAGTATGAACTTCCTCATGACCCTAAATGGGAATTCCCAAGAGACAAGTATGTCATTTCATCACTGTCTACTATGTTTTATTGTCCTGCCAAAGCTGGAGTAATCTGATGTATTTATTAACTATATAACTGAGGCTTGAAGAATCTGGGTACCGGGCCAGCTATGTTCTGTCTTTTCGATTGAAGGCTGACTGTAGTCAACTTCTCACAGATGGATAAGCAGATGTTATGGTTATTAGTATTCAGTGATTTGTTTTTTTGCTTATCTCATTAGAAAGTGCCAATAAGTGAACAGCACAATCATAATTTATAAGTTAAGCTTGGTAAACGGTAAAGGCTGCCATACACGGGTCGATGCCTGTGAGATGGATCAGCCTTCTAGCTTAGCGCGATGATGTCATCACGCTGAGCCCAATATCGGCTGAGCTCCGAGTGCAACTACAGTGTCATCCAGCTCAGCCGATGCTTTGCTTTGTCCCCATCTAAAGCAATGAACATTGACCGTGATTTATGGTCATGTCTGATGACCCTGTTTTTGAGCGCTCAAAGACAGGGATGGCCGCATTAGATATACGCTAGATAGATCTAGCTCACATCTATGCGTGTATGAGCACCTTAACTGTGTATATCAGATCGTATGGAGAATGACAGAAACTACTTGAAGTTAGACATTTCATTGTGACCTTTTCAATTAGTCCTTTAAATATAACTTTGTTGGCTTCTGTATTTTTTAAGCTTCCTAAAAAATAGAGGAACTCTAGTTACTAATATTCTTTTACATTGTAGCAAAGAAATTGTATAGATGTCAGTGTCCATTAGTCGCTTGGGCACATGATATTCTGACATTTATCTTTACCCTTTTTTTTTTTTTTTTTTTTAACTATTGTATATATTTTCAGTATATTTAATTAGCATGTTGATGACCACTCTGCTTTCCATGGTGTCTATAAAATGTTAATAACGTGTTTGTCCGTTTACAGGCTGACGCTGGGTAAACCCCTTGGCGAGGGTTGTTTTGGCCAAGTGGTCATGGCAGAGGCTGTAGGAATTGATAAAGACCGGCCTAAGGAATCTGTGACTGTTGCTTTAAAGATGCTGAAAGGTAAGCAAGAGAGAGGTGTGGCTGTTTTCTCTGTGGGGACGACACAGGGTCACATTCCTGACCTGGAGGATAAATCACAAGCTCTGACAGTTTTGCTGCCCCTCTGTGATGTAAAGACAGGCGCTATGGAAAGAAGTGTAATTTACTGATTTGTGTCCCTTGAATTATGCAATCCTTTCGCCACCATCCCTGTGTGTGATCGCTCTGTCTCCTGGGCACTGTGACTGCCTTTTTCCATTAAATGCCGTCTGCAAGTATTTTCTTGCTTTTACGTTCCTCTCCATGAGGCCTTAAATATCTACTATACAGTGACATACATTCTTGGCTAGCAGGGTACAGCTGCTTTTCTGTATATTAGCTGTATGTACTGAAATCTGTGGAGTGTTTGTATACAATAAATCATTTTTATAGCTATACTGTTAAACATTTATATTCCATTAAATAAAAATATATGTTCATAAAAACATCTTTCAGTCTGATAGGATATAAGCTGAGGTAATGTATTTTTAATACATTACCACACAACAGAAGTGACTTTTATGTGGGATTGCCTGCTCTGTAACCTAGTAAAGGTAGGAATATGCACTTTTGCTCAATCGATCTTAGACTAGATCAGATTTGGGCAAACTAAGGCCCGGGAGCCAAAACCGGCCCTTTAGTCTCCTAATTTGGCCCTTTGTCACCTTGGTGTCAAGACTCTCCCCTCATTCCCTGCAATAAGTGAAGATAACACCTAGAGGATAATTGTTTGGATTGTTTCCTAAAGGTCATAATTTGTCTGTAGAATAGAATGTGTAAGCTTCTCCATCAAAAGCTTCAATTTAACATATTTTCATTTTTTAAATATTCTGTCCTAGCTACAAGGACTTATGGCCCCTATGCCGTGTGGCCCTTGCCGTCTCTTTGTCCAGCCCCTATGCCACATTTAAATGGCCCACAAGTCAAAAAGTTTGCCCACCCCTGGACTAGATGGGCTATATCGACAGTCAATCTAACATCGATTGTTTGTGCAATTACACAGCGTGATTGATGCAAAACCAATTCAGTGCTTTTCTAAAGCCTGGGCGCATGCTCCATAGTACAGTTGGATACAAATTGATCAAAATACCTAGAATCAGATACTTGTACAAGCGACTAAAAATTTCCACTTTATGGCGCTTTCCAATTTCTGCTCAACTTCCATGATTTTTGGTACATCAAATCAGAAAAAAAAAACTTTTTTTTTTTTTTTTTTTTGTTAAGTCAATCGAACTATGTATGGCCACCTTTTTTGTACAGAAGTGAGAGGGATGGATCTTACTTGTCCATAAATATCAAATTAATAGCATAACCTTTCTTAAAAGTCATTTCATATTATCCCTTCCATGACCAACTTCCTTATTTCTAAGTTATAGGATAAACCCATACCAATTGTCCCTTCATTGCATGGGTCAGTACTACTTCCTGAGCATATATGGAGCCAAATAGCAGGAAAGGCGTGTTTAAATCGCATATATATACGTTTTCAACCTGGTTTACTGTAAAATAGTCTATATATGTGTGTCAACACTGTGTTGTCTAGAGATTGATGCCCTTTTTGGTGATCTTTGGGTATTACACAGTAAAGCTAGCCATACACAGTCGGATTCCATCACCTATCCGATCGATTCCGGCGATCTCAGCGGGAAACGGAGGTCCGATCGATCGGCCAATTAAGTGTGTCCGATTGCTTACTCCACAAATGGCAACTCCCCCTGATGTGTGCAGAATTGGATCAGAAAGACCAACATGTTGGTTCTCTGTCCGATCCGATTCTGGGCCCCCGAACGATCGGACGTGATCGGACGGACAAGGTGGGCTTCACGCGATTCCGGGACGATCGTTTCGCGTGCACGCGCCCGGAATCGATCGTCCCAGAATCTGATGGGAAACAGACCCGTGTATGGGGGCCTTAAAAGGACAAAGCTTAAGTAAAAGTGTGCTATAGTTCACCCCCCAAGTGCTTGCCTGTTCCTTTCCTACATTTTGGTAACCCGGTCTCAAGACAGATTTAGGTACAAATGCTGGATGTATGAACAAATATATTAAAACATTTGCAATAAATAAAAAAAATAGACATTTGGCTTATATCAGTGACTTTCTTGATTAAATAAGACCTTGCCAATCGTCTTAATGTCATGAAGAACCCTGCCCACTGATGTGTATGATATGCTTCCTACAATGTCAGATGCCTGACCTTGTGCTGTGTGCTTTAATTCCACATGCCTGATACTACCAGCCTAAATAGTAATATAGTATCCAGCAGCTAAAACTGTGGCGCACAGCAGGGTTCCAGGTACCCAACACAAGTGTCAATGCTTAAGCTTCCCCAACTGGCACTTGTTTTTTTTCTGTCAAAGTATACAGTTTCACTATTAGGCTATCTCCAAATGTATGCTTCACCTAAAAATTAGGTGGCAATTTCTTAACACTTTGGTGTAGGATGTATTTATATTCTCTGGTAAAGGTGGAACTTTGTGTAATATTTGTTTCATTTCTTGGGGTTATCCACACAGATGATGCTACTGAGAAAGACCTTGCTGACCTGGTCTCCGAGATGGAAATGATGAAGATGATTGGAAAGCATAAGAATATTATCAATCTGCTGGGTGCCTGCACACAAGGAGGTAAGCCTCACAGTAAGGTGCTGCTCGGCAAGTCTTTAATTAAGTCTAGGTAATGAAAGGACCAATATATTTAATTAGCAGGGAGAGTGTCGGGTAGCTCGTTAATGAGAGAAATTCCCACCCTGCAGCTGTCCCAAGTGAACTTTTCTCCTATCTGACTTTTGTGACCTTGAGACTTTATCTCTGTCCTGTTATTAGCATGCCAATTCAATTAGTGAGCTTTCTTGACCGTCTGTGTCGTTTTAATTAGTGAGTTTAGCGACTGTCTCTGCCATTTTAATTATGGAGTATAACCACTGTCTGTGTGCTTAAGAAATGTAATAAGAGCTCTTTAGTCTTTTAGTAACTTACGCCCAAACTTAATTACTGTTAAAGGTTCACTAAGCTCAGAAGTGTTTATGACAACATTTTCCAGAAGAGAGACTATTTAGACTTGATGCCATTTCTACTGACTTTTCCTGTAACATAGCTTCATCACCACAACCCATATAACTTGCTCATAATGTTTGCTTAATTATTTTGTATAGTAAAGAGTATCATTCCTTAGTAAAGGGTCCCATACACCTTTAAGCTAGCCACACATGGTTCAATTTAGCGTTCAAACGGTGTTCCATTAGATTTTGTAGTTCGATCACAAAAATCGAAAATTGATTTTAATTTAATCGATGTACACCACATGGGGAGTACGATTATTGTTCAATTTTGACTGAAAAGTTAATCGAAGTAATCCAAAATCGTCGATTGATTTTAGTTTCAATCTGAAGGTAAAGGGAAGTATTTTTTTTTACCAATGATCGCTTTTTTCATCAAAAAATGTCGATTGAACGCTAAAATCGAACCACGTGTGGCTAGCTTTAGATTTCTCTGTCAGATTTTCTTTAGCTCTCCATTTGTTTTACCAAAACCATGTAATATGAGGGACTTTCTAAATCAAGTCTACCTGTGTTCAATCCCAGAGGACCCGGCACTATATAGTTGTTGGTAGATCTAAAGGATATCTGAGATCTAAAGGTGTTTGGTCAGCTTAAGACACACAGTTGTAAGCCATGTATATACAAAGAATGTGCTCAGGAACATTATCATTTTTCATGTGATGTTTCTGTTCTGCGGAGCTGGATTGTGGGAGGGTACGAGGGCACACCTCTTTTAAATGGTCAGCAGTAACGCAATAGGGATCCTCAGGGGTACACAATAGGGGTTGGTCATTTAGTGATCCATTGTGGTGCTACTTCTTAAAGAGATGTCTTTGGTTGATGGACAGAGATGATGTTTGGGTAATGTAAGTCTCTAGACATTGCTTCAAGGCAGCCATATGCTGAGCACAAGGGTGGCTTAAAACTCCAGTGGCAGGTAATATATGTGTGTTCCAAGAATGCTTCTTTTGGCCTTGTGTTTAACCACAGGCCAATTCCATTCGCACATAAATTTGTCCAAAATTCCACAAGTGAATGTTGTTCTAACAGCTTTATTTGTTTGCAGGTACCTTATATGTGATTGTAGAGTATGCTGCTAAAGGAAATCTTCGAGAGTACCTCAGGGCCCGGCGTCCTGTTGAAATGGAGTACTCCTATGATATAAACAGAGTGCCTGGCGAACAAATGACTTTTAAAGACCTGGTATCATGCACTTACCAATTGGCCAGGGGCATGGAGTACTTGGCATCACAAAAGGTAAGAAAAAAGTATGGTGAATTGTGTTGTGTGTTCTTTGTTTTGCGTTTCTTACTTCTAAGGACCTTTACTAAAGTGTGGTCATTATTTTAATAGTAAGCAATTGGAGCTATTCATTAAGTAAATTGTATATCTAAGTAATATGCTTAAACAGTAATACCGACTTTATGAACAATAAGACAGGACAGCTAAATTATCAACTTTATAAGTATTACCGGGTTTGTTCTGTTGATAACATACTAAGTAAGGCATTCTATAATATACCTTTGTATAAGTATGCCTTACGAATGGATTTGAATTTTCCTTGATAATATAAATGACCTGTAATTGTATAAAGTGTTCTAAGTTACTATCATTAGCCCTGGTTAGACCACTGCAGCATTTCTTTACCTAGTTACATGAGGTGTACCATATGCCTATATTAAAATTTTCAACAATTCATTACCATTTAAAAATAAAAAAAAAATACTCATAGTTTTTTAAGTTTGTGGAAACTTGGTCTTACATAAAGTACATCCAACAGACACTACTAGCAACATATCAGCATATAAATGTAATTCTGTTAAATTTACAGTTGTCTTGTGAAATGTTAAACCGTAATTCTGGAACCCAGTTGAATTTGAAATAGATCTACAAATATTGTACTAAAGACCTCTATAGTTCAATGGCCATCAGAGGTGGTTATAGAGCAGTCTGCAATATAACAAACCTTGTCAGATGCACCACCTCCCCACCTCTGTGTGTGTGTGAATTAGAAGCATGGCTGTGCAGATACCAAGCACTGGTTCACAAATTCTATAAACACTTATGCAGTTTTTTTTAATTTCGTACAGTGCATACATCGGGACCTTGCAGCCAGGAACGTGCTGGTCACCGAGAGCAATGTCATGAAGATTGCAGACTTTGGTCTGGCACGAGATGTCAACAATATTGATTATTATAAGAAAACAACAAATGTAAGTACCTATGAATGGCATTTCAGAATTTGTAAAGACCTTTGTGTGCAGAGAATAAAAATATTTACTTCTGGAAAAGACTAATCTCTTTATGAACCTCAGAGCCTGGAACACGTTGAAACATTTTAAAGAAAACTACCTTCCTTTCTTTCAACACATAAACTTTTAACATCTTTTGGTTCCAATAAAAGATGCCAAATTTAAAAAATGAACTTGCAAATTATATGCATATTGAAAGCGAATGGCACCTGAATGGCTAAGCTTTAGTCTGCATTAAATGTTAACTTGTTAAGTGGGCACATATGCACTTTTTTTTTCAGGACAGAACATACAAAGAACATTGTTGTAAAACTAATTGCTGGTGTAACCTCAATTACAACTAAATCCTTTATTTTACTATGAAATCCTCTGTAGACCTTTTGCAGACACACCCCTCACCTCTCAATTAAATATTTGATGATAGAACGCAGAGAACATCCAGTGAGAAAATAAAAAAGCTAGTAGTTATGTAGAAATAAGTAGTTTACTTAGATGGGAGTACCTCAACATAGCTCACAAGGCTTGTCCACATGCGTTTTTTGACCGCGTCCACTCATGTCTATGGGCGGAATCAGCTGCAGGCGCCAACCGCCCAAGTGGGGACAAGGCCATTTAAAGTAATGGAAGCAGCCTGCCACGGTGCGGTTAAGTGGGGACAATCCCTAAAGCCCCCCATACACCTTAAGATCGATCCATACAATCTCCATTAGATCTACCAACAACTGTATAGTATAGTGGCCTTCCTGATAGAACACATAGTGATTGGAAGGTTTAGAAAGGTCCTCATATTACATGGTTTTGGTAGTACAAAATGTGATTGTACAGAAATTGTATGGAAAGATTGTAAGGGTATGGGGGCCTTTAGGCACAGAATGTTGCATTTAAAGTCAATGTTACGATTTGGCTGTTTATCAAGTATTCGGATTATGTCCTCCTCTTCCATTGGTTTACTCTTTTTTTAAATATTGTCTTAAATAAATGTTTTTTTTAACAACGAGCTTTATAAATGGGTTTGAGGCATGATGTGACTAATAGAAAAATACAATTGTATATGAACATAATGTAATGATCCTAACAAAACATACCACACCCTCATAGAGATGAGTTCCTGGTTTGGACGTTGGTATACCGCCATTTGCTTAGTTAGCCTGGATGGTCTGATGCGGAGTTATTGATTCACAAGGAGAGAAGGAAATCCATTTTAAATAAGGATGTTATTTGTAAGCAAGCAATACATTTGTAGCCAAACTCATAAAAAATTGTTCCAAAATGGCTTTTCTTTTACTGTTAGTGGTAACTATTTAGAAATGCTGAGCCAGGCTCTTATCACCTCTTCCATATTCTGCATTATCTTATCTCATCCCCTGGAGGTCAGCACTTGATGAAAATCTTATGACCTTGTAGCAGAAGGTGGGGTGATCACAAATGACAGATATATTTCATCCTAATTATCAGAATTAATCATGTTTTGCTGACATACATGGAGGTGTTACCACTGATGCTCTGTTTTTTAGCGATGCATATTGGGCCTGGGACATAACGAATATTTATTTTCTATACATGTTGAATAATTTATTTAGCGTTGGTAATGTATGCCAAACACATACAATTTGAATTAAAAAGCATAGTGATATAATAACTCCTGTAACTTATGTATTGGTTGTTGACTGATCTAGTATCTTTTAATGCAATTTTGCTTTTTCTAGGGTCGACTCCCTGTAAAGTGGATGGCCCCAGAAGCACTATTTGACCGCGTGTACACTCATCAGAGTGATGTGTAAGTACCATTTATGCTTTTTTTTGGTTTTTGTTTATTTGCTTTTTATGATTCTTAAAAGTAACCAATTATACAAAGTAAAACATTCATCTTTCCATTTACAACCATAAGCCTGACCAACACAGCAGATGCACAATATCTGAGTACTTTGATCAATGTGATATAAATTCTGTACACATGCATACAATAGTTTTCTGGATAATATCTAGCATCTGTACAGTGCTCATTCATCAGATTGCTTGTTATAGATCTAATATGCATATGCTTACATAGAATCCCCCTCCCTGATGGAGTGGGTTTGAATGTTTCTACTCACTCCTGTGCCTTTTGCCTGTATATCTGCTGCATCCGATTGTAAGCAACTGTTGTCTGAGTCCTGGACTTGGCAACATTGCAGTGAAATGTACCTTTCTCTGTACACATAACTCTCTTTTCTAACTTAATTTGCTTGTTGCTCTTTCTCCCAATAGCTGGTCGTTTGGCGTATTAATGTGGGAGATTTTTACACTGGGAGGCTCACCATACCCTGGCATTCCTGTTGAGGAACTTTTTAAGCTGCTGAAAGAAGGTCACCGGATGGATAAGCCAGCCAACTGCACCAATGAACTGTAAGAATTATTTAGTTTCATTTAGGCTGAGCCTTTTGTTTCCATTTTTATAATGAATATAGAGAGAATGAGAGTCATTTATCAGCAAGTTCCTGCTTCTTTCTGATTCAATCTTTTGCTGCTTTAATCGTACTTGTCTTGTAACGTTTGGTGATTTGTGGTGTTTACTGTGAAACATGGAGTACCATCCATCACCGATGAAGCCTGCTTCCCATGAGTTTGATTTGCATATCTCTAACTTCCTCCCATTGAGCCATTTAAAATGAGGACCATGTAAAGCATTAAATACTAACTACCAAATGATGGTAACTACTGGGCTTTTTTAATTTATTTATTAAAGTCATCGGTCATTGTAGCCTAATTCTAATGAAGGTTCTGCTGAAGTTATATTTTTTGCTCTTTAGTAATATTTTTTATTTCTTTTGCGTTTTGTATTTACCTGACAGTAATTTATAGCACATCAGAGCAGAAGGTACTTTATGTATTTGACTTGCCCCTTTGCAACATTTAGTATTTTTTTATATATACATTTTTACGAAACAAAAATTATTAGCATTGTACAGTGTTAGCCAATCAAAAATATTTTGTTCTTAAAAGGAAAGGCAGACAAAAAAATCCATGTGTCATACCCTTTAAGTGGCTAAAACAATTTACAAACCTCAAGTTTTAAGAACACTGCAGTTCCTTTTTCTGACATCAGAGTGAGATTCAGCCTAATGAAAACACCGGAAGATCCAGAAAGCATGCTGTTTATAAATAAAAAAAAAAGGATCTTGCTCACTTTGTAAACTTGATGTGCTGACACAACATGTCTCAAAATTTTAATTATATTAAGGGCCCCCATACACCTTTTACTTTCTTTGTCAGATTTCCTTTAGATCTCCTTTTGTTTTACCAAAACCATGTAATATGAGGGACTTTCTAAACCATCAAGTCTACCTGTGTTCAATCACAGAGGAACTGGCACTACATAGTTGTTGGTAGATCTAAAGGATATCTAACAGGATATCTAAAGGTTTATGGCCAGCTTAAGAGTTAAAAAAGCTTCAACTTCTGACATTCTCAGTGGCTAGCATTGACATGCTGTCTGACAACTTATCAAATCAAGATAAAAATTCTACATTAGTTGGAGATGTACTGCATATCTGGTGGTCTTGTCCCATGCTGTCCCATTTCTGGGGCAGAGTATCCAAACTACTAGACAAACTGTCCAGCCAAAGGTTTCCAAGGGATCCGTGGTCCATGCTCCTCCATCTTAAGCCGGTGGGCTTTATTACATTTTTAACACAAAATGACATCCTTTGTCCTTCTAGCACAAGGGAATTGACAGAAGGGTCAGAGCAAAGATGATAAAAAAAGAAATTATATATAAAACAATATTCATAAATAGTGTATTTTATTAGTAAACATTAAGTATGGCCATTAGGAGACCTGATCATCCTTTAGGAATTATATCCCCTTATGCCAGGGAATTAGCAGAGAGGGGCTAGAGCGTCTTTACACCAAGGTGACAAAGGGCCAAGTTAAAAGGCCAGTTTTGGCCCTGGGCCTTTGTTTGCCCATGGCTGTTCTAGCATCTAAACAAACAATAGCCCACTCTTGGACATGGCAACTGACTATTCTCTGAGGTTCGGAAACATATGGATTCCTTTTTTATTAATGAAAAATTTACCAGTATTTTACTGGACAAACATCTAAAAATGTGGTGGTCATGAATTTCTAAGGCCCACCCCACTTTATCTAACCAAAGAGTATCCCTCCTATTATTGAATCAGGCTTGCCTCTGCCCTTTCCCAACGTGCTCTTTATGCGGAATCATGTTCAGATGCCTACCCACTTTTGGTCCCTCCACCCTCCTCTTTTTAAGGGTGTGGGATATAGCCCTGACCACCACCCCTTCCCTTTCCCCCCTTAGTTCCCTTTCCCGAGTTCCCATCGGTGGTACCCAAATCTGAAATAGAGAAGCAGGACTGGAATTAGCCATGTGGTATGCAGACAAAGCACATTCTAATAGGAGGAAAGAACACAGTGAGCAGGAGGATAATGTTGGGAGTCTACTTCTCATATTTGACTGTCCGGTCAGCAGACATTACTAGATTCCATAATTGTAAATGGTATCATTTACCTGACTGTGCTATGTAAAACCAAGTTCCCTTGTATGTATTTTATTTGTTTTATTAGTAGTTTGCCTTGGGTTCAGTTGACTAGTACTCTTCTGTTATACATTGTTCATCTCCATAACCATACCTTTACGGTAGCACAATATAATATCCGAGTATTTATTTTTTGTCATTTCAGTATTCATTTACTGTTCAGAAATGACATTAGATTCATATTTCGAAGACTGAGATACAAGCAGTCATTTTAACATGTTAACCCTGTGGGCAGAATAAATCTGAAATTCCAAGTCTTCCTTCTCATGTTTTGTGTTAGCCGCTTGTCTGATATTAAATCATTGTGATTAATGGCTGTGGAATCAAAGCTGGACGAAGCATTTACATCTGTTATCTCTGTTTCATCTATATATCACTTTTCTGAACTTTTCTGGGCTCATTGATTAGTAATCTCCAAATACATTACCAGCCTTGGCATATGCCGATGATTTAATGGTCTTGCGATTGTATAATATGTCCTTACGGAGTGCTTTCTGCCTGACAGACCTGACCATAGTGCATCTTTATTTCTCCAGGTACATGATGATGAGAGATTGTTGGCACGCCATTCCCTCACACAGGCCTACCTTCAAACAGCTGGTGGAGGACTTGGACCGAATCCTCACGCTTACCACCAACGAGGTTAGTACAGTCATCTAAGTTTGCTGATGCCAGTCTGTTCCAATAATTGTTGCCTGTAAAATAGTTTGTCTTAATCACTTAATATCAAAATAACATATAAAGGATTCTGGGGGGATGAAAAGACACAGGAGTCCATGACTGCATATGTGTTTACCTATCCCACTCTATAGGAGAGTAGATACTAAAACTCTGAGAAGGTTTTCCTTTTGGTTATGAGCAACTAGTCATTGTAATTGCATTGTAATTCCATAAGTTAGACCAATTTTTTTTAAAACAAATTGTTTTTTTCATTTTCTCCACAGGAATACCTCGACCTCAGTGCTCCACTGGAGCAGTATTCTCCAAGCTTCCCAGACTCTTCATGTTCTGCATCATCATCTGGGGATGATTCCGTGTTCTCCCCTGACCCCATGCCACATGAACCTTGCCTTCCTAAATTTCAGCACGTAAATGGGGTGAAAACATGAGGCAACTTGCGTTCTGCAGGCCACTTTAACAGACTGCTGATAATGTTGACACATTCTGCAGAACGCCAAGGAACATGGACCTCTGTAGAGGAGAAATAAGGCGGGAGAGGACACAGGGCCAAGTCCACCCAACATTCTCCTGCCATTGGAACAATGGGATCATGAGATTACAGGAGAACAACATGGACCACCCCCGACCAATACTTGCAAAGAGACAGCAAGAAGATTCACTCTGGTCAGCGATAGGGGGATAAAGTCCACCATTTGGGATGGCGCACCGCCTCGGCAAGACTGTTTTCAGTGAACTCAAGGCTAAATTAATTCTATTTTTGCCTTTCTTGTTAATTTTGTAATATTTTGAGAAAATATATTCCAGCACTCAAATCCCTTCCATTCTTCACCAGAGCACATATACAGCATTATCGCTGTTGGATATAAATGTAAATATATTCAGAATATGTATAAATATATATTATATATTTACAGTGAATTATTTTTTTGTATTGATTAAATAACTAATAGAAAAGAACAAACAAGCTCTTCTATGCTGGATAGGTGGACCTTTATGTTGGTCTCTGTGCTCTCCTATCCAGCAGAGAACGGATATATATGGTTGATTTTTAGGATTAAAAAATCCTTTTTTTTTTTTTTTTAATTGCTGAAACAAAGTTTCACGTTTTGGGGCCACCCGAATAACCCTTTATGAAAAGGTCTTTACTAAGTATTTGTAAACATTCCAAAATAAATGTATTAACCTTTTAAGTACAGAGAAATCCATAGAACATTCCAGAGTTCTTTGAGTTTAAAGGTGTAAAATATTGGTATTTCGGTATTGTATATGACATTAATAAAAAAAATGTTTAGAATGAGTCCTATAGAGTAAAGCTTATGACGACTGTATTGTAAAAAGATTTATATGATATTTATGCTGTAAACAGAAAGAAAGGTTGCTTTCGTAAAAAAAAAAGTCTATTTGTTTCTTTTCACTTCAGTTAAGAAGTAAGGGTCCCCATACACCTTTAGATCTCTCTGTCAGATTACCTTTAGATCTCCTTTTGTTTTACCAAAACCATGTAATATGAGGGACTTTCTAAACTATCAAGTCTACCTGTGTTCAATCGCAGAGGACCCGGAACTACATAGTTGTTGGTATATCTAAAGGATATCTGACAGAGATCTAAAGGTGTATGGCCAGCTTAAGATTGTGAAAGGGGGGTGGGGGGGGAGGGTAAGGATGTCCTGAATCTGTAAATAAAATGGCTAACCTAATTCTCTAGTCTCTTCCAGGGTTTTACCTCTGGTTTGTGTGCGGTTGTAGCAGGCAAAGTGGCCAGAACACTGTGATTGTTAATGCATTAATAAGATATGCTGATATTTTATAAATCTTGGTAGACGTAAGAACTGAATTTGTTGCAATGGTGTATTTTGCCAGTTTTGGTATATGTGCAGCAGGATTTAAAGCTGAGTTCCAGGCAAACCGTAAAACACACTAAAATCTGCTTTAATCAATCTATTTGTACCTTTTATAATTCCAGTTCAGAAATGTACACAGCTCAGCCACACTGTATGCCCCTTGTCTTGTAGGACTGAAGACCACCTTTTCTATGCTGCAGGTCTTGTCCCTCTTTCCAATCTCTGAATGGACTCTCTTCTCCTATCAGCGTGTTCCTTTTAAGCACATGAGCACTGTAACAAATGATTGGCTTCATTTCCTTCCCTTCCTTCTCTGTCTCTTAACTTTTCTGTACAGTCAACACGAGGAGGCCAATCGATATCAGGCACTTACACATCATGCATTAAAAAAGACTTATTATTGAATTCAAATTTCTAATAATGTTTGCCTTTCATGACTGCCTGGAGGTCATCTTTAAACAAGGTTTATACACTCTCACCCCTTAATTTACCTCTGATAAGTTTTTATTGCTAAAACAAATGCTGTACAAATAAGTTTGTTTAAACGTGATCACACTTGCGTCAAGGAGTTTTTTTTACAGGTGTACTTAAGGAAGAGTTTTATTCTAATAAAAGAAGTCATCCATACAAATCATTCCTATATTTCTGATGGACTTGAGTCAATTTGTTCGTATTATTTTTGTTATATATTACTTTTTGAAGCTGGGAGAGGGCAACTTAATAGAAAAAACTGACTTCTGCCTTCACTCCCTAAACCAGGGGTCGGCAACCTTTTTGACTGATGGTCCAAATTGGCTTCTTAAATTTGATAAAGGGGCCGGACCAAGAGCCTGTAAGGCTGATCCGCCATAGGTGTGCATTCATGCATCAATGGCATCACTAATGATGGCGGTGATGTGTAAAAAGGACGTTGTTATCTTACATTTCTAATTTTTAAAAAGATAATTCCTAGAGACTGTTGTCACCATTAAGATGGACCCACAGTGTCATGATCACGTCACTGCATCGTCCCCAATATTTGGACACCTCTAGGCATTATGTGCACTTGCAGAGGGGAGCATATTTGCAACAAGGAGACAAAGGGCCGGAAAAAGCTAAACGGGCCGGATCCAGACCCAGGGCCTTATTTTGCCCACCCCTGCCCTAAACCCATGTAATTGTGGAAGCCTTTGCTAATAGACATATTTGTCGAGTATCTTGAATTGAAGTCAGTGCTGGCTGTACCTTTTAAACAAGCTTTTGGCAAGTATCATGTAGAGAAAGCAACACTTTTACTCCGCTTTACAATTCATACGTTTGTTTATTGTCAAGTTTAAATAAATTGACAGCAGCAGACAGGCCAAAAACCACACAGAGCCCTTTGAATAAAAATCTATTGCCATTTATAGTGGATTGCCATGATTAATAAAGTCCGGGCCAAATTTATACTTCCTGTCGTCTTGGGCCAACCCTTCAATTCTACAGTCTGTTGGCTGGCCTTCGTAATGATCTAATGCCAATAGAGGTACTGCCAAAGCGGGGTTGAGAGACTAAAAGAGAAACTTTGCCCTCTCTATGTCAATATCCTTTGACCTGGTTACTTAAACATCATGGTAAGCTGTCACATCACTATACTTGTTAGCCCAGGAGTTGGGTCTAAAATGGATAAACTGTAAATACTAGTAAAAAGTACCAAACGTATTGGAAGGAAGGTAGTCCAGGACCGTGTTGTACAAACAGCAACATGTTGGTTGGGACTGGCAGCCCTACCATCCTAAGACATGGTCAAATTGCTGCAGAAGTCTACCCTTATATTGCTCAACTACTGAACCCTAGATGACAGCAGGTAGCCACAGCTTTCTCTCATCAACAGATGGTCATTTTAAATATGAGTAGCTCAGTCCTCAAAACTGTGCTATCAGCTGCTATATTTCTTGTATTAAATATTTCAGGTATGTCCACATGTCCAAAAAAATAAAAAGTCCAAATCTTCAGTCATATTTTTTAACGCGTTTCCAATTAACCTTCTGGGTGTTTAGCCCGAGTTAACTCGGGCTGAAGAAAGTTGCTTAAATGGATCAGCCCGAGTTACCTCGGGCTGTTGTTACCTGCACCCAGATGGCTTGCAGGCAGCCCAGAGACTTCCTGCTCTTCTCCTCCGTGTCCCCAGCTGTCTGATCTTCAGATGGCGATGATCGTGATCGTGCCGGTGGGTGCGCGATGACGTCATCGGGAGGGGGAGGGGCGCGAAGTTCAAAATTAAAAAAATATATATTTTTTTTATTTATTTTTTTTGCTCCTATAGTTTATCGTTATTTGACATGATTGGAGTGTTTTTTTCGCTCCAATTCATGAAAATTAAAAAAACACATTTTAGTAAAAAACCATATTTGCTTATGATGAGGTTTCTTTAGGTGGATTTGATGGATTGATTTTTCTGTATTGCAATCAAGTCAAATATAAGGAAAAAGCAATAATAATTAGTAAAATACTTTGTAATGTAAGGGGTGCGTCCACGCGTCTTTTTACCACGCGGGTGGCGGTAAGTCGCAGAGGGAAAAAGATGCAGAGGACACTTCCATCAAATGACTGGCTGCACAGTGTCCACTCTGCGCGATATAGTGGTGCATCCGCGGTGATATAATGAAGTGCGGGGATTTGCGGTCTTCATTGCAGCACCACACATTGCCGCCAGAGGACACCTCCAGTTCACCGGAGATGTCAATGGAGGTGTCCCAAGACGCGGAAAAACAGCGCCCATCTCCTGCATGAATTGCAGTAGGACGCAGTTTTTTCTGCATTTTGGCTCCGCTAAATCAATAGGGAGCACTCCCCAATGCAGCAGGAGCGAGCCCTAAGCCATGGGCCAGCAAATGTGCTAGGTTGCGACTTGGTTCCCTGCGCGGTTATCTGTCAGTCTTGGTTGATTTAAAAAATGAATTCTAGTTTGAGCAGATTTTTGTGTTAAATATTTTTTAAAATCACATTTAATGATCAAATAAAATATAAAAGCGTTTAAAACTTTATATATTCAGGATGTCTACTAGACCCGTGTTTTTGGTCAGCTACAGGCCTACAACATATTTTTTTCAATGATAAACAGCGTAACGCTTTTGGTACAGAAATCTGGACCTCGGTGAAACGCTCAGGAGGTTAACACAATAGCTCCCGATAATACAGTTCTGCACATTCCAACATACAAAAGGTGTGTAGGATGATGTGAATGTTAATACCCCCACCCCCAAACACATATGCTCTATTTAAATAGTCAGTTGGGAGCATGTTGTTCCAAATGCCTGGGAAGGTGGCAATGGTCAGTGATGTCTCTCTTTAAGGGAGGCTGCTTTAAAAAACCGACCATCTGAATTAGTACGGAAAGGGAAGGTTACCATTTTCTATGTATCATTTTCCATTCCTGACCCATCTCTATGGCAGCACAGTGCTTCCTAAATTTGAAGCACCATGTTTTGCAAACATGGATTCAACTTTTACTGCAAGACCAAATAAAATTGGGAATGGAGTTGTCAGCTGAGTATGTCCAGTAATGACAGATCCATTAATCGTTGTGGTTTCCAGGTTGGGTATGAGTAAAGTGTTGTACAGATGCTATATAATTGTCACCCGAGAAGTAGAAATATTCTGGCAGATAACATTATTTTTTCAATCATGCGGCAGAATGCATCATTGAAAGACCATCTTGCCCATCCTCTGCTGTTTCCAATGGTGAGGATTCTGTAGGGTGCTGCTTGCTTGTGTACTTGTAAGCTTAAGAAAGAAAGATTTGATTTATTTAGAATCAAGTCCTTAAATAAGTATTTTTCCCAATATACTTACTGAATTTTTCCCCGCAATATAAGATACACCGGACTATAAGACGCACCCCAAAGTTTTGGAGAGAAAATTAGGAAAAAAAAAAAACAAGCACAGCCTTTCAGATATCAAGTGAATATACAGAATGTTCCAGCAAAGTAGGCAGGAGTGGGCCATGCAGTATTCACTCTATATTCCTCCAGCCAAAAGATCAGTGCCAGGAGGGATGTCTTTGCTGCAGCAGAGTGTGCAGGGCTGAAACTTCAGCATGTATTTATACACTAGCAGTACCCATTCTCTGAACACACTGACCAACTTATGGAGAGACACATTTTACAATCTAGAACTGAACAACTTACCCATGAGCAGCTATTATATATGGTAGGAGATATTGTTATTATTTATTTATATAGCATCAACATATTACACAGCGCTGTACAATACATTAGAGTGGAAAAACAACACAGGATAGTACATACAGGTACAGGTTATGACACAGGAGGAGTAGAGGACCCTGCCTGGTCGGCTTACAATCTAATAGGTTGGGGAACAATGTATACAATAGGTGTGGGGGGGGGGGGTACTGGCATGGTTGTGATGTTAGAAATGAGAAGGTGGGTAGGAGAGGCTAAAGAGGTGAATTTTTAGAGCTTTTTTAAAGGTGGCAAAGGAAGATGACACCAAGACAGCAAGCTTGTGGAATAGGGGAGATGATGGTGTTATTTACTGTAAGTGAGATGTTGGGGGGAGGCTTGGAGGGTGACGGGCAAAGATGATGAGTTCTGTTTTGCTCAGGTTGAGTTTTAGGTATCTGTCAGCCATCTATGAAGAGATGGCCGATAGGCACTGAGAGATGTTGTCCAGGACAGAGGGCGTAAAGGCCGGGGGAATGAGTAGACTTGGGTGTCATCAGCATATAAATGGTATTGCAGACCAAAGGATGAGATGATTTTGCAAAGGGAGGCGGTATAGAGGGAGAATAGGAACGGACCAAGGACTGAGCCTTGTGGGACCCCAACAGGAAGTGGGGTTTGAGAAGAAGAGGAGCCATTGAAAGTAGTTTGGAAAGAGCAGTTAGTAAGGTAGTAGGGGAACCAGGAAGATCGCGAATACCAATAGAGTGCAAGGTCTGTAGAAGAAGATGGTGATCTACAGTGTCAAAGGCAGAGGAGAGATCCAGCAGAAGAAGCCGGGAGAAGTTGCCTTGGCAGCGAGCAGGTCATTGTCAATTTTAGTGATGGCGGTCTCAGTGGAATGAGAAGACCGAAAGCCAGATTGGAGGGGGTCAAGGAGGGAATTCACAGTCAGATAGTCAGTGAGTCTTTTGTATACAAGGTGTTTAAGCAGTTTGGAAGCAAAAGGAAGAAGAGAGATCGGTTGGTAGCTAGAGGTAAGAGAGGGGTCAAGTGATGGCTTCTTCAGTATGGGGAGGACTATGGCATGTTTGAAGGATGATGGGAAGATACCAGTGCAGGGGCAAGGGTGGTAGAATGGGTCTTAAGTAAATCAGCGGGTATAGGGTCAAGTGGGCAGGTGGTGAAGGGAGAGGAACGAAGCAGAGAGGTGACTTCCTCCAGACTAACTGAGGTAAATGAGGTGAGGCAAAAGTTACAGGAGGATGGGATTGGAGGAGGGGAGGAGGGTGTGGTTGGCAGAAATATCAATTTGTATTGCTGCAATCTTGTCTTTGAAATATGTGGGCAGGTCCTGAGCAGAGAAGGTGGCAGTGGGAGGAGGAGGTGTACGATTGAGAAGAGAGTTGAAGGTGCCAACGTCCAGATATGAGTCTGTGCCACATAATTTATTTATTGCAATGCAGAATGTTAATGAAAATACACAACTCATGCTATGTAATTGTAAAATGTCTCTCTCCATAAGTTGGTCAGGGTATTCAGAGAATGGGTACTGCTAGTGCTAATGCAGGATAAGAGCTCTTCTTGATATTGCTCCGAGGAGGGTTGGGACTAAAAAAAATATTTTACATGGACCATAAGACACCATTGATTTAATGGTAATTTCCATATTTTGAGAGATCAAAACATATGTAGGCCCTGGACAGAAAACTAAAAAACTAAATAAAATAAATTGATATGCTAAACATATCCTTTTTACATTAATTTTTTTCAGTGGCTATGGAAACAAGCAAAATGGGTGGTAAGGTGCAGTGCAGTACTCAAATGCTCTCAAATGTCCTGCTCCTAAAAGAGCTATGGACTAGGTAGCCTGGGGACAGGCAGCCAAAGCTACCAAGCCCTGGAATTCCCGTTCCCTGGGTGGCAACGACTAGAGTCCAGTCTGCCAAGTTGTAGGAACCATTGAGAGGGTCCCACGTCTTGGATGTGGAAGGGACTGCTTAGTGCTCTGGCGCGGCAGTCCCTTCCTACCTCTTTCTAGAGTTTAAATCCTGAAGGACTAGTGGATAAAACAAACGTTCAATGTGGGGGCAACGGACTACATAAAAATAAATATGTGCCCTGTGTTTAAAAAGCCTTCCGAGCCAGCTAATAAGGCTCCTCTGGTTGTGGCCAAGAGGCCAGAGAAGTTCATTCTAGATCATTGCCACGTTATTCTCATACTTGTGTATTTGGCCAGAGCTATAACAGACATTGGTGAACTTACACTCACACATTTTTTTATCATATATTGCTAGTTGTTAATACTATTCTTAGGCTAGCCATACAAGTTATGATTCCTCCTGCTTTGTACAATCGATGGTAACTTGGGATCACAAAATTGACGATCGGACATAAAAATACCAACATGTCAGAATACTGTTCGATCGATTCCTTGTTTAAATTAGATTCTTTTAGGTGAAATGGGCTGGCACAGATTCCTAAACATTCAATCATGGATGATTGGTCGGGAATTGAACAAAAATCGCAATATGTATGGCCAGCTTTTGAGTTCCACGCTTGAAATAACCTGTATCCATTTAGTATACACAGGGGTGCACATAACCTTTTTAGTGAGCTCCTCAGATAAGTACCAAGAGATGGTTTTTGGTACTCTTCCCATATGTAGGGTGGTCTTCCTCACTGTCCTCTGCGTCAGCCTCCTGCATGATAGATTCTGCTGCTCCTTGTTCCTGATTGAGCCTCCGATTAGCTGTCTCCATCCACAGGTCACCAGCTGGCTTTGGGCCTTTGTAACTCTCACAGTACAACACCATTTGAACCCCCAGATCTCATACCTCAGTAGTGCAACCCTGACATACACGGTCTCCATGCAAAGCAATGGGCATCAACTGCGGTTTACTGTCATGCCCGTTTTCAAGCGGGATTGATTGGTCCAGCTCGAAAACAGGGATGGCCGCATATAATACAGATAGATGGCCATGAGCCCACCGTGCGCTCAAAGCGCCCATCGATCTGGCCCATATCTACACGTGTGTTCCTGGCTAGCTTTTGTACTGGGGGGCCAGTTATAAAAAAAAGAGGGACCTTGTGGTATATTCTGATTCCTTTGATGCTCCATAACTGCTTTAGATAGATCAATTCTGTGTATTTTGTGCCCCACTACAGTTAAGTAAAAAGACTTGTTCCTGGCAGTAAACCTAATATTCTTTTGTTGAGTATTCACGTTGGTGCCAGTTCTTTGTAGTTTGTACGTTGCTATTAATGCAAAGCTTATTTGATCAAAGTTTATCTCCATTGTTCTGCTATCGAGCCTCTCCCTGCCTTCAGATCCATCTAGTCACCTCCGCACAGCAGAACAGGAGGGAGGACATGTGGAATATAGAAGGGCTTCTAGGTTTTTGTAAGGCGGGAGAGCTTGTCTAGACACGCTTACCTGGCAGGCTGGGCATTCTATTCTCAAACTGTTTGTGAAATCGACATGTTATTTGAGGAGAGGCAGCCCTTGCTGTTGATATTAATGTGTGTGTCAGTACAATATGTAGCACAATCTCTGCAATACTTGCACATTCTCCATGTTTCGTTTCTTTGAAGACCCTACAAGTACAGAAAAAAACTGTTCATATGCCAAAAATGCACTCAGCTCTTAATTTCCTATTGTGAGCTGATAGCATGCAGCATTTTTGTGGACTGAGTGGTGTCAGCCCCACCTAGTACTATGTTATACCACTCTATCGCACCCATTGCTTGCATTTCCAAACGACTGGCAGTAACTGACTTTTAGTCCTAAGGACTTGGTGAAATTTTTGAGTGAACGTGTCCTAGGTCCTACTTAAGCAGGTAACACACATGTAGATATGCGGGCTCACGGCCATCTATCTGGCCCATATCATATGCGGCCAGCCCTGTTTTCGAGCGGGACCAAGGGATATCGGACATTACTGTAATCTGCAGCCGATGTCCATTGCTTTGCATGAAGACAGCGGGTCTCAATGCAAAGCATCGTCGGAGCTAGAGACATAGCAGTGTCTCCAGCTCCTCCTATATTGGGCAGCAGCGTGATGACATCATCGCGCTGCTGCAGGGAACCTCGAACGGCTCCAATATGAGCCGTGTGTGCGCTGCTTTACACATATTGTTTAGCTTATTGAATTTGCCCTAACAATGGCTCAAGGCCATATGAAAAACTACTGGGCACAACAGTACAGCTACTCATAATCCAATATTTATACAGTAGTTAAAAAAAGTCTTTATTAATACATATAAGGACCACAATTGACATATAACAAAACAATGTCAATATACAAAATTACTAAAATAGTTAAAATGAATCTTTAATGGTACAAATTACTGTACCGGCTGTTGACATATTTCATTGTTCTGTAATTGATAAATACCAATAAATATATTCTTTAAACCCCCAAAAAATGAACCTTTAGGTAGACATTGGATATTGATCTCCAAAGAGGTTACCCAATTACTCTACAAGAGATGCTTGCATTCATAGTAAATCTTTGATAAGAATAATAATAATTGTAACAGTGCTACCAACACCTTTCACCCCTAGTGCTTCCTCAGGGGAGACTTTCACTATACAAAGCAAATTGCAAATCATCAATATATCTGTATATCTATAACTCTGCCAACATCATACATTGGATATAAGTCACATCTGTTGTACATGAAATAATAACATAAGTATCAGTCACATCCCTTGTCCAAGTGATACAAAATGGTTACTTACTGATCACTTACATTGTATATCCAATTGGTTATTCCAAGTGTTACATGTACTATGTCAGGAAGAAGGTAGGTCCCCTCAAGGTTGGGAATTTAAGTGGAATGTGGGGATATAAAAATTTTGTACTTGAGTTTAAGCTCTATTAACCTTGATAAGTTTTATAATATATAAAACAAGTTTTTATTTAGGACCCGTAGTCCACATGCAGCAAATAGATATAAAAACATGGCAATAGCATGGCAGACAAAGACAGAACCTGCGTTACATATACAGTTCCACAATAAGTTACAATAATAGCACATACAGGATAAAATTAGGACACGAATAGAGATACGCGTGTGCTCTGGTGGTTATAGCAACATGTTTCGCCTCCTATAGAGGCTTTTTCAAGCTGCACACTTTGTCCTTGCGTGAGAAATTAAAGACAGGAAACCTGTTCAGGGTAAGGATGGGTGGTATGTCCCTCTCGAGAGAACCTGGTCCCAGAGATGGGGAGCCCCTTCCTATGGGCACTTGATGATGTCCAAACCCCCAGTGGGGGATGGTCATATGAGCTGGTCAAGCCAGAAATTGCGACTCATATGGAGATAAGTCCAGTCTTGAAATGACGTGCTGACAGTGTGGAGATTAAGAGTCAGGTTAAGGAAGGAGAGGCTGCCCAAGCAGTCCTCAGGGTGCCCAGGTGCAAAGACAGGGCCTCCTGTGTGGCACTTCCAGGTTACTGCATCCCCTGTTACATTGTTACATGTAATAAATGCAACAATTGATAAAAAGTCATTGCCTAATAAAAACATGTCTATAGAAATTGTTGCTCAAACCAACGATACATTAAGATATTAAATGACTGAGGATATAACTGCGTCTACATATTTTGAGACTTTCAAATTCTTACATCTGAATAGCACACATATTGTTTAGCTTGTCTCTTTTACCAGCTTCACTAAAAAGAAACTCGAATTTAAACTCCAGCCATGTTAACTTTACTGAACAATGTGAGCTCTGACACTATGCTTAATGCTCCCCATACATGCTTAGATTTCCACCAGATTTTTCGGCTGCTCATGGTGGTCGATCGGACGAAAAATCGGGTGCAGCTCTAATGCTTAATTGGCCACCAAATCGATCTAAGCCATTATGGACATGTCCATAATTCTTAGATTGAATTCAATACTTTGCATGGGGAGAACACAGAACCGCCTGCCTCCTAAGCTGTTGAGCAGAACCACCTTCCTCTCCCTTTGTGCAGGCTGTGATGCCAGAGGAGAGGATGCCAGCTCAGCCTGACAGAGCTGCCAAGCCGATCAGCCGCCCTGACAGGTGGCCCAACGGACATGCCCAAAGTGCTGGCACACAAAGGGTGCCATTTTGACTAGGCAGTGTGCCAGGAGTACTATTTTCCCAAGGATAAATTTTTGCCCGATTGACAGCACATGATGACATCATCACACGTGGTCAATCGGCCAAAAAATCACATCACAATCTAAATGTGTATGGGGAGCTTTCGACATTGCAGTAAATCAAAGGGCATTCCGGCCCTTATTTTTCACAGACATTTGCATATTAGACCATGCAATGACTAAATGCAATCTGTCAGATCCAGCTTCTTTACTGACACTAAGGCAAGGAAAGAGTTACTTTAAAAAGCTTTTGGTACCATAAAAGTTCTCCTTTGTTGTTTTCTTACCCGGCTGGAATATAAATGCTGGATTTGGAGCCAGGTGGCAGCCCTACAAACCCCACTGGGCAAGAAGAAGAGTTCCCACATCCCAGAATGAACAATTCCTTCACACTTCAGATGCTTCAAGATCTCTTCCTGTTGAATCTCCTAGACCTGATACTGCTGCCAGGCAAAGGAAACGGATATAGCGTTGTTCTGGAATAAAGTTACTGTTTGGTCTATGTGCTTTGTATTGTCATTAAGTTGGTTGTGTGAATACCAAACAGGGAAAGACAGACGGTCACTTGTTGCAGTGAAGCTTACTTTTACCTGGTGTATAGGGAAGAGAAGTAATTAGTAAGAGAGACAGTCTTTCCTAAGAATGCCGGGTATGCATTTTTATTTTCTTATATTATATTACAAGTACAGATCGTCCTTGGGAATATTACTCCTGGCACACTGCCTAGTCACTACCTGCATGTGCTTGCTCCTATCAAACCGATGAGGGCCAGACAAGGAGGGAAGAACCTGGCTTAACCCCACTCACAAATGAATGGATGAAACGCGTTGCAACATGGAATTCGAGCAAATGTTTTGTATCCCGCCAGGAATGTATAAGTGATATGGATTTTAGATCTTCTGAGCTACTATGTTATTTCAGGTGTGGATCAATCTCACAAATGACAGCCCATATGCAGAATATGTACAATGATAAAGGCAATACCCTCAGTAATCAGTCATATTTTTCTCTATGTAACATACAACATACTTGGTGCATTAAGCAACTGCTCCATTTCCCCTCTGGATATAATCTAATATTTATATAAATCTCAAATTCATGCTTTGGCTCAGTTATCCTGGTCACCATGAAATGAACGTGTTTTAACCATAGATGCCTTATTATGTTTTATACTTTCAGGTTATTGGGACATATCAGAAAAGTCTGCAGAAAAGGTTTAGCATTATTGGCTGGATCTGTAAGAAGTCATATGGCCCTGAAGCTCTTTTTTCTTCATCTTTGCAATGTTTTTGACTGTATGGTATTTATAAAGTAGATGGTGTATAAAAGATTTCATCTGATTCAAAAGCTGCTCATTACTGATTTTTTGATAGGGAAGTCCTATGTATCTGCAACACTTGTAAGACATGGAGGGTTCACCTGGTTTTGGCTAGAAGGACCAATGAGATTTCATCCCTGACAGGGCACTTGTGCTCCAGGGTGTTAGAGATGGGCCCTACCTCTTCAGGTAGGGGCCCATAAATTGATGCATCCAGTGTGGCTTTTTTGTTAATAAAAACACTTGTTGAGTGGTGGTTTGAGAGAAGCATACATGGGGATGTATAATACATGCCTGGATACTAGGATTCTTCTGGTTACTCCCATTTATGCCTTTTTAATGGATTATATGCATTTTTTATCTTCCAATTTGCACTGGAAACTACATGTTAATAGAAGTACATTAAGCCAGAGAGGCTGTATATATGCTCAAGTATAAATATTAACCAAGGTACCTAATTTTACCTGCAAAACTGATACCTAAGAATACAAAAATAAACCTGGGCTTCCAGGCTTATCATTTTTCTGGGGACTTTGGGCTTGTTTCCACTATACGGCGGGACCCCCTCCGCTAAGCGTATTGTTTGGCGGGGATCCCGACAGAGTACATAGATTTTTCCTGTACTTGACTACATTCGGCATCAGTGGAACGGTTTGGCGCTGTGAAACACAGCATGCGCTGAGCAGGTTAGTCTATGTGCTCCGTCGGGACCTCCCGCCAAGCAATACGCTTAGTGGAGGTGTCCCGACGTATAGTGGAAACCTAGCCTTAGGGTCTAAGTAGGATCCAATGGGGTGCCTTACCTGACTGCAGAACTAATATTCACGTCAATGGAGGCTATGCAATAGTGCAATCACTATGACTGCAACCATTACAAATATAGGGTACCTGTCACCAAGATAGAAATAGGGCCAATGCTGGCCGTTTTCTGTTAACATGTTTGGCTTCTTTATCTCTTCATCATAATACTGGATCTTGCAGAAAGTTAATTGGAATCCAGGGAATGTGAGATTTTCTTATTCTACAACCACAGTGTTTCCAGGAACAAACCCTCTAAAGAACAGACTGCATTCTAAGTCCAAGAACTGTAGCTGTATAAAAAACACAACATAAAGACAATAAAAAGAGATATTTCAGTAGTTAAATCCCTAAAGATGTTTAATGGGCACAAGAGTTACCCAAAATGCTCAGTAATATCATTATTTTAGATACACATCCATTGTCTGCAAAACAAGTATATATTTGGACACCTGTACTGCACAGTGTGTCTTTATCCTGGGGTGGACATAACTTTTTAGTGAGCTCCTCAGATGAGTACCAGGAGATGTTGTACTCACCCCATATGTATGTGGTCTCCCTCACTGTCCTCTGCGTCAGCCTCCTGCATGGTAGATTCTGCTGCAGATGGACCTCCCTGTTCCTGATTGAGCCTCTGATTAGCTGTCTCCATCCACAGGCCACCAGCTGGCTTTGGGTCACATGTAACTCTTACAGTACAACACGTTTGATCCCCCAGATCTCATACCTCAGTAGTGCACCCTGAAATTTTCTGGCTTAGTAACTAACCCCTGAGACCTGCAGTCCAAATGTCATCCATTCATAGTATTTTTCCAGCTGTCACACAGTGCTTTTCTCTTGTCAGATTTTACTCTTACATATGTCTGCTTTGACTTTCACCCCCACATCTCCAACACACTTAGTTCAATGTTTTTAGTTTATTAATGTATATTCCTAAATTTACACCCCGTACTGCAACTTTTCATAGTTATTCATATTTCCCTGCAGTTATCCCTGCAAGTGACATAAATTGTATACATTTAACTGCGGCCACCCAGACAAGGAGTGCCTCCAAGTTGTTAGTACGCATATGAGCTTTGTAACAATAATGCAGGTACGCATAGCTAGTTTGTGGCCCATTTTCAGTACCAGAATACCACTTATGTGCACTCCTGTCTATATCTGAGCTCTCCCTGTACAGACCATAAAAAAAGGGTGTTACATAACAAAATGTGGAAAAAGTGATGCCCCATATGTAAGACAATGTGCACCATGAGCAGCATCATCATGATGATCATCATCGTTATCATTATCAACATTGCTATTAATAAAAGTGTGTGACTTGACAGACATATTTTTAGACCTTATACACATTTTCAGGCTTCTTCAATATACTATGGGAATTTGTATGATAACCCATGCAGAGAATTTGCCTAATATCCACTACGTCCCCTAGCTGCAAAACTGCTAAAAATGAAAAAAGAATTTCCCAGCATGGCTTTCTTCTCACTTTCACAGACAGGAGAATCCCAGACACTCAATGTGCTGATGGGCCAAACCTAATTGTTTATTGTCTCAGAACTCTATGTTCTCTCTCCAAACTGTACAAGCGGCCAGTGGAAATGTTTCCCTTCCATACCAGACAGGCTTTTTGTGTGCTGATCTGAAAAAGAAAAAAAAATCAGCAATTGGTATCTAACCAGGCAAACTTGTATGTAGCTGGGCATATAGAATCTAATTTCTGCTACCAATCTCATTATTAACACCAGGACTTCATTACCAATAATAACGGTGGAGCTACTACCAGTCTAGCGGATCTACTGAAAGATAAAAGCCTAGGTACCAAAGCAGAAAAGCATGTCTGTACCCAGGAAGAAAAAAGCAGACTTTCCATGAGATTGGGTGTCTATTGGGAAAAAGCTTTCTTGTTTTGTTCTGCTTTTTTAAAAAAAAAATTAATGTAACTGCCATATTTCAGTGAAAATACAGAGACTTTGGTAAAAAGATGCTCTGGCTCCCCTCACTCGTTCACGGCATTGATCAGAGGTAAGGTGGACATTCAGACTCCTCTAACCATTATGCACACGCATTGCAGAGAACAGACAGAGGTGACCCTGATCATCTTTTCATCAAGGTGACAATGGGCAGATTAAAAAGCTCAAGCTAGGCACACAAGAGTAGATCTGTTAAAAGATTCAAGTACAATCTATCAACAGGCATGCTAATGGTGCTTGTTTCTTCTCTAATCTGTTTACAAAGCTACCCGTGTGTGCCCCCCATTACTTTGCATGGAGACGTGAATCTTCATGCAAAGTATTGGATTTCACCGGCTCCTGCCTCCTTCCTGTTCAGCCATCCGCTGTCAGTGTGAAGGGGCTGGAGCCAGCACTTCTCGGAAGCTGCTGCTGTGTGAGTGAGTCAAGCTGGATTTCTCCCCAGCTTGTAGCATGTTCTGATTCACACAGGCTGCAAGCTGGGGAGAACGGGTCCCCGGGGTCCCCATTGAACGGGAATCGATGTGCCCATGTGGTGCACATTGATTTCCATTCAATTGATCCCTGATCAATCACAGCGTGGTGACATCACCACACTGTGATTGATCGGGGGTTGATTGCACGGGAATTACCAGTGTGTGCCTAGCTTAAGCAGGCCGCACCTGGCCCCCGAGCCTTAGTTTGCCCCATGTCTGTTTTAGACTATAATTTGTCACAGATAAACTTGTTTTTTATTGTCTTTCTGGCTATGATCCTCCAATTGCCATCCCCTTATGACAATACTCTTACCAATGACAGAGGTATTGACATTGGTCACAGTAATGGTGGTTGGCTATGTTCTAGTTACAAAGAGAAACTAAAAAAAACACGAACTATTTCACTTTCATAGATATCATAGATCTAGTAGTGCAGCTTGGAGTTTCTGCAGTAAGTCAGGACACCCCATAGAAATTTCTCCAAAACAAAAAAAAAATGAAATTCCTTTCTGCCTTAAAAATTGCATACTGCTAGAGAATGTGTTAAAGCAACAAAATGAAATCTGGATTTGGTTTGTAAAAATGTGATATCTTCTCCGTTTCCGAACAATGTAAGGCATGATTTTGGAAACTCTTTGCGTTTAGGAAGATACACACTTTGGGTATGGTTGGGTGAGGTTGTTTTTTTTTATTAGTTAAATACTTTTTATTGTTTAATATAAAACCTCTATGGGTGAGGTAACTGAGCTTAAGTCAGACCAGAAGGACCAAATATCAAAGCACTGGCTGGTGGGGAGTGGGGTTGGGCCGAGGTATTTAGTTGAAATAGAGAGCCAATCCATACAAATGAGGGACATCTTGGAATTATGAATACTTAATCTTTAGAGATCTATACTACAGTGGCCAGGCATATCACATAGCTGTGCATCTTATTTCATGAATTTGTAATGTTTAAGGGCTTGTCCCCACAGTCGAAGCTGGCCGTGGGGCGGCACAGTCCCACCAGCAACCAGCCGCTAGCGGCTGTCAAAGATTACTAGCGGTTGCGGCAGCCACGTTTCATATCGCGGCCGCGGGCAGCCACGCAAGCGTGGTCAGCCCCATTAAAAACAATGGCCTGCAGCCACCGCTCGTGGCTCAAAACCGCGCCGCCGTGCAGCCAAATTCGGCTATGGACTTAGACGATTGCCAGTCGATTTTCACAGGTGATTTTTACAGGCAATTGTTTTTTTGAAACGCTACCATTATGAAAAAATTTACCTCTATAGAGCCTGCACGCACAATCACAAATTGCCTCCATTCATGTCTATGGACGCGATTAGAGGAAAATAATCATGACCGCCAACCACGGCCGTCAGAACACGGGGAGCCACGATTTGATCGCGGCCCAAAACGCAACCATGCACGATCCTATCAATGGGGAAAAGCCTAAGAGTAATGGGTAAAAATGCAGTATTTATGATAAACTGAAGAGGTGAGAAAAGTACTTTTCTGGTTACATGTTAACTTGGTCTGTTAATGGTGCATGAGCTACCTCTTCAAATTGATGGACTGCTTTTATACAACCATGTGTATTAACACAAAGCACCAGGACAGAACAGGTCCTGTTTAAAATGCTGCTTTTGTGTGTGTGTGTTTTTTTTATTGGCCACTAATAGATGCCTTATGTATGAAATACACCTTTGGCAACTACAATGAAGATAGTCTGCTCCGTTTTAAGCTGTTAGCACTTCCAATATTAATGGTGTAAATCCCTCCTGATGAGGCCTAAATTATGGCCGAAACGCGTTGAGGAATAATACACATCCTTGAGGAAGGAGAGTTTGTTTTTCACCACTCACATGCAAAATTGTGTTTTTATATATTTATTGCAACAATTTTATGGGTTACTCATCTGGACTCTGCTATGGACATGGAATTGTTTTTTTTTTTAATAGATTGAAATAAAGTGAATTTGAACACAACCTGGGTTGTGCCCTTCCCCACCACCCAAATCTAATGGGGCTAGCCACCCCTTCCCACATCCAGATATGCTGGATGCGGTGTTGTTCATAGTCCTAACTGTAATTAGAGATGGTGTTCGGAACTCTACAATTTTCTACCCCAGTACCCAACTGCTCCACGTCAGTTGTATTTTGTTAAGTATTCCAATAATACAACACTATTTGAAGAAAAAAAAACATTGGGGCCTCTAAAAGACTCTATTTTCCTACTATATAAAAAGCTGTATAGACAAAAACTGCATTAATGTTAGAGATAGACTACATGATATTAGTATTTTTTTATTTTTGCTTTATTTGTATAGTCTCGCCATGACTTGGGTATGCAACTTTATACATCTGTGGTCAGATATTTTATTTCTATGCTCCTTATAGATTTTAATGGGATGTACTAATCATACTGTACCCTGAATGTAATTGTTTCTTTATTTTGATATATGTCAGCTCACATAATTGTACTTAATATCTTTTATATATTTCCCATAAATGATAATAGATTTTGTATTATGTGGTTTGGCCTTTTAACATGTGTCCCAAAAATGTCAGAAACTGTATATTTTACAAAAACAGAGGTTTCGGTGATGCTTGCCAGGAAGAGCCATGATGTTTTCCATTAACATTCATTCATTGTATAGCTTTCACATTGTGATATAGTCTCTGTATTATTATGTACATGTGTGCTTGTTGCCCAGTCTGGTGGTTACGAGCCCCCATTATCATCTTGTGCAGCCTGGAGGGGAGCCATAGCGGAAGAAAATACAGCTGAGCAGCAATGATGAGGTTTCCCGCAGGCAAGGCTGTGGCAGGGAAGAAAACGTGGTACAGGTTTTGTGATAGAACAATGAGAGTCTTTAAACCCACCACTTCCTGGTTTTATATTAAAATATATAGTATGAATGAAACACAATATTTGTTTGTTCCCATCTTCCATTGTCCTCAAGCAAAAGTCTGAACTGGGTAGAGAGGAATTATAACATCTTACAACATAATAAATTATAACACCGGATATGCAGTTTCCTCTGAACATAGAAAAATAAATAAAAGAGAGAGGTAACATGATTCAAAGTGAACACTTTATATCCTCAATAGCTACTGAAAATATTTGAATAAAATAATTTTTTTGGACAGGTTATGTATTCATATATTCCTATGAGTAGATGTTCTTTAGGACAAGCACTGTAGTTTTTGTGTGTATATAGTGCATATACAGCATGTTCAAGCACAATGTGCTGGGCTTGAACATGCTGTATACCAGTATTCACATAGGAGTAGGGACATTACTAAAAGCCCAGAGACTAAAGGTGCCCCTACACGTGTAGATATGGGCTAGATCGATGGCCAGTTTGAGTGCCGTGCATGCTCATGGCCATCTATCTGGCCCATATCTAACGTGGCAATCCCTGTTTTTGAGTAGGACCAATCAATCCCGCTTGAAAACAGTGATATCTGACATGACTGTAAACCATGGTCAATGTCCGTTGCTTTGGATGGAGAGCGTGGGTGCCTGTGTGCTGTGAGAGGGCAGGGGGCGGGGGAGCTGTGTCTCTGTGTCATACACGTAGCAGGCTGGCTGACTCTCTCTCTCTCTGGCTGGGGAGAAGCAGAGACACGGGGGACCACAGGGAAACTGGGTCACCATCGAACGGAAATTGATGTGCCCATGTGGTGCACATTGATTCCCGTTCGATTGACTCACGATCAATCACAGCGTGGTCACGTCACCCTGCTGTGATTGATCGCGAGTCGATCTACCTGTGTATGCCCAGCTTAAGTCATAGACTTTCACTCCAAGCTGCACTGTTTCCTCCCCCTGGAACATGATTTTTACATATTCACTTGGGAGTAGAGGTACTGCTGAGAGCCTAGAAACTAAAGCTGGAAATACAGAGTTCGAATTTAGATCTTGATCATCATTCGTAATCAAATCAAAAGTACTACCAGCTCGATCGGAATATGACTAAAATCGTACAATGTTAGTTTCAATCACAAAAAATCACACAGGAAAGAGTCATATATAAATGTGATCATCAAATACAATCGCCCCAACCAACACACACAATGCTACATTTTTTATTTGATGTTTGTTTTTGTTTTTTTCCAACATGTCTGATCACTTTTTGATCGATGTTTTGATTGTTATGGAACAATTTTAGTCAATCGAACCATGTGTGCAGTACATGATTTATGTTTGATCGATGTAAACTTTAATCATTTTAAGTCAATCAAACACTAAAATCCATCCGTGTATGCCCAGCTAAACTCACAGAAACTCAAACTCCAAGCTGCCAGTGCTGAGAGCCAGGAGAGTGTCTCTCTGTGGAGGTCTGTAAGCTTCCATTTTGTACTGATTCAGACCTTAACTACTCCTTCAGAACGCTTTGGATGTAAATAAATGTTTTGGGTGATGCTGCTCCTCCTCCCCAGGAATTTTTGCAATCTTGTCCGTTATCTTTTGCACAGTAATGCCTTTGGGATTGGGCAACATCTGGGCAGATACCTTCCCCCAGTATGCCTGCCTATCGATCACATGGCCACCTGGGGAGAGAGAAGATCGTCTGGAGGAGGTCTGTGACTCACCAGCACCTCCCACAGATAGCTCTCCGTCAGTGACCGCAGATTCTTTCCATGGGGGGTGAGGGGTGGTGATTGTTGGGTGGATTGTGGCAGAGTACCTTAGTCTCACTCATCACTCCCCACCCGGGAGTGCTCTCTGACCAGATATGCTTTCCAAAGGGGGAAACATTTCAGAATAGAAATGTTTGCACTACAATTTCTTTGACATTAGATCCACATGAGCCGATATCTCACCCAGTTACCTGGATGCTGAGAAGCGCCAAGATTGTCTGGATACACCCCAGGTAGTAGTGAACTACCATTAAGCACAGACTAAAGCTAAAGTTACGTTGAGTTGTTAATGTTTATGTTTAAATTGGTATGGGTGATGAGATTCTCTTCTTTCTCATGACAATATATAATTATAGTGATGGAAATTTTTGGATTCTTGTTCAAGAATACTATATTTACTTATACTCATACCACGATTGAAATGTATGTCATGTAACTTTGAATCCTGTATACTGTTACCTTTACCGCGTTTCCCCGATATTAGACATTCCCATCAAATAAGATACACCCCCCAATTTTTGCAGAAAACTTTTAATTAGACACTCACCTATCTGTGCACGAATCTCCCATTCGGTTGGTACAATGGGTAACTGTGTGCCTCCGTCAGGGCTGGCTGCAGTGCAAAACGGAGCAGGAAGGGATTGCAAAGGAGGGACAAGCTGCTGATCCTGCCTTACCATAATAGAGTCTGTTACGCGGCCGGTAGAACCCCCAAAAAAGTGAATCTGTGCCATTAATTGTCCCCTTCCCCTTCACTAAGTGAGCAGAATAAGACACCCCCCTGAAAATAAGACCTGGGGCATATTTTGGCTTTTAAAAAATATAAGACAATCTTCTAATCGGGGGAACACTGAACATTTCTGTTGTCCAATAATATTTACTTTTGCATCTATCTCCTGTATTTGTTTAATGTTTATTTATTTGTAATACTGTAAAACCCAATAAAAATTACCCCAGAACATTATTTTTACATATTCACTGGGGAGTGGAGGTACTGCTTAAAGCCTAGAGTCTAACTCACAGAAACTCACACTCCAAGCTATTCTTCAAGCTAAGCTGTCTTCTGCTCTCCTCTCCCGATGTTACTGTTTCTGTGTTTTGTGCAGAGTGATTGCTATTCCCATGGACAGGAGAAAGGTATAGATGCAAGTTCATCTATACTTCTCTCTTCATTGCCTATGCTACAACGATTATGTTATTTTAACTTATCTAAACAGGTTTTTTATTAGATATTCATTCAAAAAGTGCCCCCTGATAAATGTTATAGGCAACTGGCATAGGCAATTACACAGTTCAGATGGAAGAGCCGGACATCGGCCGGCATCTCACATCTGACAGCTCCCCCGCTAATCTCCGTGCCGGGAGAGCTGGCGGGAAGCCAAGGTACGACCACTGGCGGCCGAGTGGCCGCGGGGGTCGCGCATTCGGACCATAAGACGCAGGCACTTTTTGCCCCCAATTTTGGGGGTGAAAAACTGCATCTTATAGTCCAAAAAATACGGTAATTACTTTTTATATGGAAGACCAGCAGATTATTATTTGTGTGGAATAAGTTTTTTATTAATGCAGGTATATAACGTTTATCAGCAGGCACTTTTTGAATGAATAACTAATAATAAACCTGTTTAAATAAATAACATAATCGTTTTAATATTTTTTTAAAAATATATTCACACATGTGGTCAGAGGTAGAGTTTTTGGCAAGCTAGCTAGGCCAACTGTGAATATAGATTAGATGGCGCCCCATCAACAAACTTTACTGACATATGTAAGAACTGTATTTTCTATTTCCTCCGTAAGAGTGACAGTTCCATTCTATTTCTTACTCAAGAATCCAAGGTACTTCCCGTCGGCCAGCATGCAGCAGGCCGACCATTGCATGGCTCTCTCTAAGTCCTTAGTAATGTGTCAAATTGTGTATATTTATATAAGAGCCTCTCAGCTTGAGATGTCGAAACCATATATCAGCATAAATCATTTCAATATGCCAAGGGTCTGCAAATGTATGGAATCTGCAGGCTTCTGAATTATGTGGCTGAAGCTCAAGAAAAGCAACTCCTCTAAGCATAGTAATAGTTCCCACCATGGGAGATATCACAAGGCCAGGTGAAAAGTTGATGTGGCCTCCGCAGATCCTCATAAAGCACCAGTCAATCAAAGCCAGCTGGTAGATACTGATCTGAGAAAGCGACCAATTGTCTGATTTTCAGTACACAAACATTTACACAAGCTGGAGGAGGTATCGTTCTACATCTGAAGCTAATTGTGATGTTCCTGTTAGTGGAACTCCACCTTTTATCACTAGTTGGAGCCTGATCATGTTTAATCACTAGTGGCAGTGGCAGTGGCTATGTCCACAATGCTACGGAAACCTAGAGGAACAAGCTTCACAGCAGTGTGTATATATATATATATATATATATAGTTTTACAATATAGAATATTAATATCTTATCTAATTCCCTCTTAAAATACTATTTTCAAGATTTAACTTTGCTTTAGGTCAGTGATGGCGAACCTATGGCACGGGTGCCTGATGTGGCATTTGGAGCCCTCTCTGTGGGCATGTGAGCTGTCAGCCAGCACAGAGGAAAGGACTGCAGCCTATTGGCTCTCAATGCTGTCAGTTGCGTTTCCCTCTCTTTTGGTTGCACACAGTGCCCCATACCCTCCCCTTATAAGAAAGTAGTTGTGTGTTTATATGTTTTGTGTGAGTACGTCAGTTGCGTGTGTGTTAATGAGTTGAGTGTGTATATGAGTTGTGTGTGTATAATTCAGGTTATATCGCCATGCCGGCACTTTGAGATAAATAGGTGGGGTTTGGGTTTGGGTTTAGGCAAAAAGGTTCGCCATCGCTGCTTTAGGTGGTCCAAATTCACATTTTAATAATAATTCAGTAATTATTTGGATGATGTTACATGTATAGTACTACTGTGTATATATATATATATACTGAGTTCTATCTCCTCCTCACATTTATGACTAAGCCCTTTTGAAAAAGCGTAAGAGGGAGGACTACTATGTGCAGATGGACATTCTTATGATTAATTCACCCCTGGCATTAATCTAGAGCAGTGGTTCCCAAACTGGGGGCTCGGTCCCTCATTCTGAACCTGTGTTTCAATGTGGAGGGGGGCGTGAAAATGTTACTAAATAGAACAGGGGGGCCCTGCAAGGAAAGTTTGGGAACCACTGATCTAGAGTATGATAGGGGGTAGATTTTAATGACCAAAAACAATAAAAAAATCTATTTGTTAACACATTGATTTCTGCAAGTTGCTAACAACTTTTTGTTTATGAGTATTTGTTTATATGTAGAGATGGTCAAATTTTTTAAAAAAATTTCGATGATTTCAACTTTCGACATGGTATCAACACCAAACTTGCTGGAGATGTAGAGAAGGGTTGGGGGTATACTCCAAAAAAGAAAGTATGTCTCTAACACAAATAGTTTTTGCACAAATGAAGTTCAAAGTCAAGTAAAAATTTTGAAAATCGGAATTTCGACTTTATTTTTTAACTTAATTTATGCAAAAACTACATGTGCTAGAGCAACACTTTTTATTTGCAAATGTTCCCCCAACCCTTCTCTACATCTCCAGAAATTTTGGTGATGATACCATGTTCAGGGGCTTTGCAATCAGCTCACAAATTTAGCAAGTCGAAAAATTCGACCATCTCTATTTATATGTTGTATTTATTATGGGATATGATGCCCCCCCCCCCCCTGCCCGTGTTTTTAACACGTAACTTAATAAAATTTAAACATCTTTAAGTGAGATTTTGAGGTAAAGCCCTTAATTGAGATAGGAGAATTGGGAAAATGTGCTCTCTCTCTCTCAGCATAGTTGGGTTTTTTCTTATTATTTGCAAAGTCAACCCAGAGTTAAGGTGGGCATACACGGCTTGATATTCAAGTTGTTCGAGGAAGCTCCAGCCCAGCGTGATGATGTCATCACACTGAGCCCGATTTAGAAGAAGCTGGAGGCTCAGCACTGCTGTGTCATCCAGCTCAGCCAACCCGCAGTCCCTATCCAAAGCAATGGACGTCGACTGTGCTTTACGGTTATGTCCAATAACCTTGTTTTTGAGCAGGATTGATTGAGCCCACTTGAAGAAAGGCATACACGGGTTCTTTATAGAATAGAGCACAATTGAGCTCTGCGAGCGCGCACAGTGCTCGATTGTACTCAAATCTATTTAGAAATCTACCCATGTATGCCCAGTTTTAGTTTAATGAAGAGACTCATTTTTATTGTGCAGTTGCTCTGTTGGTAGAGGACACAAAAGTTATATAGCTGTGACCTATTACACACATCAATCCTGCATTCTATATACTACACCACACATGAACGCAATAGCCTGCCAATTAACCAACCGGAACTTTTTGGGTTGTGGGAGGAAATCAAAGAAACCGGAGGAAACACAAATCTGAGTATGGAAACATATGCAGATAGTGTTTTTGGAAGGATTCCAACTGAGGTTCCTCAAGGCAGCAGAGCAAATGACTGTTGCCCTAAGAGGTATACATTGGGAGATGCCATTTAAAAATGTATTAATAGTTCCACTGCACGGTGGTCATGTTATCCATATATCCACACTCATAATATTCAGCTTCTGCAGTATTGTCCTTATGTTACTTTTAGGTTTTCATGACAACTGCTAAATGGAATTTCCAATTCCAACCCTGAGTATTTGGGTATAATAAATTCAGGGTTTTGTTTAATAATAGTCTTATTTCAATAACGAAGAACCACTAGCTCTACAGATGTCAGTGGGCTAGCACCCGTAATTATTATCATAAGGGTACGCCTATGTATTTCTACACATAGTATATATTTACCAAGCTATTTTCACGGCAGCTGAAATAATTGGAAATGACAGGGCCGATGAAAATTATAAAAGTATTTTATTGCAAAAGTTCATTTTGAGTAAAAGGCAAGTCGATGTTGATGCTTTTGGTCTGTGGTTTCCAGGCTTTCAAGAGCCGCAGACTCCAGCTAAATATTGTCTGACTCAGCGGAGTCAAAGGCTGCCTTCTCTTTGAAGTGAAAGTATTATCGCTGCAGTAGATCCTGTGTGCATGTGATTTTATATTTTATAATAATATCGTCACATGGTTTATGTAACATAGGGGGCAGTGGAATCTGATTAACTTTTCTTTTCCTGTACAGCAGATCAAATGATAACAAAAATCAATGGCATTTATTAATGTTTATGTGTACAGATGGTGGTAGTTTGTGTGGGGGGTTCACTTTTTTCAATCATATATGAAATCTATGTAAGCCAATGTTTGGTAAAGCTAAGGTGAGTTGAGGCTGGGGGTAGTATTTTAGATAAATTGGAATATGTATATTCAGGGGTGCACATAACTTTTTTTAGTGCGCTCCTCAGATGAGTACCAGGAGATGGTGTTTGGTACTCACCCCATATGTATGTGGTCTTCCTCACTGTCCTCTAAGTCAGCCTCCTGCATAGTAGGTTCTGCTGCAGACGCACCTCGCTGTTCTTAATTGATCCTCCGATAAGCTGTCTCCATCCACAGGTCACCAGTTGGCTTTGGGTCAAATGTAACTCTTACAGTACAATTCGTTTGAATCCCCAGAATTCATACCTCAGTATTGTACAGCGCTGCATAATATGCTGGCGCTATATAAATAAATGCTAATAATAATAATAACCCTGAAATTTTCTGACTTAGAAACTAACCCCTGAGACTACCTGCAGTCCAAATGTAAACCTTTCATAGTCATATTCCAACTGTCACACAGTGCTTTTCTCTTGTAAAATTTTGCTCTTACATATGCCTACTGTGACATTCAACCCCCAGATCTCCAACACCCTTAGAAGTCCAATCTTTTTTTTTTATTAGTAATTTACATTCCCAATTCCACACCCCTACCTGCAATCTTTCATAGTTATTCATATTTCCCTGCAGTTATCTAAGTGACATAAATTGTATACATTTAACATATCTTCACATCTGTACCCTGCTTAATGCAGGTACTCATAGCTAGTTTCTGGCCCCTTTTGAGTACCAGAGTACCACTTATATGCACCCCTGCGTATAGTGTTCCTGTGCATTATGTAAAATGGCATTATACCTAATATTACCGTGCAACACAAGTCTGAATTGTACTCACACTGTATATTGAGTGTGATATGGTTATTTTGGAGAAACAGAGATTGACATTCTTTGTAATAATTGTCACCATATATAGATGGATATAGGATAATGTGAAACCTTTTGATGGCAAGAAGTGAAAGAGAGAGAAAATTCCAACAGAACCCCTGCCACGAATAAAAGACAATTATATAGATCTTAACTTTTCCCTAATGTATCCAAAAAATTGGTCTATACATTCACTTTAATCCACTGAAATTGAAATTTGAAAAAAAAATGTAATTCAATGTGTGGCTCGCCTTCTCAAATATATATTTTTATCATTTACATTTATCTTAATTTGTTTATGAATAATGAAAAAATCTCTCCTTCAGTCTCCTAGAAATGCCTTTGGATTTACTTATTTTCAAGAAACAATGAATGTCATCAATGTTTCTCCATATTGTCTAGATCAGACATGGGCAAACTAAGGCCCAGGGGCCCAATCTGGCCCCTTTAGCTTTCTTTTCCGGGCCATTGCCATCTTGTTTAATTTATCTACACTCATTGCAATAAATAAGTATCAGTTATGTTGAAAGCAGGAGATTTAAAAAGATAACAATGTCCCTGTCACACGTCCGTTCCCTTTATCAAATTTAAGAAGCCATTGTGGCCTACGAGTCAAAAAGTTTGCCCCCTTCTGTTCTAGATGTTGGATTTTATACAAGCCTGAGCGAACTCTTATTTATGGAAATAGCATTAGGTAAGGGACTACACAGATATGGGGATGTAGGGTGAATGAGAATTTAAACTATTTTGCGGCCCATTGCCACCTTGTTTCATTTATCTACGCTCATTGCAAAAAATGAGTATCATTTATGTTGAAAGCAGGAGATTTAAAAAGATAACAATGTCCCTGTCACACATCCCTGCCATCATCAATGATGGCATCAATGCATAGAGTTAGCTCCCCTATGCCAGGTGGCCATTACGGATTCTTAGTCCGGCCCCTTTATCAAATTTAAAAAGCCATTGTGCCCACAAGTCAAAAGATTTGCCCAACCCTGATCTAGATGTTGGATGTTACACAAGTGTGAGTGAACCTTTATTTATGGGAATAGTATAAGGTAAGGGACTACACAGATATGGGGATGTTGTGTGGTATGCATTGCTGATGCTGCAGTGATGTAAAAAGTTAGATAGTTAGCTAGATAGCTACAGGACATTCATAACATTGATAACCAAATCAAATTTAAACATCCATAGGGAGTATTCCAGTGGCACGTGTCTTATTTTAACCTCATGTAAGACATTTTTTTTTCCTATGGCATGTGTGGTGTAGTTTTGTCAATATACTTTCAAGATATGTCAAGTACTCTCTAAGGCTTTGTTTCCATTGTACGTCGGGAGCCCTCCGCTAAGCGTATACGCTAAGCAGGGGTCCCGACGTATCCCATAGACTCAGCCTGCCGGCGGATGGTCTGTTTAGACATCCGCCGGTGTACAGGCTGAACGTACTCGACTACGTTCAGCCTGACACCGGCGGATCGGGTCGGTGCAATGAAGACAGACCCATCCGCCGAGCAGGTAAGTCTATCTGCTACGTCGGGGACCCCCGCTAAGCGTGTACGCTTAGCGGAGGGCTCCCGACGTAATGGAAACAAGCCCTTAGACACTAAGAATATAATTGGATGGGTGTGGCAAGAGATTTGAAAATATTTCCAAATTATTTCCGATTAATCATTTTAAGGTAAGGAAAAAAACAAACTAACATCGAATCTAATCTAACAACTAAAGTTTTTTTTTCCAAGAATGGCCAATAAGTTCACCCCACAAATTGGCAGAGATCTAATTTTAACACACAATGTCAGCAAGGGATCTTGCATCTACAAAAAGGAGGTGTGCAATGAAAGAGCCTGTCCAAAAAGAAAATTAGAGCAACAGTTTGCGATACATTTATTGAGAATCAAAGTAGTAATAGACATAAATGGCCCAAACTGAAAACAGCATTTATAAGTTCATCCTAAATGTGATATATGATGGTGAAAATTGTATGGTTTGGCGATTTTTCAGATGTATCGCCATTATCTGTAAGCACTGTAAGCATCTAATGTTTACCAGGTGCCAAGAGGGACATTGGACCAAAAAGTATACAATACTGATTACATCATGTTTAGCCTTTTAAGCGTTTGAAATTAAATTTAACAAAATTGCAGCATTCCTAGAACCTGTTACTTATATGAAACAAAGTAACACAAAACGATGGTTATTATCAATCTTGATTAAAGCTTTGAGATGAACCTTTCAGATCTATCCTTTTTTACTACGCTTTCCACCAAAAAGTCCATAGTGTAACTCCTGACCCAACACTTTGAGAAGATTTATTCAAGGTAGCACCATTGAAGAAAATGAGAAGGGACACCTCACCCAGTTTTGAACGAACAGTTAGGTGAAGTCATCTCCATCGAACCATCGTCAGACAACCTAACACAGACAGTGAGGTTTGGCTGGTTCTGTTAAACTATTACCAACCAAGTACGTACTACTTTGCCTGTTAACATCATCTTACTTACCAACAGTCATCATAAGATCAGACAATCTTGTCATAAAGTTTAGCGTCTGAGAAACTTTGCCAGAAGAGGATCTTCTCAATTCTTCTCAGGGTAGCTCCAAAGATTTGCACCACTGACCACATGACACATGTGAAGCTTCTCCATAACACCCGGCCAACTTGCATTGCATTTGTCACTGACACTTTTACAAAACAATTATGCCATAGGCCAGTCAATACTGTATGCCTATTTTATTTATTATTTATTTCATTTACAAATTAAATATGTAATGAATGTACAGGCATTTTAATTTCAATGGATTGCAACCATGTACACTATATGCAGCTCATTCCTTCTCCAAGTATAACCTTATTCCTATGGAAGAAATGAATGTCTAGTACCACCTCAATCTTTTTGACTGCCTTTGGAGTCCATATTTGGAGATCTTATGGTCATTAGACATCCTTTGAAATTTGCCACAGATCTCATACCCTCTTCTACCTGTTACAGCTGTCTATGTGTATAAATCAGTTGGGAAATGTTACTGTAAGCATTGTTTCAGCGTTTGCACATGTGTGCACTTTACTTTTCATTTCTTCTCTTTTTCAAAACATTGAGGGGTTTACCATAGAAATAAATCCGTAGGCTTTTTCTTTCACTGGGTGGGATTGGCACTTGCTTTGCTGCCAAAGTTATTAGGATTCTGCTCATATGTTTTCTTTGACTTTTAGCAGGAAGAGCATGTGCATCTCCTGCATTATAAACGTGTTTTGTTTAAAGGAAGCTTCAATAGATGGACTTCCAGATCTGTTGAGGTTCCTGCTCTCTGTGCAGTGCTGAAGGACCCTACATAGCAATGCCAGTGAAAGAAGTCTGTAATTACAAACACATTGCCCTTGTTTAAGTTTCCAGGAATTTTCATCGACTCTGTGGTTTGAGAAAGACAAATATAGGGCGACATCTCCAACTGTGGTTTGCAGGAGAGATGGAGGCCTCAAATGGAACCTGAGATGTGACTATTAACAATGTGGTGGAATACTCTGGCGCTGTATCCTGTTTATTAACCCTCTGTCTGCTGCATTGAAATCCTATCCATGCCAGTAGAGCATTTGTTTTGGGCCAGAGAATTATCTTAAGTGATGTAATATTCTGGTATTTAGCAACATTAATGCTAAAACCATACAAATATATAGCTTACCCATTGGAATCTGCATTGGTTAAGCAGCATACTAATGGTAAAATTGAAGCATGTTGATTTAACTCTCCTCTTTACTTTTTCAGGAGAGCTTATAGATAACTGTAACAGAGAATTGAATGACTTGTTGACTCTGGCAGAAATGTCTTCTAACCCTTCTCTCCCCCATCATTTGATTTCAGCTTGAAATTTTAACAGTACTGAGAAACTATTTTGAGCAACTA
>CM070037.1:45422618-45438579 GCA_036250615.1 Ptychadena robeensis | reverse complement strand
TAGAGTGGGTTGCGTCCATTATCATGAATAAATAGGGATGCGATTTTTGACCATGTCCATTCATTTTTAATGGGTGCGAAAGCTCGCGATGGGGGGCGATCAGTGGAACCAAGCCCTAAAAAAAAGCTACCTGTGTAGCTGTAGGCATTAGTGATAAATTCTTCTGCAAAACAAAAAACAGGGGCTGAGAAATTTTAACTCTTTATCTGTTCAGGTGTGCCTATTTATACACACAATAGTGCAGGTTTTACACACAGTTGTATTTCTTTTACAAAAGTGTATCAACCTAGAGGTAATTGCAAAGGAAATGACAGTATATACAAATATTTACTGGGATATGTGGTATAAGGTGGCCATACACGGGTCGATCGCAGGTCGGTCAAACGCGAATTGATGTGTACCACTTAGCACATTGATTCCTGTTCGATACTTTGGAATGGAACCCTGGTCCTGTGTAAACCTTGTGTTGTGAGATATTTTCCTACCTGTCAAATTTAAGAAAATATCACGGGGTAGCAAAATATCTCAAAACACTGTCTGGGAGAGAGGCATGAAGCAAGGACGGGGGCTCTCCCCCGCACTGTGCACAGAAGCCCATGCTCGGCTCTGCCCCCTTTCCTATGTCCTGGCTGGGAGCTGTATGCTAGGCAGCGCTGGCTGCAGGGATGGTGCCTCCCTCTGCACTGTGTGGTCCCCATCCACGATCGACTGGGATTTACCAACATGTTGGTTTCCTATTCAATCAATCAAAGTGGTCGATCGAGAGTCAGTCAAATGGAAAATCAATCCATGTTTGGGGACCCTTAAAAGTATCATCATATGACTATGCCTAAAGCCCCCCCATACATGCAGTGATAGCTGCACGATTCACGAGCAGCTAATTGCAGTGGGATGACCCTTTGTGTTCTGGCTATTAATTTTCTGGCCAGAGAAAAATGGACATGACCGTTCTCCGTCGCTCCAGGGACGATCGATTCCGGGACGATCGATTCCGGGCGCGTGCACGCCAAACGATCGTGCCGGAATCGCGTGCAGCCCACCTTGTCCGATTGATCACGTCTGATGGATCAGGGGCCCAGAATCGGATCGGACAGAGAACCAACATGTTGGTCTTTCTGATCCGATTCAGCACACATCAGGGGGAGTTGCCATTTGGGAAGTAAGCGATCGGACACGGAATCGTCCAGGAATCCGTGGGCCAAGGTGGTATGTAGCGATCGGACAGACTTAATTGGCCGTTCGATCGGACCTCCGATTCCCGCTGAGATCGCCGGAATCGATCGGATAGGTGATCGATCGGCCATGGAATCCGACTGTGTATGGGGGGCTTAAGACCCAATTAAACATTTATAAGTATACAGGATTACATTTATAGTCTTTTCCTTTAAACCTCAAAGCCCTATACTTTAGAGCTAAAATCTTGTTAAGGGGTCCCCACGGCAATTCCTGGCCTCACTTAAGGTAGCCATATACATATATCAACATTTGCTCAATCAATTTTGGATTCTTGGATACATTTTAAATGTCAGTCAAATATTCTATTTTAAAGATCTGTGTTCATACTCCATCATATGATCCTATACAAATTGACCCAAATATCTGGAAAACCCTTCAGATACTTGTACAATGGATTGAAATTTTCCAACATGACACTCTTTCCATTTCATTCTATTCAATTTAAAAGTTAGGGATTTTCAAAAATTTTACACAGTATCAGTGAGGCCATCTCAAAATGCCTGTAACAGACAGACATGGCTCTTGTGAATAAAACTCCCCATCAGGTTTTTTCCCAAGTAATGAATGATTCAGTCCATCTCCGAACAAGCTGCAATATCTTTTCTGAGTGATGACTCGTCAAATAAATGACTTTCCATTACAATTTTAAAGCATAGCTTTGTAAAACAAACCATCACATGGTGTATGTGTCACAACATCAGAAATTCTGGAAATGCTGACTTAACTACTTTCTAGCAGTTGTCCATAATATTATTACATATGATTATAATGATTCACTGTAACTTTTTATGTTTGTGGTTCATGTGGCTAAAATATTGCATATTATGCCATTGCAGCATTTAATATCATGTAATCATAAATTAGAAGCGTGTTATTTTCTGATATATTTGGAGTAAGTTTTCTTAGTCACATAATAAAGTGAAAGTGCACCCAGAGGTTATTATTAGTAGAGATGGTCGAATTTTTTTTAAAACAATTTGACGATTTCAAGTTAATGGCAAAGCCCCTGAGCATGGTATCATCACTAAACATGGAGATATAGAGAAGGGTTGGGGGTATACTACAAAAAAGTATTTCTCTAACAAAAATAGTTTTTTCATAAATTAAGTTCAAAGTCAAGTAAAAATTTAGACAAATTTTTACTTTGACTTTGAACTTAAGTTATGCAAAAACTACATGTGCTAGAGCAAAACTTTTTTTCTAATGTTCCCACAACCCTTCTCTACATCTCCAGCAATTTTGGTGATAATACAATATTCAGAGCCTTTGCAATCAGCTCAAAATCATCGGGGACACCGGGACAGCGCAAAACTGTAAGTATGTCCAGTGCTATAGTTGGAGTAGCAGCGCTGGACGAGATGGTGCCGTCCCGACCGCTAGGGCGGTTAATTTTGATCTTGAGTACACATTCTCCTGACGAAGCCCTGGAAAATAGGGCGAAACGTGATGAGAACTACTAACCTTTTGGACTGTGACTATACAAGGCTATAAGTGCACGCATTTTAAAGACTTTGTAGTTTGAGGTGTATATAGAGTTATTTATTTACTGAAATTTATTTTTTTATTTTCTGTCCAGTAGTTTGGTCCCAGTGGTTCTGAATGGTTTTCTGTGAATATGAAATGCTGAGAACATCCCTGGTTGTTGTGACAAAGTAAAATATACTGTAAAGTTGTTGCAATGTAGTTATCATTTGCCCATAGCTGAGTTTTAGTCTGATATAAAAGACAAGAGAGAATGCATCTCTTATTTGTTTATATATTGTTATAATGTTTTTAACTGGAAATAAAGCTTTTTTAACTGGAATTCAGCTTTAATGTTGGTCATTGAAGGACATGAATATATGCAGATACCCAAATTTTTATGGGAACTAGAACACAAGAATTTTAACGCAGTCTAAAAACTGCCTATTGTGTGCCATGGTGCTTTGACCGGACTGTCTCCACAGCACGTCAGAGCCGTGGATCCGCTGGTCCGAGCCTCCGTTGCCTTCAAATCGACGCAGCAAGCTATGTCTATGGTAACGCAATATAGGCTTCAGCGGACACCAGCAGATTCCAGCGGACAATGGATCCTAAGTCTAAATGACATCAGGAATTGTTGCCTTTTTAAATTGCTATCAGGTTATAAAAGATCCATTGGGTGTCTGGTGTCCAATACTGTGTAGATTCCTTCTGCTGTTTGCAGGGAGTTATTCACCTTGGGGAAAATCTAATGCTAGCCATACACTCTGAGATTAAAATTACGATCCATTAAAACCAACCAATGAAAGCATTTTATCGGCCTGAAATCCGCACATGTCCACATGGTACAACCGATAAAATACGATCGTAATTGCCGTTTTTTTACGGTCGTAATTTATTGGACATGTTGAAAAATGTTAATTGGTCTGGGAACATCGGGAAACTTCATACTGTTTTCATAGTGTTTACGACCAATTACTGCAGAGGCTTCCCCTTTAAAAAAACAAAAAACATCACAATGGCCGATATAAATGGCGATTAATTTCAATGACATTCTCGTAAAAAAAAAAAATACGATCCTAAATTGGATTTTCAATGTGGTAGCTTTTTTGCCGAATATTACGATCCAAACCGATACCGCCGTTGGGATACATTGGTCTGTTTTAATGGATCTTAATTTTAATCTCGGAGTGTATGGCCAGCTTCAGTTAACATTTGTTGTAAAGGTATAATTATTTAGAAACAATTAGAAGCCATTCCATGTAGTCAGAAAGTTTTATAACTAACATTTTCCTAGAAATAGCATCAGGTGTACAACCTTCTGTGGTTTTACATCTTAAGATCTGATCAGCATATCAAAACCAATTTTTAAAGTTGTTTGTCTTTCACTTGTATGAATAACACCTCAAATGTTTACCTAGGATGTATGAAGAATGTTGGTCAAAGTTCTCCTTAATAGATAACACAGCTCCACTATGTCTACTTTCCTAGGCAAATGCTGACAAACCATTTATGTATTAGTAGTGAACAGTCCCATACCTCCTAAATATTATACATAGAGCAGAAGTCAAAGAAAGACAATGTTTATGAGACACAATTTTATATTAACACAAATAATTACTAATGGTTGCAAGATAAGATTTTTTCAGAGAATTATGAATGGTTTAGATCAGTGGTGGGGCGAGTTGGCTGAGCAGGCTGAGTATATATATAGGGCCACAAGTGCGGCCCTCTGCATCACTAAAGGGCCGCACATAACATCGATCCAGACCCTCCCCCTGTCAACATATCTCAGCAGGTGGTGGACTGGATCCCATCAGGCAGTCAAAATCCGACAGCATCCACCCCCCTCCTGCCCCTCTCTCATATGTAGACCTAGTTTACCTGATCAACATTGCCAATTTTACTGATGTAGGACCACCAAAGTTGATTAGGAAAGCTGGGACAGTGTGTGACCACTTCACAGGTGAGTTGCTATGCCTTATGCAAGGCTGCCAAACAACGCCCAAAAGGGCCGCAGGTTGGGCACCTAGGGTTTAGATAGTATAACATACATAATAGTTGTAATGCATAATCATTGATTTGCAGAATTCTATATTCTACAAATTGTAGATTTAGAGTTAAAAAAAAGCTGTGTGGGGTCCTGGCTTCAACCACAGGCATTATGAGTGGAAGGAACAGCCCCAATCCTTACCTAATCTTTTCCGTGTTTAACCAAACTGAACCAGTCAACCCATTACACCTGCTATAATAAAAACTTGCATCTGCCACTTATCTGAAGAGCACAAAGGTTGGAGGTATTTCTGTCATCAACAATTGGGTTCTGGATTACTGTTCAGTGATATGAAATTGGAATAACATCTTCATATGGTTGATATCAGTTACAACTGACATTTTTTCAAAGTTAATTGAACTAATAAGCTGTTTTTTATTATTTTGTTTTGATTTTGTTATTAACATTGTGTTCATTTAATTTGAGGAAATTCAATTTTTGGAATTAAAAAGAACACTTGTCTGTTAATATTTTTATTCATTGAACTAGTTCTATTTTTAAAATTTTCATCAAACACTTGTCATATGGCTTCATTTTGTGAAACATCCTGTCTGTGGTGACAATGACTGTGGTGTTTAACCATTCCCTACTCGATCCAAAATGAATACAAGATTTTGCTCTGATATTCCTGAAATGTAAATACAAACAATGAACCATATATGGGGCAATGTGGGGCTTTTTAGGCACAACAAGAAATTGCCCAAAAATTTTTTTAACTAAAAATGGTCTTTATTGTGCTGACCATTTTTAGTTGCATTTTTTTGTTCTGGTTATATGGTTCATTGTTTGTATTTGTATTTGATTATTGGGGTGTGGCATTTGCATTTAAGGGGGTCAATCAGATGCTAGTATTTACTATTTCTGAAATGTTACCACTATCAATATATTTGATTAATAAAACATCATTTAAATTTTTATATTATAACTGCTGTGCTGTTTGATTGGCAAACTATAGTTAGGTGTAGGGAGATGTATTAGTAAATGGCTATGGTGTATATTGTTTTACAACCCAAATGAAACCAACCAATCAAAGATGATGGCCCTGTATACCGTTTACTTACCTAGTTCTTTATATTTAGCTGAATACCAAAATGTTGACTTAATTTTTACTATGTGTCTTCAGTGTGATAGACAACATTAGAACCTTATACCTCTGAGGAGTGTGGTAGCTTTAATGGGATCTATATTAAAAAGAGAAAACAAAAATATATAAAAAGAAAAACAGATGCCACTAACCCCATTGCCATACAACTGGAATATTTGTCAAAATATAAAAAATCCTGTAAAAAATACCGATTCTGCTAAAATGCTAAGTAAACCAAACTGAAGGCCCTACAAGGTTAATAAACTTTTGCTTGCCACCACATTTCATAATTCTACTACCAAGGGCCTCAGAACAGGCCATGAGCATTGTCACGTCTCCATTAATTATGACTCATTTCATTGGGGGAGGTAGACGTTGCCTTTGTCAGTTTTCTTCAAAGGTTATTGAGTGTCCTGTATTCAATATGCCCGGCCTCAATAAAAACCAGAGGGGTTGTCGCCTTAAACAATCTTCCTTTCCCCTCCTGCATGCTGCTGTTTACATTTCTGAGCTTTTTGTTCTCTTCCCATATTTGCAGACATCTCCAGATCCCATGGATTAAGGAGAGGCTGTCCATATGGGGAGAATTTAGCAGGGAATTAAAAGCCTGGCACTGATAGGAAACAGTTTTCATGGCGTTAAAGTTTGTGAGGGAGAGATCTGCCTTTCATTTAAGATCTGTCTGTGGGAGTAAGAAATTCAATGGGATGAAACAGTGTGTTAAATTAGGAGAGACATGGAGCAAGTGGGGGTTGAGGTAGAGCTCACAGTGAGAAAAGAGGGGATGGAGACCTCAATAGGGGAGAAAAACAATATGAGGGTATAACAGATAAAATCTGATAACCATCTGGATGGTACATTGGAATGTTTTCAAGATTCAATGAACAACCAAGTTGCTATGTGCTATCCATAACCAAGGGCTTTTGATCACCTAATTGGACATTTAAGGTGGGTTTACACGTCAAGATTTTTGTTTCGTCCAACCTCCGATTCTTTTTTTTTTTTTCCCCTTTTTTTTGATTTTTTGTTAGATTTTTTTATCAGATTTCGTTCGGCCATTTATCGAACATAATTCGATTTTTGTTAGATTTTTGACAACCGACGCAAAATATCGAATGAAAATATCGTCTGAAACAACGATGAAAAATCTATCAATATTTTTGGTTTTAAAGAGTGATGTCTTCTGTTGGCCAATTCTATGAGGGCTTTTTCTCATGTGCTACAGTACAGGTGGATTACAGCAGCAATTGTGTAGGTGATAGAGGTTGCCATCTCTGGGTATCTGCTGTATAAGGGATTGCAGCAGCAGTGGTAAGGTGATAGAGTTCCATCTCTGGGTATCTGCTGTACAGGGGATTGACCGCAGCATTGTTAGGTTGATGGAGGTGCCCTCTCTTGGTATCGCTGTATAAGGGATGCAGTAGCAGTGTTTGTAAATACACGGGAATACTTTTGAAGTAAGATTTAAAGTGTGTGGGCAGTGAGTAACAGGTGTGTGTGTGTACAGCACTTGTACACACTGTACACTGTTCTGGGCAGTGAGTATAACAGTGTGTGTACAGTGTGCGTTGCAGTGAGTGTAACACACCCACCTGAACCTTTAATATTGAAATATATGTATTCTATTGACAAAAACCACGTTCTTACATTCGTCCACATGCCATTGTTTCGTTCGGAAATTCTACTCGGAAGAAAATATAAACAACATCATGACGAATCAAAATGAATTGGTAAAAAATCCCAACATCATTGCGCAGGGAAATACGTCATGCACTGGTTAAAAATCGAGGGTCAAAAGATATCGATGAAATAAGGAGGCGTTGTTTTTTACCGACAAATAAACGACAGATAAAGTTTACCAACATGTCCTATCACTCTTATGGAACTATTAGTTGTCAGATATCTGAAAAAAAATCCCTCGGGCCAATACTGTTTTCAGATTTGGTTGTACAAGAAACCAAAAAATCGTTGTCCTGTCGGCCGAAAAAATCTTGACGTGTAAACCCACCTTAAGATTCCCAAGTTTTCAACCAGCTTGGATAGTACACATCGGATGAATGGTCAATGAACAAGCAATCTGTTACAAGTGCTACTGTTAGTAAAGGTTAGCAGTGGATGTGTTTTTATTTCTCTGCATTCATATTTTGTTTCTCAAAATTTTATTAGGATTGGTAATTTACAATCATTACCAATCATTGTATAATCTCCTAATTTATCGGAGGATCATTAAAAGACCCCATTGACTTCAATTTGGAAGCTCTGCCTGCCTGCCATACACATGCCGATAAGCGGCCGATTTTTCACCTGACCAACGGGCGTGCGCGCTCGCGCCATCAGTCAGCGGAAAAATCGGCCGCTAATCCAAATTGAAGTCAATGGGGTCTTTTAATGATCACTGTCACCCCACAGCTCGGCCGGCCAGAGAACGGACATGTCTGTTCTCTGGCCAGCCGAGCATGGCCGATTGAAGCTAATGGCCGGCACACAAAGGGTGCCGGCCGAATGAAGGGGCCCCATAATGCACCAGGATACTCTCTGCTATAAGAGGGCACCTGAGAATTGTTTTTATAATGCATGTGTAAATGTACTCTCCATGTGATTTTTTTCGGCAGCAGGTCCTGACAGCAGCATCGAGGCTGTCCACTGTGTAGTCCCCCCAGGTGTTCGGGCCCAGGACGGGAGGGCCCTCTGTACTGGCCTGATGGCAGCCCTGCCTAAACCCATATCCCAAAATTGACTAAAAGAGTATGTATCAAAAAATCAATCAATATTGGTGCATGCTGCATCATCAATATTTGCCACTACTTTGGTAGTAATGTAAACCGAACAAGGTTTTCCAACATGTTGCAAATCAGTTCGGCCGGGTAGGAAGCCTGGATGGCTAAAATTTTGTAATAGATTCAAGCACAATCGGGCGCCATGAACGTGCACATGCCCAATTATGCTTGAATCTATAAAAAAATTGAGCCGTGTATGCCCAGCATAAAGCTGGCCATAGAGGTCTCGATCTATGGCCGGCTTGTAGCAGACTCCTCACAGCGTGGTGACATCACCACGCTGTGAGGAGTCAGCTACAGAACTGACAGGAATCCTGTGTGCTCCACCAACACACGTGATTCCTGTCAGATTGTAGCCAATTAACTTGGAGGGGGGGGGGGACTCCCCCTCCGAGTTAACTCCCTGCAGCAGAATCGGCCACAAAAAGAACCAGCAGGACGGATCGGCATGCGACCCGACCTGCCAGCTTTTTTGGTCGGATCCTCAAGGTGGGCAACTGACCTTTATGTGTTTAGCGGGAGCGAACATGGCGGTTGGTCGCCCGCAACTATGGCCGGGAATCAGCCCGTCTATGGGGGGGCTTAAGTGTCTGTTTTTAACACCAAGTTAATCATTCTTCTGTTGCTACTAAATTATGACATCTTCTTTTTTAGACTCTACATACATTGTAAATCACCTATAATATATTCCATGTGTGAATTATTAATTTGTATATCATTAATCTTTTGATGATGTTTTAATAAATTTGATTTACACTTTAGAATGTTGGTGCCTTTTGGTCTCCTTGTCCCTAAAGGGAGATTTGGGGATAAGAAAGCCTCTTTAATATAATATATATATAAGATTGGGATGTTGGCACATTGAACCTGATAATAGGGAAGGTTATCCTCTGTAGAATTTAACACCAAGTTAAATTGTTTGATGTATACATACTGCATACTTCTTATAAAAAAGTTCTTTACTACTTTTATAGATTGCCTACTGAATTTATTTTGATAAAAGAAGGAAAATTCAAAAGCCTTGTTTCTCTCTTATTTTTAGTAAACATTCAGGGGAATAAATTAGCATTTCTAAGTGGAAGTCATAAAAGTCAACAGTTATATGTCAAGACTCCACACTTCTTAATCCAAATATAGAAATTGGTGAGTATTACAACCAGACAACTAGCATTTTTTGTCTGAAAATGGGGCCATTGAAAATTTTGTTTCTGCAGTCTTAAGTTGCCCATACATGGATTGTATGCCTAGCTTAAGTTGAATTCCTTTTTAAGTGAATTTATTAACCAAAAGTGATTGAAATTAGGCTTTCAATTAAAAGAGATTAAACGATCAAGACTTCCTGAACTCAAAAAGCCTGTAAGTAGAAAAAAGGTGCATTTGGACTACTTGAAAGGAATGTAATTTATGAATATGTTGTTCATTGATTAAAGTGTGTGGTAGTATCATTTAATTTAATTATTTTCAATTAACAATCCATATATATATATATATATATATATATATATATATATATATATAGAGCGCACAAGAGAAATTAGTTTAAAGTCAATACTAAAGTTTATGTGTGTATACTGTAGCTAGCTTTAGTAAGCAATTACGTTGTGGAAGGATCCAGATGTGATGGAATAGTTTCAAACTTATTTGTGGGGGCTTTGCCTTGGATGCAGAAGGACCTTATCCAATCACTATATGTGTGTATTTGTGTAGTGTTTCTATAAATCCCAGGTGCCCAACCTGAGGCCGGGGGGCTGCATGCGGCCCTTCTGATGTTCCTCGGCAGCCCTCCTTTGTCTTCCTAACCTAACTGTTAATGCATAGGGACTCACCTGTCCTCGCCCAGGATCTTCTTAGGGAGAGGAGAGGGACTTGCTCTGGCTGAGTGCGCTAATTGGCGTACATGAAAGTAAATCAGCGACCCAGACAATGCCTGAGCAAGTCCTTTACCTCTCCTCCGCTTCCTGCTCTAAGATCCCACTGTAAGAAAGCGAGTGCCTTTGCTCCCACTATTCCACCAACAAACTGAGGATTATTGTATGTGGCACATAACCTCAGAATAAGGGCACTTATAACATTTGAATCAAAGGTTATGTGCCCCATTGATATACTCATTGGCTTTGACAATATCTATGCGGCACATAACCTTTGATGATATATATGACACAAAATGGGCATTACCATACTACAGTGTTCCCTAATACTTGAAGTATAATTAAAAACAAGTTTTGCCATTTAAAAATTAAAAACAGCTAGGCCTGCTGTGATTTATTCATTAAAATTTTTTTTATACAAGTTAGTATCGATGGAAAATGTTATGTGCGGCCCTTTAGTGATGCAGAGGGCTGCACTTGTGGCCCTTCATATCAACTCAGTTGCCCACCACTGCTATAAATGCTTATATTGTATGATACAACGATAGTGGTAATCTAACTGAAATTATGGTAAAACTTAGTTAGAACGACACTCTAAATCATGCCAGTATTTAGACCTGTGACTATGATGTCACTGTTGTATGAAGCAGGTGCCTAGGTTCTATGAGACATCACTTTGGCATACTGCCATGTGCTGAGGAAAGTATGAAATATTTTTTCTGAGTAACCTTCCTGTACTCTCCTGTCCAAGAAAAGAAATCATTTCATATTGCCAACACTTATCCTTTCTTGGCATGACTAAAGCAGACACTAACTTTCTATTCTCTTTGCTAGAAAATATCTATTCCTACAAATGTCTAAATATTGATGCACAAAGGTCTACAAATAGACACCTGCAGTTTAAAGTAAAAAAAGTAAATTCGATTAAACACAATCATTAAACTATTAAATAATGTTCTTTACTATTCTTAAAATGTGTGGAGCCCCTCAAGATTGTAATTTGGTGTATCACAATCTATGGACCTGTTTGTTGTCAATGGGAACCACTTGGTCTCTCCATGGCAATTATGGCGCCTAGGCTTCCTATAAACAGCAGATTTTCCTTTCATTATTGGCAGGCCATCCATTCAGGTCTACCAAAGGGTGCCCAGAAACCATGGATGCAATTTGTCTTCACAAGGTAGACTTTTTATAAGATTAGATAGTGTAAGACCTTGGGACCTCTGTTGGTGGCTCTGTATTAGCGATATTAATAGCAAGGATGCAAAAGCTTGTTTATGTTGTCCCGAATGATAGGGAAGATTTATACTGTCCATGTCCATTGAACCATACCTAAATATTATGATGGTATGTGCAATACAGAATGGCATACAAGAATTTCATATACTTTTCTCTGAAAGCCATTGCTTTCTGGGGAAAAAGGGCCAAACAGACACGTTTGCATTTGATGCAAAGTTTTCACTCTAGACATAGAACCGGCCATGAATCTTAGACACTGCAGTACCTTTTGACAGTAAAGAATTATTTCATCAACCCCTAACTGGAGAATCCACCTGAATGGGGTCTTGGCACGGTAGTGTGCAAGCATCCACACAATGCCATATTTTTCTAAAGCTCTCATGCCACCACCTGGAAAAGTCAACTTCCAATGACATTCCCAACATGTGCAGAATGGGGAGAAGGTATGTGTCATCTAGGTGTCCATCACTGCAACCTAGTAACTGTAATTTTTACCTTTGAAAAAAGAACATTGCCCCTGTCATGTTCAAATGTACTTAAAATATATAAAAATATATTATACATTATATTAATCATTAATAATATTGTATGCTTGGATTTGTTTAATAACTGATCCCCCCCAAATGATTGTACATTTACCCAATTTTTATCTATGATGGTCTTTTATACATAACCTGCATATGAGTTGCCAAATGATCTTTTAGTGAAAACTGGCCAGGCATCATAGCAAGTTTGGCCGAAAGGGCTATATCCATAAATACATATGTGATTTAATGGAAACTTTAGGAGCACAATTTGTAAAATGGAAAGTTGCGTGTTTAGCTCTAGTTCATATGTCAGTGATTTAAGCACGATGGGGCAAATATGCTGGCACTTTTCATATATAAATGATTGCATTTAATGTAAGCCTACTGATGGAAGACATCACCACAGAGGGGACCAATCTATATGAGAAGATTCTTAGTAGTCTCGGGCCTTTATCTCAAAGGAATTCGGGCATCTTTGAAATGAATCTCTTTGTGTGTGCAGAATGTTGTGTATTTGGGCCAGATGTAGGCTGCCGTTCTCTTCTGTACAATGGGTGGTTTTAGTTAGCCTTTTTTTGCCCATCATAACCTTATCATAGGTCTGGTTTGAATTTTGCTCCAACTGTATCTATCTCTCCTACTTCCTTTTTAAACCTCTCTTCTGTTTTGCTGGTACTCTGGCATTTTGCACAAAGACAAAATCTTTTTGAAGTGGATTTTTTAAAGCCCCAGACCCTCTTAAATAAGCTTTGCATATTCCTTTCATCCTGATCACATCTTGTATCATGACCTCTCAAGTAACTTTGAATAGCTTCTGTATCTTTTCAAGAAGGTCTCAGTTTGTAGCCGTGGAGGCGTACTTGTGCAATATGGCTTAGCTCTTGTCCTTAAATAAATATTTAAGCAAAGTGAGAAGTATTTGAATCTAAGCTTCATGGGAACTTGTAAACGTCTTTTCTGTTTCTTTTATAAAGACTTCACTTCATTGTGTGCTGCAAAATATTTCACCATCTGCATGTCTTACTCTTGATTTGTATTTGTTTTTCTTTTCACTTCAAAAAGGACTTGAATATAATGATAATTTTATTGTAAGGGCATTGTATACCGCACCTTATATATAGATGGGATGTAAGGGAAGGTTGGTTTGTAACAAGCAATCTAATTTTTACTTGTAGCCCTTGTAGCAATAGTAGCCCTTGATAAATACAGAAAAATATGAGTTTAAATAATGTGCTTTTTTGCAAACTGTAGCCAATTACCTTGGAGGGGAAGGAGACTCCCCCTCCACATTAACTGCCTACAAAATCGCCATGCGATCCGACCTGTTGGGATTTTGGGTTGAAACCTTAAGGTGGGCTCCCCAGTATTTGCAAGCGACTGACCACCATGCGTTCAGTCTATCGTCCGCATCTATGGCCGGGAATTGGCAAGTCTTTGGCCGGTTTTAAACTCCAAACTTTTTTTGTTTGAAAACTTGATGTAGTGTTATTCTTCCCGCTGATAATGATGATCTTCTTCTTTCCCGTGACACTAAAGCAGGGAACACACGGCTTGATATTGGGGTCCTTCGAGGTTCCCTGCAGCAGCATGATGACATCACACTACTGTCAGATCAGCCGATGCTTTGCATGGAGACCCTGCCATATCCATGTTTTCGTTGGGATGGGATTAATTGGTCCTGCTCGAAAACAGGGATGGCCGCATATGGTATGGGCCAGATAGATGAGCGTGCACAATGCTCAAAGCGGCCATCGATCAGGACCCTATCTACAGGTGTTTTCCCAGCTTTAGGATAGAATCTATTCTTCCTTTTACTGACAAAGATGATGGAAATGTATTCTTCCATCCACTGACACCAATGGTAGTGCACTATTTCTTCCCCTGACACCATGTATTGTCATCAATTCTTCCTTTAACTGACACCTAAGATAGGGCACTATTCCTTCCACTGTCAACAATAATGGAGATTTAATTCCTGAAGCCAGTGGTAGGGCACTATTCTTTTCCCTGACACCAATTTATGTGATCTATTCTTTTATTGACACCTCATGGGGGTTTTAATTCTTCAATCCACTGACACCAGTGGTAGGTCACCAATTTTGGTGATCGCTTCTTCCTTCAGATGCCTTTACGCTATAACAAGAAACTACCCATATTTGCTTAGGGTAATTGATGAAGGTCATTTAAAAACGGTGATCACATTTCTAAATTTAGCAAATGATGTCCTTGCGCTAAGGAGCTGACAGTCAAATTTTTCTCACTGACTCACCATACTGTCACAAAGAAGTCGGTAGGGAATTGTGGTTAATCAGCTCCTCAGCACTAAGCTTGCAGAAAGGACATGAAGACAGTTGGTAACTGAGTCATTGTAGTTTATCACACCTCCATATAATATGGTACAAGTAGGACGGAGGTTTGGCAGCAGAACTGGAAGGTGAATGGGACATTTGGAGGCAAGTTTCCAGGTGACCCGCAGCCAGTACAATGTTCTTTTTATTCCCCTAAAGCAGTTATCAGCAGTAGCAGCCTGTAATCTGTGCAGGAGAACCTGAGATAAGGCTGCTCCTTCCCTGTCATTAACCCCATGGCTGCACAGAGTGCACACACACTTCATTCATAGGCCTGCAGCCTTATCCAGCGATACAGTACCAACCCCTTGTGGATAGACTAACCAACGTGTGCCAGAACACAAGGAGGAAGGCTATTTTTTTACAGCTGGTCACAGTACATACAAGGTTCTTTTTGTTTATTTCTTCTTAACAGATATGAGAGATCAGTTTAACCCTCTGCTATACGTGTGTGGCTTACCTTAACACTTACATTTGAAGGAACTCAATGGATTGGCCTTTAATGTGTGTAAACACAATCACTAAGCTATCATAAACTCTATCGCATGGCTTTTCATTTTGAAATATGCAGCTTTTGTTAAAATGAGAATGGTGATCTGGTGATCCTGCCATTATGGTCTCCTTTTATACGTTGACAATACTTGGTCCATATCCCACAGTTGTATTCTTGTGTTGTCAAAGACCCCCTTTCTCCTGTAGTTATGATAGACTACCCTAAAACCTTGTCATCTCTTCCAACTTCTCTATTCTACCTTATAACTAGAGAAGGTCTAGGTATAGGTATAGGTTAAATATATTTAACTTTGACTAGCTAACTTTGTAACTTAATTACGAAGTCCTTAAAATGGTTTCATCACCAAAACTGCTGGAGGTATAGAGAAGGCTGGTGGAAAAATTACAAAAAAATTTTGAGTAAAAATTTTCGACTTGACTTTAGACTTTAGTTATGCAAAAACACTTTATGAGTTAGTGTAATTCTTTATTTTTTGTCCCATGTTCGGGGGCTTTCCAATAACTCTAAAGTCAGACAAAATAAAAAAACAACAACAATTCTATCTCTAATCCCTCCCACCTCCCTTACACGTCTGTCATCTTGTCAACCTGTATCCTATGTTAAACCCTGACAGACCATCAACTTTTCCACTTTTGGTATCCTCCCCTATACCCTGATAGAATATTATCTCTTCTAGCTCTGCCTTTTCCCCTATACCCTGATAGAATATTATCTCTTCCACTTCTGTATTCTCCCCTATACCCTGATAGAATATTATCTCTTCCACTATATACAGTGGCTTGTAAAAGTATTAGAACTTTTCCACATTTTGTCACATTACAGCCACAAACATAAATCAATTTCATTGGAATTCC
>CM070037.1:45394779-45407448 GCA_036250615.1 Ptychadena robeensis | reverse complement strand
TTGCACAAACAGTGACCATGTCTGGAGAGTTCACATACTTTCAAGCAGCACTGTATATATTCCTGCATAGTATTTCACTTGCCCTGAGCCCAGGGATAGGGTACAATCAATAGGGTACAAACATTACAAAAGGCAGCTGTAAAAGACGAGTTGGGGCTCTAAGGGCTTGTTTCCATTATATGTCGGGAGACCCTCCGCTAAGCGTATTGCTTGGTGGGTATTCCGACATAGCACATAGACTTTGCCTGCTCAGCGGATGCTGTGTTTAGACATCCGCTAATGCAGAGGCTCAACTTACTCGACTACGTTCAGCCTTGCATGGATGGAATGGCTCGGCACAGTGAAGACACAGCATCCGCCGATCACGTAAGTAAATGTGCTCCGTCTGGACCTCCCGCCAAGCAATACGCTTAGCGGAGGGGGTTCCGATGTATAATGGAAACATAGCCTAACTCAGGTGGAGAGGTGCTGATGTCTTGTAAGTGGCTAATTGTCTCTCATCCCAAGGCTCCGATTGGTAGGGATTAGGAAGTGACATTTTCATGGAAGTAATAACCTTTAAGGGTTAAGTGCTAGCATTTGGGTCTTTGCACCATTGCTTTTGTAGATCTTTTTTCAAGTCTGTAAAGCCCCCCCATACACCTTAAGATCGATCCATACAATTTCTATTAGATCTACCAACAACTGTGTAGTATAGTGGCCTCCCTGATAGACTACATAGTGATTGGAAAGATTAGAAAGCTCCTCATATTACATGGTTACATGGTTTTGGTAGAAGAAAATCTGATTGTACAGAAATTGTATGAAAAGATTGTAAGGTGTATGGGGGCCTTAAAGTGTTGAGGCTAATGTTTAGCAACTCAGTCTTCAGCTCCCTCCACAGATTTGTTATTGGATTACAGCCTGGGGATGGGCTAGACTACTCCAGGTGTGCTTCTTGAACTACACTTTTTTCACTTGCCCATGTGATTTCGGGCTTTTCATGCTGGAATATCAAACCACAACCCATTTTCAATGCCCTGGAAGAGGGAAAGAGATGCTCGCCATAGACTTGACAGTACATGGCCCCATTTTATCTCCTATGTGGTGAAGGTGTCCTGTGCCCTTAGCAGGGAAACTCCCCTTAGCATTATGTGTCCACCTCCATGTATCACAGTGGGGATTGTGTTCCTGATTTGATGGCAAAGAGCACGATTTTGGTCTTATGTGACTACAAAACTTTAAACCCAGTACTCCTCTGGATCATTCAGATGTTCATTTGAAGACCTATACATGTGCTGTGTTGAGCAAGGGAGACCTTGGGGTTGCTGTGAGAATTGTCCTTCACAGCGTAGTGTGTTACCATTTGTGGCTATGGTCCCTGCTGCCCTAAGATAATAATCGTCAAGTTAGTGACATGAGGTTCTATGCTGCTTTGTCACAATTCTTATGTTCATTGAAACTTCACAAGGTGTGATCTTCCATAACTAGGTGTAAGTCATCATTATTATCATCAAAATAGTTTTAAGCATTGTGTTGACTGTAAAGTCCATATACTTGCCTAAATCATAGAGTTCCAGCTATGAACTATAGAAATAATTCAAGGATAGTCCATGTGAAAAATGTGTGGTCAATATGTCTAATGAATGCTCCATCCATTACTTCTGCACCTCTCATTGAACTTCCCAGCATATATCACACCTCTACATTCTATAGTTGCTTTTTTAACTGGACCAGCCCAGATCCATTTATTCAAAAGCAATATGTATTTAAAGCTGTTTCCAATCACCCCTTCCTGCAGCACAAGTATATGTTTTTAATAGTGATGATTTTATCAATAAAATGTATGTTTAAAATAACAAGATGTATATGAATATTTAAGATTGTTGACATTTGGCACTGTTGGTGTGTTGGTAGATTTACAAGCATTTAGATATCTACAGGTTTTTAATACCACAGGAAGAGTTTTTATGTAGTTGTCAACTGTAGTCAAATTGATAAGGTATTCTATTTATCTACAGGGATAAAGTATTTTTACAAACCATTAGTTGCCAAGTGTGGTCAGTTTGATCAGTAAAACCATCCCATTCACTATAAAGTTTTATAAATGTAATTCATACCATTACTGTAACTAATAGGAAACATAGCTCACATCAAAATTAAGCCATTTGGGCAGCTCAATGCCTCTTTGGCAAAGGTGGCTTTGAGGTTTGCAGTGCACAGCTTTATTTTCCCCAAATGATTTAAACTTCTCCCTATTTTTTTTTTACAAAACCAAAACATATGAAATTACTATTTGGTAATGTCAGCTCTGTAAAATTAACTGAATACACTTCAGCTTTGCAATGTTTAACAGCTACAGGAATAGGCCCAAACCACTATTTCCACAGTTGTCATTGCATTTTAGCATATGATCAGCCATTTTAATGCCTCTAATAAAATATTTATACCAGCTAAAAGCTAGAAGAGTAAAGAAAAAATGAATAAATAAGTGGAGGAAAGAATAGTTTTCAAAATCTCATAATACATGGCCCCATCTATCTTCTCCTTAATACAGTGCAGTCGTCCTGCCCCTTTGCAGAAAAAAACACCCAAAGTATGATGTGAACATCCCATGCTTCACAGTAGGGATGGTGTTCTTGGGATGCAACTCTTTCTTCTTTCTCCAAACATGGTGAGTAAAAAAGTTTGATCAAAAAGTTCTACATTGGTCTCATCTGACCACATGATCTTCTCCCATACCTCCTCTGGATCATCCAGATGGTCATTGGCAAACTTCAAATGGGCCTGGACATGTGATGACTTGAGCAGGGGAACCTTCCATGCAATGCATGATTTGAAACCATGACGGCATAGTGTTCTACTGACAGTGACCTTTGAAACTTTGGTCCCAGCTCCTCCCATGTAGTTCTGGGCTGATTCCTCACCTTTCTTATCATCAGTGATACCCCATGAGATGAGATTTTGCATGGATCCCCAATCCATGGGAGACTGACAGTCGTCATTAGCCTCTTCCATTTTCTAACAATTGCTTCAACAGTAGATCTATTTTGAACAAGCTGCTTGCCAATTGCCCCGTAGCCCTTACCAGCCTTGTGGAGGTCCAACCTTTTATCTCTGGTGTCTTTTGACAGCTCTTTGGTCTTGCCCATAATAGTAGTTGGATTAGTTGGTGTATTTAAAGAGCACAGACAGGCGCTACTAATTAAGATGAATGAGTGGAGTAAAAGTCTAGTTTTTAAAGGCAGAGTAACAGGTCTTTGAGAGCCAAAATTCTTGCCAGATGCTCAAAAACTTATCTGCAACAGTGCAACACAAATAAATTCTCTAAAAAGCATACAATTCCCTTAAATTTTTAGATGCTGTCTCTGACCGTGGGAATGCAACTACCATGTGAATTTCAGACCCTTCCATGATTTCTGGTATGATAAAAGGGAGAACTTACAAAATCACAGGTTGTTAAAATACTTATATTCCTAACTGTAGTAAAGGCCAATTTTGTTAGAACAAAATGGGGTTTTATTAAGCGTTAGTGCTACCCATTGTATTAAACATTTAAACATTAAATAACTCTCTTTCACAGCTTCCCATAGACAGGCCGATTCCCGGCCATAGTTGTGCGTGCTCCTGCTGAGCACATAAAGGTCGGTTGGCCGCAACTATAGGGGAGCCCACCTTGAGGATCCGACCAAAAGAGCCGGCAGGTTGGATCGCACACACGGATCGTTCTGCTGGTTCTTTTTCTGGACAATCCTCCGATCCTGAGCTGTAGTCTGTTAACTCGGAGGGGAAGTCTCCCCCCCCCCCCCGAGTTAATTGGCTACAATCTGACCGGAATCGCGTGTGTTAGTGGAACACACATGATTCCTGTTTGTCTGCTGAAAGCCGGCCATAGATCGGTACGTGTATGGCCGGCTTTAGCAACACATATGCTATCACGCGGCTCAAAGCAAAGTTTTTCATTAGTGTTGAGCTCGAAAATTTGGTTTTCGAATAGTTAGCTTGAATATCGCCATTCCGCCATTTCGCGAATATTCGGATATACGACTTTTTTGCGATTTATTGCGATTATCGCAATCCCATTCATTTCAATGGATCATATTCGCGAAATTACGCAAATTTGAATATTGCCTACTCGATCATCACAATTTTTCATAACTGATCTCAAAAACAGAAAGCAATTTCCCTTACTGCATAGTAAACCCCTGGTCTACTTAGATTTTCTAGACAGGTAGCAAAATGAGTAGTAATTTGATCAAATTTACAACATTGACACTCTTCTTAGCTAAATAAATGAGCAATCAACAGGTTCCTCTAAAAGCAGTTTCTTCCAGATGACCTACCAACCCAAGTTTGACAATTTGATTCTGAAATATTCCTTCATTGGGCATGTGGTTGGATGGCCAATGGATGGCCAATCGTTTCAGTCTTATGTGCTGAAAAGTGAACAATAATCAATTTAGTAACACTCATCTCTCATTGAAGTTTTATTGTTTTTCTTTCATCATCAGGGGCTGGGATGATGCTGAGCACAGTCTTGCAGGGGTTCGTGAAGCAGAGCTTTGTACAGTACATATTATAAATTTCTTGGGTGCTGAGCAAATGCCAACCTCATTCTTAAAGTGCTTGCTGGAGGAAATTCCTTTACAAAGCTGACCAGGTTACCATGATGATTGACTGTGAGCTACCTGACCCATTATTAAGCTGTTTTTAATCAATCATGTATACTATTACTAAACTAAATTACATACTAAACTTGCGTGCAGTAGAAAATGCAGACCATACAACCCTTTCATTATTTTTGTAAACCCCCCTAATTACTATGCTGTTGCCACATTTCTGTGTTGGCTATTAGTAATAATAAAGAGATGCTGAAGACTTGCTAGCGCATGTTTTGAGATTGCTTTGAGTCTACTCTACGGAATATATAGATTGTAAGAGAAATAGGTTTAACACAATAGGAGAGAATAATGTCAAATCTCATCTCTAGTGGGAAGTAAAATTGAGTGGGTTTGGCTATGTGCCCTGAATTTCATATCACCTGTAAAAATTCAAGGACAAATCTATTACAGTGCTGTCTACTGTTACACATATTCAGGTATAGTTGGTGCTGCATTGGATTAAAAGTTGGAAGAATCACATTTCCCTGTATCAACATGTAAAATGTCTATTACAGACCTTAACTTGAACCTCTGCTCTCTGCCTCCTGTGAGCTGTGAATATGATCGGATTTTCACATAACCTGAGATAAAAGCCAACAAAGTTTTAATAGTTGTTATATTTCAGATCCAGTAAGTGGTGGAATTGGCAATGAAGGATTGAGAGGATTGTCTGCAGGAAAATTGAAAAGCTTTGAATAATTTGGTCTCTTGGAGACATTTTTAAAGTCTAAGTTGGGAATGTTTCAATGTGGAAATAATGTTGTCCAATACAAAAGTATAGTTGAGCCTTTTGCATGTGACATGACAATGGAATAAACATAGCAGCTATGTCTACAAATCCTAAAGTCATCACACAGTGTTCTTTGCTGTATTTTAGGTCTCCCCTGATTCTGACACAGGACTAACCAAGACCTTTTCTATGCATAGTTCTAGGTTTCTTGTTTATGCACCACAGTTCCGATAATATCATTAAAAACGCTGCATTTGTATTTTGCTCTTCTTCTTACTATTTCTAAAAGGCAAGCATCATTCATATAAAGACATTGCATGGAAAACATTTTATCTCTTCATAATCTGGATAAGTTGTTGTCACTTTTTTTTTCTTCTCTATTAAAATATTTTTGGTATCATATATGTATTGACACTGAAAAGTACTATTTGTCCTTTGCCATAGGCTAAGTATTATCTGTTTCTGGATGTACATCTGTTCTAGGTATTTTTGGATACACACTGCAATAAGGCTTTACTCTAGACCAGTGGTTTTCAACCTTTTTAGATCCGCGACCTCTGAAGTGTCACTTCCTGTATTTGGAATGCGGAAGTGCAGGCCACACTCCGCGACAGCACTTTCGGTGTCAGGTAAATGCTATGTTCCCACCCCACTTGTGCAAATGATGTGCATGGTGGGAAGTTAGAAGGGAGCATAACACCCCATCCTTCCTAAGTTAGGAAGAAGGGGACATTATTCTCCCTCCTAATTACCCACCCTGCTTGTGGGCATCAGGGATGCTGCTTTAAGGAGCAGCTTTGGTGTTTCCAGAGAACTTAGCGTCTCCTGTGAAATGGTTGTTCGACCTCCCGAGGGGGGAGGTTAAGAATCACTGCTCTAGACCTTTATTCGTGTAATTCTTAGTATATGTGATCATGTTTACAGGAACACTACTTTTGTCTCCTTGAATTCATTTAGTTCATCTCTCCCCACAGTATGAACTGATCTGAACATCAGAACAAGTGTATAAGGCCATCCACTTGTACTTCTCTGATTGGCTGATCCTGACCAGTGATTGAAAAACTGATCAAAAGGACCATGAAAACCACTGAATAGTAACATCAGTCTGCAGGGGAATAATATAAAAGGTAAATTACTTCCATTATTCAATTTATTCTGTAAGTCTCTAAAGCCCATGACTTTTACTGCAAACTTTGCCTTGTCTCTTAAACTAGGTGCCCATGATAACAAAATATTGCATATTACATTGCATGATCTACTCATTGGTGCAGTATAGGTCAATCATGGTTATACATGTAAAATAGTGACTTGTGCCAAGTCAATTATTCTTGTTTTCAAAAACATGTCTCAATATATGCTACATAAGCGATTAAATATTTTTACCTTCATACTACTACTTGTATATAACACCGTGCAACACTTTACTTTTATCTGTACAAAAGAGATGAGGCCACCAGAAAGAGTGCAGCCATTTGTGGCCCTCTAATCCTAGCTAGTGATGGAACAATATATTGGAGTATCTCTCTTACATGTAAATTAGGGTTTCCATGGTCTCCATGGCAGATCATGTGGAAGGGCCTCTGCAAAAAGGACACAGAGGAGAAACACAGAGCTAACTGAGCCATTAATGTTTCCCCATTTTGGCTAGAATTCTGCATAAGATTTGGTGACACTTTTCATTGCTGCCTGTCCTTGCACAAGATCATAACACATAGTTGGACATGAAAGATGGAGACAAGTGTAGTCATGACGTCATAACATTTTACATGGATCTGGAAGTTTACTTTCGCTCATATTTTTATACAATTTTTGTTTTTTCTGTTAAGTTACCTTAAACTAAATTACACTTCCAGCATTCTCTCACAGTTATTTTTTCCATAGCAGAATGAATGGAGACATTTGTGTAGTTAAATTCATGGCAAATCACCTCCTTCAACACTATCTGTAATTAACAGCACTTAGATCTCTTATGCTAAGACAGCTTGGACCACTGAGTTGTCTGTATTTGGCGTATACTCCTAAGCTTTAAATCCTCCATAAATCTCTGCAAAGGATTGCGGCCAAGTCAAGGATGATGGCTGCCTGCTCCGTAATGTGCCAGAAGCTTTGCCTTTATGGACTTTTTTCCCAATCAAATTGCCAGAGCTGCTTTAAAATGACAGGAAATTCCTTGTGAGATAAGCTATGGTACGTGGTTACAAGCGCACTGATTAAGTACACACTGTTTTCAAGTGCTGCTGATCAGCAGGCCAAGAGTGCTCTTGATTTGCAGTGTTCCTAGTGCACAGGAAGAAACCCCATATCTTATCCTATTTCATGGCCTCTCTCAAGGGTGATAAATTCAGCAACTGTTTTACACAGCCTTCTGTTTATATCTAGCAATATAAAGAGCCCCTTTCAGAGTTGAGATGAGTTCATTGCCTTTAAAGCAACTGTTTGCATATATTTGCTGCTGAAATGGCAAAGCTCCTGAAGAATAAGTTGTGGCATTTTAATTTATAAACTTATTTAAATTGATTGTGTGTATATATGTAGTGGGGTGGTACTGTTGGTGAGAAATGGGTTACCCTGTACTTGCTGCAAAATCAGGATCTCCAAACAGATTTCTTCTCTGGCTCAGTTAAATATGGCTGGGCTTACTGATGCCAGAGTAACGAAAACCCATCTCCATTTCAAATAAATCATACAAGAATCAGAACTCAAATGTAAAGGTCCAACTCCTTTGTTGTAATTCTAACATAAACACAGCAATACAGCAACTCCCTTGGGGGTCTACTCTTCTCTACTCTGACTGTAAAATGGGGCTTATTGGTAGAGGATCTCTATGAATAAGCCCAATTTTACTTGTAGAGGATATCTATGAATAAGTCCCATTTTACTTGTAGAGGATCTCTATGAATAAGCCCGATTTTACTTGTAGAGGAACTCTATGAATAAGCCCCATTTTACTTGTAGAGGGTCTCTATGAATAAGCCCAATTTTACTTTTAGAGTAATATACTTTTTAGAGTTTTATTTTAATAAGAAAAAAGAAGCTGGAATTTTACATTTGAGTGTGTTTTTTTTATTTTTAGGATAGGTATCAATGTATGTGTTTAGTAGATGTTATGCTGTATTGTGTCTACTGTAAGCTTTAAAGAGATATAAATTATAAAGACTTAATTATATGTGCTGGGGACCACCTTAAGGCACGGATTAGCAAAGAGAGAGTGTAGCAACATACCATAACAAACAGAGAGGAGGTCCTGTCCTATGGAGCAGACATGCTGGTCTGCAGGACTGAGGAACCGGAGATCAGTATGTAAGTTAGCTAGGCCCCCTTCATCAAGTAAGGATGAGGGTAATCGATGGGCCCTGGGACTATCACTAGATAGGCCTATAGAGAGAGAAGTGTGGGTATTGGAAAAGCAACACACCTCTTAGGTTGGGTATAGGTTCGAAGACGACATCTGCCAACAGGAGTAGTGAAAGCCTGTATATATTACTTTTGCCCCAGTTATTGTTCATCTGGAAGTGTGTGTGGACATTGGACTTATTTGGGACCTGTGCACTTCTGGACATACAAACACTGTGCAGTCCAGAGAGTGGGTGGCCATAGGCAGCGTGCTAAAAGGGAATGCTTTACTGAGACTGAATTGTTCAGAGATGACAGCTGCTGCAGGAGGGCTGCAGAGTGCATATAGAGTCTGTAGAACTTCTAGTAGAAAGTTCCACAGAGGTGACTCCAGAGTGATCCCACATGAGAACGGAGCATGGAAAGTACCCAACCCTCACCCTAAGACCCTGCACATGTTACATTTAGACACCTTTATATCAAATGATGTACAGTTTACGAGGTTAGCCATACAGCTGGTTATAATTGGTATCCTCCTCAACATTTGTACTGTGTAGTAATAAAAAAGCATTCTTCAAGGTATTCCACCAGATCAATGGCATTTGTTGCTTTGCATTCTCTTTAAGGTTTGTAATTGATTAAACTTGTAATACTGTAAAATTGTGAATATTACATACTTTCATATTAACTTGTTTATTATACATCAGCTAGTAGTCCTACGACATTAAGGTGCTCAAATATTTAGTGCTAGCATTTACATCCTCATTTTTAAACTAGTATCATCATGATCTAACATTGCAGCCTTATCTATGATTTGTTTTGTAGGGCTCACAACCCAATGACCTTTCAATAGACCATAGCCAAAGTAGAAGGCAACTTGAGGTGCATAGACTTCAAATCCAACCCAAAGTCCCATTCACAGACTTAGAAGACCCCAGCAGTTATTCAAGGTTTGAAAGATATTCTATGCAAATATAAATTATAAACCCCCCATACACCACATACAATTACCATGCAACTTCTGTACAACCAACTTTTCTCCTACCAAAACCATGTAATAGGAGGACCTTTCTACACCTTCCAATCACTATGTATTCTATCAGGGAGGTCACTATACTACATAGTTGTTGGTAGGTCTCATGAAAGTTGTATGGAGGAGTCTGCCCGTCTATGGGGGGCTTAAGGGTTACTTTTAAAAAGCAATTATTGTCTTTCTATCTGATGGGGACTGTACCAGTAACTGGTAACTTGAAAGTTTGCCCTGAAGAGCCCTGAGAATATAAAAAGGTCCACTCCGATAACATGACAAGCTGCAAGCTTATCTCCGGCACTGGCCAATAATGAACATAAAAAGTTTCAAGAACTTAAAAACACTTGTGTGAAATACTTGGAAGGGCATAGTGACTTTGGCTCTTAAGTTTAGAGGCTGAAGTACTACTTCTGAAAAAAAATATCTATTTATAAACTGTAGTCCCAAAAGATAAAGCATGGGGCACCCTTAAAAATCAAGTAAATGGGCCCAACAAAAATTGCACAATTCCCCATTAGTCTGTGGTTGCTTGGAGATACAGTTTTATTGTGTTGTTTTCAGTTTAGTTATGACAACATTGCAAAATTTCCCATAAGTAATCAAAAGTTAGCTCTTATCCTAAGTATCACTACTTCCCACTGAGTTTGAGTGGAAGTGTCTTGAAAGTGGAAAGCCCCTAAAAGAACAGATAAAAATAATTGTATTTAAAATCTCAGTAAAAATAAATTATTATCATTTATTAACTTTTTGACCAAGCCAAACCTTTCACAACACTTAAAACTAGACATATATATTGTGACATGAAGTTCTTGGGGTTCATTATCAAATATTTTCCAAAGAAATGTGATTATGCAAGTTCAAGGTGACTGCAAAGCCGACTATGGGTTGTCTAAAGCATAACACATCAGCTTGTGGGTGGATAGTTAGACAACCCATATCGTTCTATGTGTAGACCAAGCCCTATTTACTATACAATTATTAGCCATGGGGCAGGAAAACGATTTTGGTACAGTAAGGAATATCTGCTCTCCTTAATATCTGTGACAAAACTTAATCTCTGAGCTGTTAAGTCAAAACTACAAATTCTTTCTTAAGTAAATCGTTCTAGTATAAGTATTTCAATTGTGTATTGAGCTGTTTGCCTTAAATTCAGCTTTAAATAAATTTGGCAATGTTGAGCCATTACTTTTGGTTTGTATTACCGCAGGCTGCTCGTAGCTTTCTAACACCAAACTGTCTTCACAGAAATATAACAAGGACTTAGACTGCTAGGTTCATGTGTAATAATAATTTAATGAGAGGCAGTAAAAATGTATGTGGCACCAAACCTATAAAGTCACAGTAGTGCCTATCCTTTTTATAATCCAATTTGCATTACCGTATATAAAGATAAGATGTAAGGAGCAGGATCGACTTTCATCACTTCTAGAAGCGTGGTTATTTTTTCCATTCTCTCTAATTTACTTCTCTGCCCCTGACATGTAGAGTTAATGAGAACTTTAGGAACTATATAAATCATGATAGACCTATGTGAAGGAAATATTGCTGAGGTGTTAAATATTCCTCCTAGAAGGCATACAATGATGGAGAAAACAGTTGTTAAGGAGAACCTTGCTGAAATTATAAGTTGGTTTAAAGTGAAATTGTATCCTGTGACACTTGCAGATATGTATGTTAAAGTACTTCTACGTAAGAAATTGGAAACTGTATATACTCCTTGTTAACTTGCTCTGGGCAGCTAATTTTCCTTTGAACTACTACTGGCTTCTTATTTGAATCCTACCATGAAACTGAAATTAGGGTTTACTAGGCATGCAACCGAACGCTTTATAGTTTTGTGCTGAATTTTCTAAGAGGACTAAGACAGGATTTCCTTATTGAAGAAGGTAAACACTGGGACTCGACTAAATGTAAAGCCCTTACCAAGCCTGGTCCAACCTCAGTGCTCATACAGTGATTTCATTGCTACATCAGTACCAATGTGGAAATGTGCTATATCTGATTATATGGTTGTACATATCTTTTTGTGCAGCTAGTTGATAATAGCCATCTTGGGAACCTCCACAGCTGAAAATATTCTTCTTCTAGTTCCAGTAGCAATTAAAAAAAAATTACATTCAAGCTCACTTAAAGTTGTGTTGTAGTGACTTTGGTGAATGGTACAATTGGAGAATGTTAATGATCTTAATGGGAACACAGACAACATAAACCCTGACAGGGGTTGTCTATGGCCATAACTATATCTACTGTAAATCTAAATCTTTTATTTTGTAGTGTAGTGAAACACACTAGAGATATATTTGTATATAGTATATAGATGGCTATGATGTCTGTTTATACGTTTAACCTCCCTGGTGTTACGGGATTTTTGCACTGCTGACCAGGCAATCGCTTTTCCCCACTCCCCCCGGCTCTCTACACACCGCCGGTGTTAATTAGAGCGAATCCTTCGTGCCCAATTCCGGCAGTTTGATCAAACTGTGCCCATACTGGCTTCTAGCGTAACGCCAGGAGGTTAAGAAAAAGTATAATTTCTGTACATTAGCTGCCAGGGATGAGGTCATGGATCCTCTTCCTGCTACTTTAACAAAGTTAACCCCTCCTCTAGGCAGAGGTTATATAGCTAACTGTTTTCCCTGGTCTTTTGCCTGGGCTTCTGCCCACTTCAGAGCTTGGAGCTGAAAGCTACCAACTTTAAAAAGCTCTCCTTCTCCTCCAGCCTTCCTGAAGAGTTTTCCCAGCCAGGGTCTGGGTCAGGATGTTACCTCTTGTAAGGACTGCCATTCATCTCACTGGGTGTAACGGCAGCTGCTGTATGCCGCCTTCGCCTCCTTACTTACTGTTGCAGATCTAGGTGTCCTGTTCAGTGGTAATTATGATACACTTCCTTAAACACCAGCGCGTGTCATTTCCTGGGATTTAAGGTATTTGTCATG
>CM070037.1:45379578-45390813 GCA_036250615.1 Ptychadena robeensis | reverse complement strand
TAGAAAACCATTGAACGCCCCCAGTGGCCACCCGCGATATTGCACGTGGAGTTAACCTTCGGAAGCCTGGCGAATAAAGACGGAATCGCTCATAGGATTCTACAGAACAGCCAGTAAAATATATTATTTTAGGATTGTGGAGCCCCAGGGTCAGAGGTAAGTCAAACTTTAATTTCACATATATTATCTTAACACCCAAAGTTTTATTTATGTATCAAGAGCAGAAACATGAAACTTTGTTTGTCACAAAGTTGCCAGTCGAACAGTGTATTCAAGGCTGCTTAGTCTTCATTGCCAAGGCTGTGACATGTTTATTCTAGGAATGACATTGCTGACAAGGTCCTATTTTGTATGACCTCCTTTGCATTTTTTTAGGTTCCACATTTCTTTTTTCTCTACAGAACAATACAGCACAGTACAAAATGTGTGGGTAACTGGATCCTTCAAATCTGCTTGTAATTGCACATTCCTTGGCTTTTAGATACTGTAACACATTTGCTATGCATAAATACATTGACCAATTTTGCTGTAACTTGCATATGTAAGGAATTCTTGTATAACTGATAACTGTTTCAATAGTAATCAGATACAGTAGCTTGTATAAAAGTAATGAATCACACTAACTACAGTATATACTATAGTGAGTTCAAATGTATGTTCAAAACATCCTGCTTGTAAAAGAGTTAATGGACGCACCTTTGTATTGAGGGGTGCGTTTCGTATTGCACGGTGTATTACAGCACACAAAATTTGGTAAACTATTTATAAGCATGAGTGTTTTGAAGCCATGCTCTCTTTTCTAGAGTAAAGTGTATGTATACATATTTATTGGATCATAAATGTACAGCAGAAAGTTACTGGTAAGTATTCAAGGTAAAAAATAAAATACCATCATTTAGACTATATTGTGTATTGCACCAATAATGCAACTAATAGGCAGGATTTTTTTGTGTATAGGGTCCCAGATATGGTTTATATGCTCTTAAGAGACACGGATATGCATTGCATATGGATCAAAGCATGGTGAGACATTTTGTTTCTCCTAAATGAATTTATGCTTTGTATTCAACAATAATGGTGCAATAAATGTGCATAGATTCAGAAACATTTATATTCTGTCTGTTGATGCAACTAATGTAACCATTTGATGCCTGAATGATGCGCTTGAGCTTCTCCATTAGATATATTCCCTGTTAGATATCGAAGTAATGGAAATCGAACTGGGTTTACCAACATGTTGGTTCCCTGTTCAACTGAGTTTTGTAATCGATTCGAGCATAATCTTGTGCCATGAACGCCTATGATGCTCAATTGTGCTTGAATCTATAAAAAAATAGAGCCGTGTATGTCTACCATATGCTGGGCACACACGGGTAGATTCCTATACGACCGATGTGCAGCGCGATGACGTCATGGTGCTGTGCTTGGCTGGTCATACGATTGCTCAAGCTTCCTTGATAACGAGGTGGATCACTGCTGCGTCATCGATGTCGCCTGATTCAACTGAGTGGGATTGATTGAGAAGATAGGCATACAAAGCTTGATTGACTTGGCTTTACCCATAGAAACTGAGTCAGAAGTCAAGAAAGTTTTAATCTAGTTTTGCTCTCAAGCACCTGGTCCATACCATTTACCAGTCCATTATCAATCTTAAAACATAGTGCAGATGTGCATGATAACCTGTCCTTCTGTTATTTTTATTTTTTTTTGGGATGAAGTCCTGGGCGCTTAGATCGTCCCTTCTACACACAACATGGGTTGTATGTTCTATTGATATATATAAACTGATCACCAATTTTCTATTAGGAATGGCAAGTTCCCCATTAAATGTTCTCCTGAAAAAAACAACTTATGAAGAAGAAAATGATTAATTCCATCAACTGAGATGTGCGCCCTATAAAACCTAGTTGTCTGTAGGTTGTAGGTACACTGATTTAGGCGGAAGGGAGTACTTATGGGAAATGCCCAGGGTTAGGCTTTGTTATGGTTAAGGTTTTTGAAAGTTTGATTATACAGACATGTTTCTATAATCTGTTGATACTGCAGCGGTGATGTGGTGATGTTATTCCTTTAGATACTGATGGATACAGTTCCCGATCGTGCATTCCTTATATCTCAATTATCCTATAACAATGTTCAATGTCATTAGATTTTGTGACTTAAAAGTCCCCGGACCACAGAGGGTCCAACACATTTGCTAACATATAGAATATACTTTGTGCTATATTGGTTTTGTAATGTTTTCAAGAACTCTAATAAAATTATTTAAAAAAAAATCCATCAACTAATCAGGTTGATCTTTTTTGATATGCTGGTCAGTATCATCAAACAGGATCAGCTGGTCAAACTGATCATGTGCTTCTCAATAAGAACTTGCCCTCCCTATTTGCTTTAGCCTCTAATATCATTGCAAATTCATTTGACTTTTTGTTTTGCTTTTATCATGTACAACTTGTCCCTCAGAATGAGTAAACACTATTTTGGATGTATGTTTGTTTTTTCCATTTTCTTGTTCTAGAAATTTAATATACCGTGTTCAAGTTAGATTATTCCTGTTACCCATTTCTGTTGTCTCACCTGAGGACTGAATCACAAAACAAAGTCAAATGTTCCATTGCTCTAGGCTGACTCCCTTTTCTATGTTTTTATGACTTGTTCACAATATGCAGTTTTGCCCTTTCAAACTTTTTCTCAAAGACATAAATAGCGTACAGCAATTCAGATTAAAGTTCCTTAAATGACGCCAAATGTATTAGGAAAGAAAAACACCAATTTGTTTTATATTGCTGCTCCACAAGTCTTTTAAAGCCACACAATTGTTGTGTAAACCTACAGAAGTGTCATTGTCTGCTGCTCAGAGACGATGGTTAGCTAATGATCGAATAATCTTACAATATATGTATGTACATAGTTATAAAATCTGGAATGAGTGAATAGACATAACTAAAATTGGTCTCGAGGTCAAAGGTTGTTTTACAACCTTTTTGTTTAAGCAATTTCTGTAGAGCTTATGTGTATATTTGATGGTTTGCTATCTAGGACCATAAAGCTGGAGTCAGAGGAAGAATAAGGGTTAAAGAGGTGTTCAGAGCTCTGTTTCTATTCATTAAAGCAGGGTACAGTCCTGCAGATATGGGCCAGATTGATGGCCACTTCGAGCGCCGTGCACGCTCACGGCCATCTACCTAGCCCATATAATTTGCCGCTATCAAGCGGGACAAATCAATTTCGCTCGAAAACAGCCATATCGAACATGACCGTAAATACGGCCAATGTCTGATGTTTTGCATAGAGACTGCTGGTCTCCAGGCAAAGCTTGAGCTGAGCTTGGTAGAGCTTAAAGAAGGGTACAGACACGATATTCGAGCCGTCCAATGTACCCTGCAGCACCGTGATGACGTCATCACGCTGCTGTCCGATATCGACAGACGGCTCTGCTCTCCCCAGCTCAGCTGAAGCTTTGCCTGGAGACCAGCAGTTAAGTTAACAGATTTAAACTGTTGAGTTAAGCCCCCCCATACACCATAAAATCGATCCATACAATTTCCATTAGATCTACCAACAACTGTGTAGTATAGTAGCCTCCCTGGTAGAATACATAGTGATTGGAAGGATTAGAAAGGTCCTTATATTACATGGTTTTGGTAGAACAAAATTTGATTGTACAGAAATTGTATGGAAAACTTGTAAGGTGTATGGGGGGCTTAACTTAGAAACTTAGAAAGAGATTTGATCATATTATTAATTTTTATACTTCTATAAATATATAGTGCAACATATTATGCACTGCTGCATATTCATTCAAACAAAATGGGTTATGATACAGGAGGAGTTTAAGGTTCCTGTCCAATTGGGCGGACAATCAAAGAGGTTGGGGAACATTGTATACAATAGGTGGGGTGGGGGATTGGAAGGGTAATGAATTTAAGAATGAGAAGATGGGTAGGCCAGACTGAAGAGGTGGGTTTTTAGGTCTTTTTTGAAAGTGTTAAAATGAAAAGGAAGTCTAATGGAGTGAATTCCAGAGAGCAGGAACAGCTGTAGTTAAGTCTTGAAGCCACACATAGACTCTCATCTCCCCATTAGACACATTTGACACCTCCTTGTGCCATCTATTGGTGGTACCTTCTGGCCTGCCATGACCTGGCCTTCTCATAACCCCCTGGGCGTTTCGCCGATAGGATGCATCCCTGGCATCATGATGACACCCTAACTCCATAAATACCTGCCATTCCTGCCAGTGAATTCACCTAATGCAACTTCATCTTATATGGTGGCATCAATAATGCACTTTCAGAATTCAAAGTTACATCTCTCCCCTTTGTTAGCTGCAGTTTCTAGAAAGGTAAGTGTGTGAGGTGTGAACTAGATTTTATTACTGAACTGTCGTATTGGAACCCTTACAACTACAAAATTTCATGTTATCCTAAAATATTAATATATATTTTATTAAATATAATTCTGGCCCCCTATACAATCCACAGTATTTGTATTGTTAATGACAGCTATAGTCAGGAGTGCACATAACTTTTTTAGTGAGCTCCTAAGATGAGTACCAGAAGATACCTCTGCTTCCTACATGGTAGATTCTGCTGCAGATAGACCTCCCTGCTCTTGATTGAGCCTCCGATTAGCTGCCTCCATCCACAGGTCATCAGCTGGCTTTGGGACAAGTGTAACTCTCACAATACAACACGTTTGAACCCCCAGATCTCATACTTCAGTAGTGCAAACCTGACAATTTCTTGGTTAGTAACTAACCCCTGAGACTACCTGCAGTCCATTTGTCAACCTTTCATAGCCATCAACATTCCAATATGTCTTGTCAGATTTTACCCATACATGTGCCTACTGTAACATTCAACCACCAGATCTCCATCACCCTTAGAAGACCATTTTTTTGGATTAGTAATTTATATGACCGATTTCACACCCTGTAACGATCTCAGTTCAGGCTTAGAGTCCAGTAGCTGAAACAGCAATCAGAACATAGGTGAGCACAGTCCAAGAACAGAGCACAAACAGGGAATGAGCAAAAGAGTAGACAAATCCAAGCTGGGGTCAGTAGCCAATGGTGTCACGTCAGGAATGGAGTGATGAGAGTAGAGTAATCGATATTCAGAAGCCAAGGTTTGGTACACAAGTAGTCAGAAATCAGAGCACGATGACAGAGCGAGTTATTGGCAAGGCACAATAATCTGGCATTGAATGCAGGTTGGGGCCTGGCTTTAATAGGAAGTCAAGGGGAGTGGCCAAGGGTTCAGGGTTCATGAGAACTAGGTGATAAAGGCATAAAGGCATATTGTGAGGTGGCTCAGCAGGTAGAGCTACAATCAGGCATTGGAGCATCCCTGGGTTTGAATCCTGACACACCCCTAACTGCAACCTTTCATGGTTATTAATGCTTCCCTGAGATTATCCAAGTGACATACATTATATAAATTTTTTACTTTTACAGTAGTGTGGAATGTGGAAGAATGCTGATTGTGCTGCTGATCTCTCCCCTCTATGGCTGACAGCCAGACTCCTTGGGTGCACCTGATAGCTACGGCCACTCAGATACGGAGTGCCTCCAAGTTGTTAGTACGCATATGAGTTTTGTAACAATAATGCAGGTACGCAAGATGACATGCTGCCCAACTAAGCATTTTCTCTGTAAAACTCCATAGACGAACCTCGCCAATATTACAGCTGAATGGGAAGAAATATTATTATCAAGCATTTACAGAATAAAGATGTATGAGAAGTCATGAGTCATCGTACGTTGAATCTCACAGGACAATTTTTACCATCCAACATATAATGAGAATGGCCAATTTTAGTGTGAGTGATTGCTTTTATGAGCTGCAAGTTAAATGTTAAGATGATACCACTTGTATGATGACACCACATAGGACCTTCATGTTTACAGTAGTAACAAATCCATCCAGCACAAGGTCTCTCAGGTTTTAGAGGGAAGTTTGCATGCTGACTCCATGATCATTTCCATATTTCCAAACTCCTTAACCCTCAGAAAGTTCTTCGGAAGGAATGGATGTCACACTTGCAATAAACCATCCGGATGAAGCGGCCCACTTTTAATGCGCGGATCAAGTTCTACTCCCTTTTTCAACACTTGTTTACAGAATCATAAAACATAACTCTCTATTGTATCATAAAAAATGTAAGTGATATAAATATATAGTTCTGGGGTTTATTGGCATGTGTGCCCTTGTGTGGGAGAAATTATTCCCGTTCCAACAGGCCTCATCAAAAGATGCGGAAGAAGGGGGAGGAGGGGATTCTTGGGGGGAGATTCTATTACCAGAGAAGTGTAACTCTTTCTTGTTGCACATGAGCTTGTCCTGTTGTCTTCCATGTGATCCATAAATCTCCAGCAAATGGCCTTCATAATAAGGCCATAGGCATTACAGGCAACATGTACTATATAAAAAAATCCCAGTTCATGTAAAACCTATTTATTTCTTCTGCTCTGTGTATGTTCATCTGTATATTTTATCTTCTGTCTATGTATGTTTTTCTTCACATTTTTGGCAACCTTGTATAAAAAAATGTCTGCTTGTATTATCATAAACACAGCAGTACATCAAATAAAATATTACTCTGGGAACTCTGTATAGAAACCAAATATTATCATTGTTATCAGTGCTCTGAGAGAACGGCGTTGTATAAACATATATTATTAAACTGGCAGCTCTTGGTAAATATTAAATGATTATTACATTGGCAGTCCACTGTCCGTAGAATTATTGGGTATAAAAGAAGCTAATATAAAAACCGAATGGAATAATAAGCTGTGTTCTCACAGGGCTGAGGCTTTGGTTAGCCAAATGTTGTACTTTTTTTTGCTGAATTTCATCTTCGCTATTTTGATGTCATCTTTGACAGAATGGAACCCTCCCACTATTTAATTCTCTGGTTATGTGTACTATTTGCAATATTTGCCAGCAATGGAATAAAAAAAACATTAAATCGATTTCAAATTGATCAGCCAGGATACTTTCTATTATCAGCACCAGAAGTGTTGAGAAAAGGAAAGATCAAGGGTTAAGAAAAAAACTTACCTAGGTGAAAATCTTCTAAATCCTGCATAGCTCAGCCCCCCCCCCCCCCCCCCTGTGCTTAAGGCAGTGGTTCCCAAACTTTCCTTGCAGGGCCCCCCTTTTCTATTTAGAAACATTATCAAGCCCCCCTCTCCATTCAAACACAGGTTCAGAATGAGGATCTGCGTCCCATCGGAATACCTTCGCGCCCCCCCAGTTTGGGAACCACTGGCTTGAGTGAACCCGCTGAGTTTAGTTGCAGATTGTTGAAGGGAGCAAAATTGGATCAGTCTTGGTTCACTATCTTCAACATGGGACCCAAGTAACTATGGCAGTGGAGGTAGCAAAGAAGAGGGCAAAGTTTAGGATGCTTCTCTGCCTCCAGCCCCAATGGCAGAGCTTCTGTATATGAGGGGGGAAATCTTTCCTATGCAATGTGTAAGTCATCCAGACTTGTGTATGTCAAAAATAATATGTTATTGTTGATTGAAAAACACACAAAGAAGAATATGGCATGTTCCTTTAAAAATAAATCAGGGGAGAACATGTGGAACCCTCCAACCTGGGTCTTTTAAATTGAACCATTGAAAGAAGTAATGATACATTCAACTTACTTACATACTTTGCTTTCAATGGTTCCATTTAATGTCCCAGGTTGGAGGTTTCCACATGTTCTCTTGTTTCTTGATTTAGTTCTAGAAGGTGGGAACCACTAAGAGAGTCTTTTGGGAAAGACAACCTATTCATGACTTATTGAAAAAAGAAACCTTGTTTAATAAGCAAAAAAGGGGGGGGGGGTAAACTGTTTGACTCGTGGGCCGCAGTGGGTTTCTAAATTTGACAGAGGGGCCGGACAATGAACCTGTAAGGGTCGCCCAGTTCAAAGTCCTCCCAGTTTGGGTGGGAAATGTAAATGATATGGGGATTTATAATCATACTGGTTACCAGGAAGGTTAAAAAAAATTATATATATATTAAAAATTTGGCTTTGGATAGTAAATCTAAGCAAACTTTAGCAGGTGACCTTTATAATCATCCTCTAGGCATTATCTCCACTTATTTCAAGAAATGAGCAAAGGGGGCCGGATATGGCCCCCAGGCCTTAGTTTGCCTACGCCTGGTTTAGAGGATGAATGTCCAAACATTTGCAAAGGAGGTAGGTTTAGTAAGGTGAAAATGTGGTGGGTGGCAATCATTCTGACTAAACCTTCTTCATAACTAGTGATGGCCGATGTCTGCAAGGCTCCTAGCCCGCAACCAGTACGGGTGTTCAGCCCGCTCCATTCGCCGGCAAGAAGGAGCTTACTATTTTTCCACCGGCAGGATCAAGAGCATTAAGATCCTGTTGGAGGAAGTGTCTTTTCTCTAAACACTGGGAAGAAACTCCAGTCTTCCAGTGAAAAACCGGCTCCGAAAACGGGAAATTACGTCAGTGACGTTACATCTCGCAATCGTAACCAGGAACAGGATGTGACATTATGACGTCACTTTGGGTTTCCCTGGATTCAAATTCACCGGACATTGGATTATTTTAAAAGTCCGATCTGCCTGTTCGCGCACAGACCTGGCCGAAGTTCGGCCATCACTATTCATAACCATTAACATTAAATGCATAGGAACAATACCATGGGGCAGATCTTTCTTCAATGACATACCACTAATGAAGGCTTCTTGCAAGCCTCCCAGCAGTCCAGCAACATTTCACCTAACCCTTCTCACTATCGCATATGAAGAATAAGTGAGAAGATTCTTCAACACTGCTCTCTTTAAAGCTCCATCCTGATAGAATGGATAATATAGATGATGAAGCAGCAAGCACAGGCAAACACAACACACGGCTGCAGGCAGAGTTCTGTACTATTTCCAGGGGCGTGCCAAAGACTGTGCTGTAGATATTGTTCTGCTGACATTGCAGCTGTGGTTCTTGAAGGAGATGGGCGTCCCTTTGCTGCACTTGAAGTCCTGTTTGGTGTTACCTCTTTTCTGGCAGGGAAATAGTGTTTCACCAGTGCAAATTGCATCATTAGCCATTGATCGGTCGTACTACCACAGAGTGTAATCAATTTTTTTTATAATCGTACTATGGAGCGCATGTGTATTACAATCGTTTGAATTATGATGGTTATAAGAGCTTATTATGCATGGGCTTCATAGTACGAACCTAAATCGTTGGTAAATTGTTTGAAATATCTAGAGAACCCATACTTGTACGATCAACTAAAAGTGATTCCGATCACTTTTGGTCAATTGTACCAGAATTGATTTCTGTTCTATCGACTTAAAAATTGATAGTTTATCGAACCCTATATGGCAAGCTTAACTCTATCTCTCCCCCAGTGGTCAGAGCAATTCTCTCTCATCTGACTTTCTAGCTCTAGGTAGGTCACCTGCATCCTTGGGTAGAATGTTTGTACAACATTCAATTGACTAAAGAGAATGCTGCATGGGAATATTCTTACAGAGGAAGTCCCGGGGAAGAAGGATTCCGGTAAATATAAATTCCTGTAGATATAAGTAAAAGTTTATTCCTTGTTTTCTTAATTGCAGTTTAAATGACAATGTGGTTGTATGTATATTTCTAATTGAAATGGTTAACTGATTTTGGTTTATTTTAGGAACTTTTGTGGAATGACATTTTTATGGTAAAACTGTATTTTCTCTTACAAGTTGGCAATACAATTGGATTTTTTTCATTCTTTGTTGAAATGTGTTTATATAAGAGAGTGGCATGGTTGAGTTTAACCTTGAACTAGCCAAAAGAATTTCTACAAAGCAAAGCTGTCAATGTATTGTTGACCTAAGCCCCCTCTGGCTAAGAAGGAGTTACAAATTCCTCCTAAAAGGTAAAAAAAAAGGGTGAAATATTTTTTTTCCAACAGAGGTTTGTTTTTTGTGAAGAAACCCTAAACCCCCGGCTTGTAATTATAAGCAGCTGCAGTTTTCACACTCTACCTATGATCAAGTCCCATTGACGCTATTTTTTGGGTACACAATCCTGGCAGGGGCACCAAGCTATTTTGGAATAGCAAAGCCCTTTTTTCACTCTGTTATTTCAGTGATGGCTTCCAGGTTCAGTAATATGTTATTCTTTTGCTGGTTCCTTTTTTCATTAACAGCCTTCAATTTGTATTAAAGTACACAAATAACCCAGGCGCTGCTGGGAAGGTCAGCCAGCTTTCTCGAACAGATTACGGTATGATTTGGTTTTAAGTCAAACATACAGCAGATTTTTCAGGCAAGGGTGGGCCCATAAAAGTTGCTGTAAAATACAAAGCGTGGTCCAAATCTCTTTTAATTATGTCAAAGCCCTTCATTCATTGTTCTTCACAAAAAAACATATTGAGGTCTTATAAAAGGATATTTTGGATAAGGCCCTCAGAATGCTCACAACCCAGTTGGGATCTTTCTATGTACATACAGTGAAATGAGTTTGTAGGTACAGTGCTCCTCAATTTAAGATGACCTGTCAGGGAAAGAGAATAAATCAACTGGGGCTTCTCTATTAGATAGTAGATAAAGACTTAAGCCAGTAATGGGCTAAAGAGAGGAGAGCCTACAGACAATAAATCTCCTAGTCCTTTGCCTTCACTTTCATTTGTTCAACAGAACAAATGAATAATAGAACACTGATTTTTCTGGGTGTGTCGTTTTATTAAAATTGCCCTCCCACATTCACCCTTTAAATGCGAAAAAAAGGCACTGCATCCTGAACATGGAGGTCAAAGGTGCCATCCACCATCTCTTCGATGTCATCAATGATGCTAGAGAGGGGAACCCGGAAGGATTGTCAGGGAGTGTGGCTTGGGGTGAGTATAGTTGGTAAACAAACTCACCCCAGCTATACTGGGGCTCAACGCCCAGGAGTTTAAGCACAGTTATATGTCCATTACATTTGCCATCCAGGTCAGGATATCAAACTCATGTAATTATATTTTGCCCATACATATTTTTAACTTACCTAGCGGTCAGCCCCTACCGTGCCAAGGGTGATTGCAGCAGAGTACACTGCTTGAATTCCCCCCCCCTTCCCCCACGGCAACCCCCTATCCAGGTTGCCATGGGCTGGGAAACCAACGCCCCTCAATTATAATGGAGGTCTATGGGGCGGTTCCAGAACTCCGTAAATGCTGTGGTGATTAGTGATGAGCGACTAGGCAATATTCGAATTCGCGTAATTTCGCGAATATCCGCC
>CM070037.1:45348423-45379478 GCA_036250615.1 Ptychadena robeensis | reverse complement strand
ATAGCGATATTCGAGCTAAATATTCGAAAATCGAATATTCAAGCTCAACACTAGTGGTGATATAGAGGATTGCTGCAGCTTACCAAGTTTATATTGAGTTTTTCCGATCCCTGTACTAATAGCACTTGAGACGAACCCCAACTCTGGACGAACTGGGTTCGTCTCAACTGCTAGGGAGGTTAAAAACATTTTATTTAAGAAACGAATGCTACAGATGTCTTTTTATTTGACATTAGATGTCTCATGTAGTCTAGTATTACACCTTTTTACCACATTCTTTATTTAAGTTTGTTTCCATATGAAAAGGTTCATCATTCTGTCTGATAAGTTGATATTTTTCCAATAAATACCAAGGTTTTATTTTGGCCCACTCTCTGTATTTTAGTTTGACACCTATGCCTCAGGTCATACTGCCCTGAGCAGAAATCCGGAGAATGGTGACTTGAAACTCTGCCTCTTGAGCTTTGGCTGATGCTGCAGCTCTGCCCTGGATGCTCATCAACAGGGTTCAATAAAACTGCATGTGAAGGATGTGGATGTCAGTCATATGTTATGGCTTATGTTTGGTACTGAATCCCTGGAGCGGCACTCTGTGGCACTGGGATAAAAGGAACTATTCCAATGTTTACAAGCTGTCTGCTTTCCTTACAAGGGTTCCTTTGACATGAGATATTCCCTGAAGTACCCATTCACTACATTGATGTAATAGGCAGGTAGGCCGATAACTGATTAGCATCTGTGGGAGTTTTTTTTTCTGCACAGCGATATTAGCTTGGCTTTATCTGGTAGTTAGGAAGACCTTTTGCATGTCAAGAATAGTTTATCTAAAATATACAGTGGTTGAAGGGGGACTTTTGGGTTAACCTACCCAACACTAAAGTATTTATTTAGCCCCAGTGGGCATAATGTCTATACACCTCCCCTACAGACCACTATTGACTCCACAAACAAAGTTTAACTGCTGCTTACCACTGTTCCTTTGTGGATGTATACTCAAAAACAAAAAAGGAAATTATATATATATTAAGATTTTACTTCTCGTTAAGCTGCTACAATGGTGCCATAGTGCTCCAAAAGCTTAAAAATTTATATTTACTTGCTTCTCCCTGGAATCAGGAGATATTTAATCTTTATCTGCCAGGCTCTGGGGGAGAATTCAGGGTGCAATGCCGTGAGTGGCCACTGGGGGCGCTAATAATGGTTTTCAATGGAGACAATCATCAATTCAATGTGTTTTCAATGCAGAGCCGTGATCTGTTTTCACTCTCTATTGCGACATTAAGTCATCAGGGAGAGAGGAGGGGCTGCGGGGGACCTTCTTAATTTACTCTTTTTTTCCACTTGTAGTGAGTGCCATTCATGCACAGATAACAATCTGGTGGTAAGTCTACTTTAGGACTTACAGTGCATGTCAGCTGTCTTTACTGTTTTACTTTGTCTTTACTTAACTGTTATTCTGGAAAACCACTTCACAAATAGTGTTGAGCTCGAATATACGAATGCCGAATATTTTTCGTGAATAACGGCAATTTGAGAATTCGCCAATATCTCGAATATCTCGGCGGATATTCGCAATTCCGAATATTCGAAATATGGCCAGGTATTGCGAAAATAATATTCGCATTGCGAAAATAAACATAGCTTGTGACCATTCATTTTTAAAGATTTTCGCGATGCAAATATGAATTTTCGCAATCCTTGGTATTATCGCGAATATTCGAATTTCCGAATATAGAATCGAATATTAGTAGAATTATTCGCGAAATATCACGAATTCGAATATTGCCTATGCCGCTCATCACTATTCACAAACCTAGAACTAACATACATTCCTTCTGTTTCCTAACCCGCCGTACAGCCATACTCTATGGTGGCCAATTCCTTTTCTCTCTTGTTGGCCAGAAAACTTTCAGAGACAACGTAACTCCCAAGTCTTCTGACATATAGGGGTGGCTGGTGCTGCGACAAAACATTATCAGATGGGAATGAACATTTCTTGAGAACAGGCACATTTTTTTTTTTACACACATTCCCATCAGATAGTATGTGGAATATAGGCCCACTTTAAGTTAAAACATTGTGCAGCAAACCAAGAAAAGAAATAATCCTTGACAACATCTGGTCCTTTGACCATTACTGCATCTTGGTGGTTCGAGCAAAAAAAACAAAGTCTTTTAGTCACATGATTGTTCTTAACATTTGACCTCTGACCTAGGAGTCCATAGATCTGTTTATACCTATTTCATTTAATTCTTGGTGGCCATATAAGTGTTTGAGTAACTCTTCAAACAGCAAAGACTTTTATTAGGCATGAGAAAATATTGCAGTGACATCTCTTGTCCATTCTTTGATGTTTTGTGCAGAGAGAGCACTCTGCCGTCTCTTCTATGGGATGACTCTTGAAGGCCACTTGCCGAATTAACTGCCGGGCTTTACAGGCTCCCCTGAGACATGCAATATATACTGCTTTGTTTCCGCTTTGGCGTGTGTAACTCTGTAACTGTGTTCTGCCTATTATCTGAGGATCCAGGGAGCATGGAGCACAACTGGCACATTCTGAAGTCTGAGGGTCAGATTACAGAATGCTATTTCACATTAAGTGGAAACTGAAGACATGGAGTCAGCCAAGCGGAAAATGGGTTTAATGACCCCATGGTGCTTGGCAGAAGGGGGGGGGGAGGGAGAGCGGAGGGTCTCTAGCCAGAATCCGAACAGAAACTCATTCCTTGGACTTCCCTGGCTCTGTTACACCTGTGACTCATGCAGGTCCCAGCTTCCAGGTCATCTGAATTTAAAGAGTACAAGAGTGCATCTGGCCCTAGGCCAAACTGTTTTAACCCTTAGAATACTCTATTTTTATCCATATAACCTGAGTTTTGAGCTAGAAGATAACCAACATGTATTGATTGGAGCCACGTGGTTGCAACCCGCTTAACTTGGTCTGTAATTAGGCTTCTAGTAATTTCAGGCTTATGAATTTTGGTCCATAGGTAATTTCCTAAGCAATTTAAAATGTGTTTTCCAACAAAGTATACGTATAAGTGTTCTTATTAGTGTAAGCCTTATCAATATATTAATTTCCAACTTTTTTTTCCTGATTTGCAACAGGCTAAAAATGTCCGACCTAGACAACATATTTTTCTGGAGATGAAGCACTGTTAGGCTTTGTTTCCATTGTACGTCGGGAGCCCTCCGCTAAGCGTATACGCTAAGCAGGGGTCCCGACGTATCCCATAGACTCAGCCTGCCGGCGGATGGTCTGTTTAGACATCCGCCGGTGTACAGGCTGAACGTACTCGACTACGTTCAGCCTGACACCGGCGGAGCGGGTCGGCGCAATGAAGACAGACCCATCCGCCGAGCAGGTAAGTCTATCTGCTACGTCGGGGACCCCCGCTAAGCGTGGACGCTTAGCGGAGGGCTCCCGACGTAATGGAAACAAGCCCTTAGATCTAATCTTCAGTCACAGAAATTTTATTCCACTGCTATGCAATGGAAGCATGCACACAGATGCATCAGTGTCCCGTAATAATGTCAATGTGGGCAATTGCATTCACATGTGTATAGATGTGTTAACAAATATATTAATAATAGATGCATCAAAAATTTATCCATTGCCTTTCAGACACGTTTTTTTTTTCTAAAGGATTTTGGTCCTTTTACAACTCTGTTTTGTAACATTTAATACTGCAAAAATTTATCAAAAATATGTCCTTGTTTTGGATGCGTTAATACTAACCAGATGGAGACTAGGCCATATAGATGTAAAATAAATAAATAAAGATTCTTTTGTTGTGCCCTGGTGGGGGGTCCTATAGGCAGCAAGGGGATTACTCAAGGTTAAAGATATTTGAAAGAAATGTTTTTTAAACCATCTAAAATATAGTGTTAAGGACCAGGCGTCCTATTTTCAAACATAATACATCAAAATAAACATAGGTGTGATCAAACTGTGCTGAAGATACTGTTACTCATGTTATCTTGTAACATGATCTTGGTGCATTTCACAACATGATGCTTCCTCAGGAGGACATTAAGTTTAGGAAGTATTTGGAAGTATTTAAAGCCATATACAGTCCATGTATAGTATACAGGTCCCTCAGACCAGTATCTTGGGGGTGCCTTGTGGCTTATGTGCATCAGCAAGGTTTCGGCAAACCTTAATAGTTGTGGTATCTTGATATTCATATTATTTTTGGAATGGTTTTCTATTTGCTTTCCTTATAGCAGTCCTCTTCCCCTATAGGTATACTACCTGATATCAAGCAAGCTCCCATATTGTGAAAAAGTACCTATAAACAATTTAAGTATAAAACAAATTTCTTTTTCTAGTAAAACTTATTGTTAAAGCAGAAAGTACTAATATCATTTTTTTTTTAACACAAAAGCGATATCACTAAGGGAGTGAGCCTAGGCCCACTAACCCAGATCAAACATTCCCCCTGAAAACTCAAGGGCAAGGGGACTTTAGGGGCTTCAAATCAATATACCATGTTACAACATGTAAGAGTACTTTAAACAGAGATTTGTATTTACAAACAATAAAAAAGGTATATTGGCACAGGGCCAAATATCAATGCATTTATCCTAACTAACAAAAATAATTAAAAGAATGGTGGGAATCCGCAGAAACTATGAAAAGATGTAATTCCAACCCCGACGTATGTTTTGTCTTTAACAACTACTTCAAATGGTTAAAAACGTTTTTGTGGAGTTATTTTTTTAGTTAGGAACGCCAAGCTAAGACATAAATTAGGGAAGTCTTCCTTTTGCAGTTATTCCAGCATCAAAGGAGATTTACCAAATTCTTAACATGATCTGGGATATCACTATATTTTCATGTTCCATTATAATTCTCAACAGTATAGAATTCCCCAAAATTATCATATAGTCAGACTGTGATTCATCCAGATTGTATATCAAAACAGTAAACATTTCACAAGTGCTAATATTAAACATCTCTTCTTTTGTTTTGAGACTCATGTCTTTGCTTTGAAAATGGGCATTACTTTGTTTACTTACCCAGTCCTTGATATAACAACAGAAACATCATAAACGCGTGCGGTAAAAAAAAAGGTGCTTTTTAAAAACGCAACACATGTAGTGTAAAAGGGCCGGCCCTTTCACACTACATGCATTGCATTTTGAAAACGTGCAAGTTTTTGTTTTTTTTTAAAGCCTGTTTTTTTTTACTGCATACGTTTTAACAACTAATGTTACCACACTGCATGTGTTACGTTTTTAAAAATGCAGCGTTTCCGCATGCCCTATTTGAAACGCCCTGCTGTGTGCATTTTTTATTTATTTCTCATGCATTTTGTATTGATTTGTTCAAAAACACAAACATAGATGTGATGTGAAAAACGCATGCATTTTTGTGTACATGCAGAAACACATGCATGCTTTTAAAAAAGCATATAGTGTGAAAGGGCCCTTAAAAGCAGTTCCCCTTTAATGCTCACAGGTACACCACATGATGGTCCTATCTAAAGTCTTCTGTGGAAGGGGTCTATTGTTGACACCTATAGTAGGGGACTCAGTGAGCATCCCAGGTACACCTGAGACTACATAAAAATAAAAACTGTCCAGCTGTCGGGATTCAAACCAAGGGATGCTCCAACGCCTGGTTGTAGCTCTACCTGCTGAGCCACCTCACATTCATACTTTGACTTTGATTCTGTACAGACTTTACACCTTGCTGGATCCCTTGGACCTTGATACCAAGTCATCTAGTTCTCATGAACCCTAAACCCTTGGCCACTCCCCTGGACTTCCTATAAAAGCTAGGTCCTAACTTGCATTCAATGCTAGATTATTGTGCATTGCCAATAACTCGCTCTGTCTCCTCATCGTGCTCCTATTTCTGATAACTTGTGTACCGAACCTTGGCTACTGAAGATCGATTAGTCTTCTCTCATCGCTCCATTCCTAACGTGACACCATTAGCTACTGGGGTGGCTTGGATTTGACTACTTTTTTGTTCCCTGACTGCTACCGGTGTTTGTGCTCTGTTTTTGGACTGGGATCACCTGGGTTCTGATTGCTGTTTCAGCTACTGGAGCCTGAACTGAGATCGTTACACCAGCACAACCACTTACAAGCTAAAACCCTCTGTGTTTGTATTGTGTTGTACAACCCGACATGTCAGTTAATCTGTGTTGAGAAGGAAAACCTGCAAGGATTGGAAGACCGGCAAAAAACTAGTGTCCTATAAGTTTCTATTGCACATCACATCCTATGCTTTGACCTGTAACCTAAGTAACCCCTAAAGATGAACATAATGCATATTACCAATGACTATGTTACATAGTACTCCAGCACTTAGATGTGATCTGTTGAACGTGGATAAACAAAATAAGTTGACCTTCTGAATAACAAGTTGACCTTCTTTGATCGTAACTATCTCCTCAGTACAGATAATTGGAAAAATGTGTGGCCTATGAATAATTAGTGCCATTTAAAGAATCTAGAATGTTTTGTAATTGCATTTCCATTTAATGGCAAATGTGTGAAACTGTAGACAATTTCAAAAAGAACAGCACGGGAGTATACTCTGAGAGTTTGTTGGTACAAAGGAAATGTGTAGATGAAAATGTTTGTGTACCATCCATCAATAGAAACAGGTGCTCAATCTATAAGCTGCTATCCAAACACTTTTTTTTTATGTAAGGCTGTCCTAATATTGGCATCTTGAACATATTTGCTAATCAGCAGTAGTTTTTTTTTTTACAGATCTTTATAATGAGCTTGGTTTGCTTTACCATGTACCCCTTGGTATCAAATCAACCTATACGGTAGAAGACCAGAGGGCCACAAGAAGCAACACCGTTGTTCACTATATTTCAAAACCACATGTTTTATAAGCTGGCCAGATTTTGTTTGCATTGGATATCTCATTGTTTTTCCAAATAGACCACCAACAGTTTATCATCCTTAGTCAATGGCAGTTTACCTTTATACTTTGTTTCATTCATGTTATAGCTTTGAAATTGTATTTATATAGTGCCAACTTATTGAGCAGCACTGTACATTAACTAGAGTTGAGATGCAAAACAAGATAAAACACAGAAGGAGTTGAGGACCTTGCCCAATCAGGTTAATAATGTAAAGGTTCCCATACACAGGCTTATACCAGCTTGATCAATGATGTCACGCCATGCGTGTTTGCGTCAATCGACCATGCATGTATCAAACAATTGACATGTGGGTAAACCCTTTTTGATCGCCATTGCTTGGGATGACAACCAAGGGTCCCCATTAAAAGCATTGCAGGGGAATTGATTGCACATCAATTCTCGGTTCAATTGACTGATGCTCAAGCGCAGTATGGTGATGTAACAATGACGTCACCACGCTGCGCTTCAGTGGTTCATCGATCTAGCGGGTATAGGCCCATCTTTGGGGACCCTAAGTGTTACCTATACAATAGGTAGGGGGGAGGGCACTGGCAGGGTAATGAAGTTAGAAATGAGAAGATGGGTAGGCCACACTGTGAAGAGGTGGGTTTTCAGGGATTTTTTGAAGGTGTTCCAAGTAGGGGGAGAGAGTTCCAGAGAGTAGGAGCAGCCCTAGAGAAGTTTTGGCATTTGTAGAATCTTTAAATGACCCATAAAATTTTATCTGATACAGGAGATTACAAGATGTTTATTGCAAGAGAGATTGTTTTAGTTTAGGTATCTTAATTTAGTTGAAACAAAATTCAATAATGCATGTAATAATTTAAAGAAATATGCAGCTTAAAGCTGAGCATTTAAATACATTTGTATTAGTTTTCAACATGCAGACGTTATTTTTCTCAGCTTTAACTCATTTCAAGCACTTACAGCTTTTTTTTTTGTTCTTCAATTTTCTTTATTGATTTCCAGTTTATTATATCGGCTAGAGATGTAATTTTCCAGCTGGAGGTGCCTTGCATATCTCAGCCAACAATCAACATTTTAGCTGTTGTCATGAAAGTAGTATATTACCCGTTTAAATACAATAAGACTGCACTTCACTCTTCAGGTACCAGCCAGGGTGACTCCACAAGTAACTAGACGAGAAGGTGGAGTATGTGTCACACCCGTATATGGCAAACAGTAACTCCTTTTTAATTACTGCTGTGTAAAAATACATTGTACATTAATATCCTCGTAAGTTAATTTAAAAGGGTTAGCCTGCTGCCTTTTACATCTAGGGAGCAGATTCCCACTTAAGGACATGAAGCAGAAACACAATATTTATAACATACTCAAAACTCTCTAGAGTGGTTTTGGCTCTTTGCCTATGATATAATTTTTACAATATGAACAAGTGTGTCCTCAGAAAATAGAAGGGTATTTCAAGTGACTCTTGTCATTTCTGATGGTGGAATATAATGGTTTCTGTTGTTATAGTGAAGTTATTAGTTTTTTTTTACAATTTAGTTATCCCTATGTAGGGTCTTTCTCTAAAAGTCTCAGGCAGCACTCTGTTAATGCATAGGACATAGGAACTCACCTGTCCTTGCTCAGGATCTTCTTCGGTAGGGAAGAGGAGGAGAGGAACACACTTTGGCTGAGCAAATGAAAACCAATCAGGAACCCAGACAGCGCCTGAGCAAGTCCCTCACCTCTCCTCCGCTTCCTGCTCTAAGAAAATAAGTGCCTATGCTCCCACTATTCCACAAACAAACAGGGGACTATTGTATGTGTTCTATAACCTTTGATTAAATATATGACACAAATATGCATTACCATACTACAGTGTTTCCTAATGCTAGCAGTAACATTAAAAACAAGTTTTGTTATTTAAAAAAAATGAAAAATAATGTCTTCTAGCTATATCTGCTGTAATTTTTCATTATAAAATGCTTATACAAGTCAGTATAGATTGAAAATTGATTGATTGTTATGTGCTGCCCTTTAGGCAGAGGGGCGACCTTGTGGCCCTTCATATGAACTCAGTTGCCCACCACTGGTATAGATGAACTATCTCAGGCCCTTAGCTAATCCTCTATATATAAAGCCTATGATATTTGTGCTCCGACAAACACCAAAAACAAAATCAGTGCATGGATTCATAATCTACAGCTACTTGTTTTTATCGTTCATGAAAATAGGAAAGGTTGGGGTCATGCGTAGAATTAAACACTTTGGGCAATTTCCTAATTGCTTTCATCTGTTTCAGGGTTTTAAGCTGTTACCGACCTCTGGCCATATTGACAGCTGGAGGTCAAGATCTATGGAAAAAAATAAGGTAAATCATATCTAATTGTATATATTTACCGCAACTTTTAGGAATGTGGACCATAAGGGATTGAAATAAAAAAAAGAGGCTCTACCTTCAAAACTGGGCCCTTGGGAAGGATGCATGTTTTTCAAAGACTCCTGTAATGCAGTGCATCTCTAAAGTATTCACAGCACATAACTTTTTCTACATTTTGTTATGTTACAGTCCAAAAATGATTATTTTTTTGTCCTTAGAATTCTACACACAAAATACTTTGAAGATGCCCCTTTGGCAGCAATTACAGCCTTAGGTCCTTTTGAATATGATGTCACAAGCTTGGCCCACCTATCCTTGGCCATTTTTACCCATTCCTCAATTTTACTGGAATCTATTTAGAAATTTACATGTGTATGCCCAGCTTTAGTAAGGGAGGTAACCAAGAACCTGATGGTCACTGTCAAAGCTCTGTGGAGAGAGAAGAACTTTCCAGGACAACCATCTCTTCAGGAATCCACCAATCAGGTTTGTATGCTAGAGTGACCAGACAGAAGCCACTACTTAGTTTGCCAAAAGGCACTTGAAGGACTCTTGGACCATGAGAAACAAAATTTTGTGGTCTGATGAGACAAAAGGCCCCCATACACGTGTCGGATTCACACCGGATTCCGGCACGATCGATTCCGGGCGCGTGCACGTGAAACGATCGTGCTGGAATCGCATGCAGCCCACCTTGTCCGATCGATCAGGTCCGATCGTTCAGGGGCTCAGAATCGGATCAGACGGAGAACCAACATGTTGGTCTTTCTCATCCGATTCTGCCCGGATCAGGGGGAGTTGCCATTTGTGAGGTGGAATCGGAGGTGGAATCGCACACGGAATCGTCCCGGAATCCGCTCCGACAAGGTGGTATGCTGCGATGGATACTCTTAATTGGCCGATTGATCACACCTGCGATTCCCGGCAGAATCGCCGAAATCGATCGGATAATGAATCGATTGGACATGGAATCCGACACGTGTATGGCTAGCTAAAGATTGAACTAATTGGTGTGAATGCCAGGTGTCATGTTTGGAGAAAAACAGGCACCACACATCCCCAGACCAATACCATCCCTACAGTGAAGCATGGTGGCAGCATTATGCTATGGAGATGTTCTTCAGTGGCAGGAACTGGCAGACTTGTGATAATGTAATAAAAGCAAGAAAACACATGCATATGACAATGATCACAACTTTTCAAGAAGCTCTATGCTGAGGCACCCCCTCATCTGTGTAAGGGTGATATTCCTCCTTTATTTCTTATCATTGGTGTCATGGATTAAATCATGTGTTATCCCTTATGTCGATGGGAGTAAAATAAGGCATAATGGATGCCAGTGGAAGTGAACTAAACACTGCATTGCTAGTGTATGTAAGAACGAGTTCTGTATTGTTGATCTCCTGTATATTACCTTTCTTGTTTTCTGATGAGATCTTTGCTTTGGTATGCAGTGCATCCTACAGAAATCCTGGAGACAATAGTAAAAATGCGCCTGTTTTGATTTTGGCAAGCATTGTGGGTTGCCCCCTGAACACTAGCATTTTTTTCTGATGGAACAGCAGAAACAATTTATGAATCCAGGTGTTCACGTTCCATTTATTAGCCCTGTCAAGATTCAGCCTTAAGTCCTTATTCATAATGAAAAGGACATCACGGCTGACAGCAAGTTATTCTTGGAGCTGTTTACACTGGGTCAATGTGTTTGAGACAGAAAAAAATCCAAACAATTAATCACTCTGTATTTTCCCTCCCATCCCTTCTCCGATCGAGCTCTCGGCGTATACACAAAGCTAGTAATCGGAGTGCTGCCTTATAAACAGAGACCCCGCACAATCCCTTCCGAGACCACACATGAGACGGAGGCCTACAGCTGGGATTGAAATCGGTCTGCTAACACAATATTGAACCTCATTTAAGAGTCTACTGCATGTTACAAGTGACTAAATGTTATGTATTACATCTTCTATATTCCTTCTGTAGATGTGTATTTGTCCCGTTACATGGCTTGTTACAAGAAATGATAGAAGCACTACTATGGTCTCTAACAAAATGCCTTTTCCCAATGCCATGCTTACAACCTCAGTAAAGAAACATAAAAAAAAAAGAAATCTAAATATACTGGAACTTTACTGAGATGTATATTTTTTGGGGGTCAGTAAAACGTAATGTGTATCAGTAAAACTGTTAAGGCCCCCATACACGGGTCGGATTCCCACTGGATTCCGGCACGATCGATTCCGGGCGCGTGCACGCGAAACGATCGTGCCGGAATCGCGTGCAGCCCACCTTGTCCGATCGATCACGTCCGATTGATCAGGGGCCCAGAATCGAATCGGACAGAGAACCAACATGTTGGTCTTTCTGATCCGATTCTGCACACATCAAGGGGAGTTGCCATTTGTGGAGTGAGCGATCGGACACGGAATCGCCCAGGAATCCGTGGGACAAGGTGGTATGCAGCGATCGGATACTCTTAATTGGCCGATTGATCGGACCTCCGATTCCCGCTGAGATCGCCGGAATCGATCGGATGGGTGATCGATCGGCCATGGAATCCGACACGTGTATGGCTAGCTGTAAACAGCATAGGGAAGCCTCAGAAAAGGCCCATCAAAAAAGTTAATGTGCAGTTTCAAGAGCCAGACAATCGAAATCTATCTTTTTATAATCTTATTGAAATAGTCAAAGGACTGTCTGATTTTTACAGCATTATTGTGCTTTGAAAGCAACACTTGTATTTTACATCCAGTTTTTGAAATATACCAGTGACAAGTGCAGCCTACAGGGGCAGTTTAAAGTCACCATCCCTGCTGTTGAGCAACATTTAAAAAGCTTTTCCTACATTTCCATGCAACAATCACATTATGGCCTAGTCTCATTTAATGATAAACAGCATAGGAAATATTGGAATTCATGATGTTTCGCAAATTATTTTCCAAATATTAAAGTAAATTTAAAATTCAAGCTTTCCTTCCATGTGAAAATCGGCACTTGAACATGCAAATTTTGTGACTGCAATGTGTTGTGACATCTAGCGGCAAAATCTGAAATAGAGACAACTCTCATAAAAGTAATTCATGCAAAATTGGCACTTGTACATGGGAAAATTGCGAATGCAATGCATACTTTCCTCAGAATCTGAAATATTTGATATTGTGAAGATATAGCACTATATTCCAGATCTTTGTGAATTCACAATAATTTGAATATTTGCACTCAACTACACTAGTCTCATTTAGCATTAAACTGCTGCATTTGACACATGTTAAAGTTTATATTGATATGGAACAGCACACATAAAAGTTTCAAGGTCGCTTCACATTGTGTTGCTGCATTTTTAATGCAGCTTACCACGTTGGCCATGTTGGTTCATACTGACACATTCATTAAACATGCAGTAAACACGGCAAAAACACATTCCATTGCGCTGATGCACTTTTCCCATTGGACTGTATGGTCCTTATATACACCATGTTTAAAAGTGTCTAAAACTCATTAGCCCTTAATGCTCTACTGAAGCCAGTGGAGACTTGGATTAAAACTCTTGGACATTCGACACTTTTGTAAAGCATGTGTCACCTACCAGCTTCATCCACATTTTTTTTTCATTTGCAATAGATGTTTATGGGTGCATACTTTTTTTCCTAAGAGTAAGCACTTATCATAAAAATTTAATTAAGGATCAGCACACTGCAGTAGCTATTTCCATATGCGCTTGTTCCTACTTTGTCAAGACCCCCTCGAGAACCCACATATTTCTATCCGGACACCAACTTTCCTAAACTTTGATTCTAAGTTGTCAGATCTAAGAAGGGTTGTCATTTTCCTGTGCTTTTGAAATGTACACCAAACAGAGGTAAGCAGATTACTATTCAATGGTGTCCAGTTGATGAGCTGAAGGTCATTAGAATATGATCATTTTTAGGGGGGTCGGCGGCACCAAATAGGCGTGGTTGCTTTCTTTCAGCGCAGATGACACCAGGGATGTAGAGGGGGAGGAGGGAGGGCGGAGAATCGCGGCGGATTACATTGTAATTAAAAAAAGCATCCTATGTGTGAAATGCCCAAAGCGTTAAATAGTTATGCTAGATTCAGATGGCCGTTCAAATACAATATCCATATGATATCCTTACCTAGCCTTACCAGTGAGTTTCTGAATTTGTATCTGGAATTATGTTCCATGCTGGAAATGAACTAGTAATGATGTTATATTATTATGTAATAATGGGATCCAATTTCCCTTTTCATTCTAATTGTCTAAGTGAAGAGTGTCCATTTTATTATCATTGATGTTATTGGTATTACAAATTGTCACCCTATAATTGCTATAAATCAGTAGCAGTTGTATATTTTCAGCACAGGCCAATGATGTAAAATTTATGTGTACAGTGAGGAAAAAACCTAATGAATATGACCTTATGAAGGATAGACTCATTATGTCATATAAAAGAACTCCATACAAAGACCATTTGCTAGGAGTAAAAAAGAAAACCAAAAAGAATATTAAAAATAATAATTAGCAATTCCAAAAAGTCCATCATTTGCATTTGCAACTATGCTAATTGAAAGCCTGATTTGAACAGGGAATAGGACTAGGGTAGTAGTAGGCATCTGGGGATGATGGGAAAGACAGTAGCTAGCCAGGGGTATCTATACTGGGGAGAAGCCATAACAGGGATTTGCAGACTAAGGGAGTGAGGAGCCATAGCAAGGATATCCATTCTAGGGGAGGAGCCAGAACAGGGCTCTGCAGGCTAAGGAAGGGAGGAGCCAGTACAGGGATCTGTAGACTAAGGGAGGAGCCACAGAGGTGAGAGCTGGATCTAAAATCTAAAAGAAAACATAAGGTTGGCATTGTTCTCAACTTCTCCTGTAGAATCAGCTGTACTGGTGTGTTATCTTGTGTTGCCTCTCATCTCTAATAGATTGTACAGCGCTGTGTAGTATGTTAGCACTATATAAATAATAGTTAACCACCCTAGCAGTTAGCGATCGCACAGAGGACGGGGTTATGTTTTTTTTTTACATTCCCTGTTCATTCAGGGTTTGTTTTTCAAGCAAACTCAAGACACATTGGGTTCATCTTAACCGCAAGGGGGGTTAATAATAATAACTGACTTTTTTGTTACATTATTTTTTTTTTTACAACAGTGTCTCTTTAATTGAGTAAATCAATTTGCACAGTGGTGTACAATACTGGGTTGTATCAAATCAATCCAGTCATCACTAGCAAAAAACAAATCTAGTCCTCCTTGTATACATCTGTATATGATTAAAAGCTGCATTATAACAACATTTTTACAACATTAAGTTAAATAATAATCATATTGACCTTATTACATGCATACATCCCAAAATGAATACAGGTTCAAGAATGTAAGATGAATGGAGTCATATTGCGGTGCTCATTACTGCAGGATTTATTTGGAATTATTTCTTGAATAACTTCTTGTTTTGCTGGTAGGTTCTGTTTGAAGCTAATTATTTATGTATGGCAATTTTCTAGTCTCGGAAAATATTTTCCAGTTCTATATATCCTAGGATGACAAAAATGGTCTGTCTCGCTACATGCCATGGGGCTTACCCCATGCTGCACTGAGACTCCAGAGTCTGGCGTGTATTCCTTTCCTGACAGTATATGGCCCTGTAATGTATGTCCTAATGAAAGCAGCATGTATGTTGTATCAGGCGGGTTAGATTCCCTGCTGTTATGTTTCTGGAGTCCCGTGTCTTAAACACTGCACAATAAATAAAATGGAAAACCAAATTGAATTAGTGCTATTTATATGTAGATTGCCTTTAAATAAACGATTTCCTAAAATATCACACAAAAACAAGTAATGTGTTACATAAAAAAAAAAACAACCACACACAGGAACATATGTAAAACAATATGGTGGAGATTGTGTAATATTTACTATGATTGCAGGGATTCTATGACCTGAAATAAAAAAAAACTAAGGACGAAAACCAAACTTGGAAAAAGTTGTGACCCATAACAAACTTGTGCAACCGAACTTGGGTGCCAACTCATATTAGTAGAAACACTGGTCAACTGTAATCTGCAAAATGCTCTATTGGCAAGTCCTCTGTTATGTGGATCACACATCTGCACTAGATACACTAGAATACACTGGATCAGTGGTTCCCAAATTTTCCCTGCAGGGTCTCACCTTTATAGATAGGAACATTATCGAGCCCCCCCCCCCCCATTCAAATTACACAGTTTCAGATGGAGGGCTGTTTCACACTTGCCATGTTTGTGTCGTAGTATCATGTACTAGTATTGCTGTAAAATGGTATCAAACGTTATTTACAACTCATACAACTTTATTTGGTTTTCACACCAATCATTGAGACATGCATCAGATATACACACACCAATCATACAGAAACATTCATACATACATACACATAATTCATTCCCATAGAGACAAACAGACACAAACACATGCACTTCACTTACTGTTTGTAGCGAGTTCCTCCATGGTTGGCTTCCTGCCTAGCTTCAACCTTCAACCCCCCCCCCCCCCAGAATACCTCAACCCTCCAGTTTGGGAACCACTCACAACTTTTGGGACACCTGTCTCTATATATAGGTGAGGTTTAATTGCATCCCAATCCAAAGGCCTTAATATGGGACTGGCCCACTTTTGCAGCTACAACATCTACATCTCTTCTTGGCTTTTCACAAAATGAAAATGTATGGGAATCTATTAGGTCAGGCACCATCTGATAAGAAGGCTGGTCTCAGTCTCTGCTCTCATTCATCACAAAAGTGTTCTATCAAGTTTAGATCAAGGTTCTGTGCAGGACAGTCAAGTTCTTCCACATCAAACATTAATTCATGTCTGTTTACTTTTCCTCATGCACTAGTGTCAAGTCATGTTGGTACAGGAAAGTGCATGAAATTGTCCAAAATGTCTTGGTATTCTGAAGCATTCATAGTTCCTTTTTTATGAACCAAGGAGCTCAACCCTTAAAAAAACTTGTAACATAATCCACCCTTTAGAGAGAGAAGTGTTATTCATCATGTATTTATACCTGTTGAGTCCATTGGTGACATGCTGTATATGACTGCATCCAATGCGATGCATTAAATTTGGTGATGTAAGGCTTGAATGCAGATGCTCGGCTCTCAAAACCCAATTCATGAAGCTTTCTACATACTGTTCTTCTGCAGCAAATTTCCAGGCCATGTCAAGTTTGAAGGTTCATATGCTCTTGCTTCTGCGTAAAGTAAGCCACTTCTGCACAATGTGTACCTCAGTATGCATGGACACAATTTTATGTGGCCTTCCACTTTGTGAATAACTTTGTGATAATAGCTGTTGTTTCCAGTGATCTCCATTTTTTTTTATAATACTACTGACTGTGGAATATTTAGAAGCAAGGATATTTCATGGATGGACTGGTACCACACTGGGATTCATTGAGCTCTTGAGACTGACCCATTCTTTCATGTGTACCTGTGAACCCTCCCATTTTGGCCATGTTTTTCCCTGCCAAATCAAGATTTCAATAAATCCTGGATATTGCTCTGACTTTGAAATTGGGGTAACTTGGGTAGAAGAGGGTGCTACTTTCCCTTTTAAGTTCCCACCCCACTTCAGATGATGTATGGGGTGGGAAGTTAGGAGGCAATGTAAAGGTCCCAATACACCTTTTAGATTTCTGTGTCGGATTTCCTTTAGATCTCCTTTTGTTTTACCAAAACCATGTAATATGAACACAGGTAGACTTGATGGTTTAGAAAGTCCCTCAATCGCAGAGGACCCTATACTACATAGTTTTTAGTAGATCAATATTGATCGATATCTGACAGAGAGATCTGAAGGTATATGACCCACTTAACTTCCCCTCTCCCTCTGAGTTAAGCTAGCCACACATGGTTCAATTGACTGTACAATCAATGTAATTCGATCAATTTTTTTAGACGATTGATTGAAAATTGAAGCATGTCCACATGGTACGATCGTTGAAATACGATTTTAATTGTCATTTTTCTTGATCGATATTTGATCAGACCAGTTGGAAAATTTTGATTGATTGTCCCCACATTGTGTCTAATTTTTTGTACTGTTGTTTGACCCGTCCAATTGAGATTCGATTCAATCAATTAGCATACTGTAACTTCTGGGAGGAGGGAAATGCAATACAGTCATTTAAACCATGCAAGCATGCATTGTAATGGCTTGTGTGTCTGTTCACTGACACACAAGCATGCAAATGGCGATCTCTGTGAATACATCTCCTAATGTAATGTGTGTCCCCCTGTGTCCTTTTGCCACGATTATAATGTACTGGATTAAAATGCATAGATATGACCTATGGGTTTTTGATCCCTCTATACGAGGGAGGAGTCTGTAAACTTCCAGATGCCGAAATTACATCACAGACGTAACTTCATGTATTTGGAACATGGATGTGGCACTCTGCCTTGGCATTTTAACATTCAAAATACCAGTGATGTCCGTAATGTCACTTCCTGTAAGTTTTCTTGACAAAACTTGACAGGTATATGTATGTAGAAGTAGTCTGCCTGTCTAGTTGCTTGATTCAAAACACGTGTGGCCATAGAAGGGATTTTGAGGGTGCCCCAATACCTTGTAGGAAGATTATTTTTGATACATACTGAAAGTAATGCTCATAGTTTTTTTTACTTATTTTGAGTAATGCAAGCCAAAGGGTTTCCGGGGCATTTTAAGGAATGGCTACACTGCCAGTACAGATCATAGGGCAATATAATAGCAACATTTATAATGTTAGCATTACATTAGTAAAACTAAAATTCCAGTAATGTGTTCATTATGATGCTATTTAACCGATTATTTTAGAGTCACTACATTCCTTCTTCATTTGAGTCTGGCATAGACAATGAATCATAATGTACTGCTAATGCAGTCAGCACATTTCAATGCCCATGGCAGTTGGTATTACGGTACTTCTAATCTTACATATAAAGCTCTAAAGTGTTCCGGCTTTCAGCCGTGTCATAAATGAAAAGCAATCTGCTTCTATGTCCATGCAGTGAGACTGAAGGGACAACACACTGCTGTCTGCACTAATGTACAACTTCTGAACTCTTTGCTCTCCATCATATTTATTGCACAAGATCATTTTTCAGACCATATCACTTTTCTTTATTGATCACTGACATAGTTTTCATTTTCAGTTGTCTAATGGAGACCCCCACTGACATTTCCTTGGAAAAAAATAGCTATTTAATGCGTTCCCTGCCAGAGGGGGTCAGCCATTTATTTGTACAGCAATGGAACGGATTGTCCTCTAGAAGTTGTAATTAATCAAGGTTACTTGTAGAGGTCTCCACCCTTGTGTGTATGCTGATGATGGTGACATTGTAGATTTAACGTTCCTACAAATTTCTCTGCATCGGATGTGATGCTTCAGTAAATCTATGCGTCTATTTCCAGGCAAGGGGGCCTCTCTTTTTACGTTTGTTTTAATATTCACTTCCTGATGTAGAAGCATATTCCAGCCCAGATAGAGGTAATCATTAGACTCCACTCTTCCAAACTCATCTCTTCAACGCTTTTCCGTTTTCAGGAAATGAGGGAAAGTTTATTCTGCTTGCTCCATTTGTAATGGCCCGCTTGCTCGTTAACCCCTTCACTATGGCATAAAGCAAGTATATTTCATATGGAATTCTAAAACTGGACATGACTGATAATACTGTATGTAAACATGCCACACTAATTGGCCTAGTAACGATTTGCAATGGTTTCAAGTAAGATTCATAAATATGTAAATTAGCACATCAATTGTCAACTAATTTTGATACATTTAACACACTGACCTCATAGTTAAAAATACAGGAAACAAATAGGAAAAGAATCCGTAAAACAGTAAATTGGCATCTACAAAAGATGTACTGTATTTTTCGGACTATGAGACGCACTTTTCCCCATTAAAATCAATGTTAAAATGTCTGTATGTCTTATGCTCCCAATATGTAAAAAAAATGTTTTCTTTTTTCTTTACTCCCCGACATCCTGGGAGCAATAGCTCTGGATCGCAGTAGACTGGAATATGTTCCATTCCCTCCAACCAGTCCAAAAGACCACTACCAAAAGGAATTTTGGCTGTATTGGCAATAACAGTACCCATTCTCTTAACCCATTGACCAACCAGCTTGGTAAGTTGAAGCTGATGTATGATAGTATGAGTTGTGTATTTACATACACATTCTGCACTGTAATAAAACCAATTATATGACAAAGACTCATCCCTCCTCCGATACTCATGGGGAAGTTAGTGCTAGATTTAAAAATTTGACTCTTCACCAGTTGGTCAATAGGTTCAGAGAATGAATGCTGACCTTCATATTCTTCTGGAATGAAGACCTACCTCCTGACACTGGCCTTTGAGTTGGCTGGGGGGAAATTTTGTGAATATTGTATGGCCCAGACCTGCCTTCTTGGCTGAAACATGCTGTATAAATACTTTGCATGTGAATAGCTATGTTTCTGGCTCTATTTTTCTTTTTTTCTCTCCAAAACTATGGTGTATGTCTTATGGTCTGCACCATCTTATAGTGCAAAAAATATGGTACATAAATGGCATAAAACAATGTTGGTCTGCAACTCATGGTTCAGATTTATGCTCCCCTGGGTTCTTCACCTGCCAATTTGACAGAGAAAAATTTTCTGGTCTGATAAAATAGTGACCCAGGAAGTAGTGTTGAGCTTGAATATTAGATTTTCGAATATTTAGCTTGAATATCGCTATTTGGCGAATATTCGCGAATATATCATCGGATATCTGACGCGATCGCGATTTTACGCGATTTTATTGCGATGTTATAATCGCAATTTTATAATCGCGATCCAATGCAATGAATGGGATCACGATACTATAATCGCAATGCAATTTTTTAAAACGGAAATGACGGATATTCTCCCAGTCGAATATCCAAGCTCCATTGACTTGCATGCATTGCGCATATTCGATCGCAATTGTGATTTGTAGATCGCAATTCATGTCGTAAGTGCGGATATTCGAGATTACGAATATGGAATCGAATATTATGGCGGATATTACGTGAAAATTACGCGAATTCGAATATTGCCTAGTCGCTCATCACTACCAGGAAGCTTTTTTAGTTACCTAAGAAATAGATGTGTCATTTTCCTGGGTATATGTAATAGTTTAAAATGCAAATCAAAGTTTTGTTTAACATAGTTGCAACTTTATTAACTCTACTTTCCGCTTGTAGGATAAGGGCATTTGTCACCCAGTAATTTTCTACAGATAACTTTTTAAAAAGATTTTATTTAAATTTAAATAAAGTTTTAAAAGATTTTATTGCACGGATGTAGTCAGCAGGGAAGATGCTCTTGTAATGTCTTCCTTTAGAGGCTCGTTCACACCAGTTTATTACCGCAGCACAGGTCAACGAGGGCCAATGCATAGAAAACCTGTGTACCTTTCACACAAGACCTGCAGTTCCGTTTTTGGTAACATGCAATTGCACGTGTTATCGAAAACACCCTGCAATGCACGCATCTCCCATACATCTGTATGGTAGACGCAAGCACAGAGCACTGCAAAAACTATTTGTAGCATTGTGGCAAAAACAAGCATAATGTGGCTAGTGTGAAAGAAGCCCTAAAATGACTAGGCCTTGGTGTGCTACTCTTCATTCAGTCTGGAAGATAGTGATGGCGCGAACCCGGAATTTGATGTTCGCGAACGGCGAACGCGAACCTCCGCAAATGTCCGCGAACCCCATAGACTTCAATGGGCAGGCGAACATTAAAAAACAAAGGGACCCTTTCTGGGCACAATAGTGTTGGAAAAGTTATTTCAAGGGGACTAACACCTGGACAATGACATGACAGAGGGGGATCCATGGCAAAACTTTTTTTCACGCAATAAATCCGCACCAAGGATTTCTACAATGATAGTCAATGGGATTTGAACATAAGAGGGGAGCTGGAGAGCACTAAACAACATGGTTGGTAAATGCCTGTGTGAATTCCACCTGAACAACCTGTGAAGATCTGCTTTCCACGATGCCTACAGCTTAAAAGGTGAATTTTAATTTTATGGAGGACACTTGTGGAGATGGTCAGTGTGGAGGACACTGGGGGAGATGGTCAGTGGGGAGGACACTGGTGGTGATGGTCAGTGTGGAGGACACTGGGGGAGATGGATATTCCCCATGGATGGATGGATGGGATATTCAGTGAAGACTGTAGATCACACAGAACACTGCCCTAGCTAATGGTTCCCTATAGCAGCAGCAGCTCTCTTTCCTAACTCTCTCCTTCTCCAGCAGCATGTGAAATGGCGTCCTGTACTTGCTATGTTATAGGGGGTGTGAGGGTCTGTGAGGTGGGGGGTGCTCATTGGCTGGATTATGTCTGCTGACTGTGAATCACAGGGGTCAAAGTTTCTGCAATGTTAAAAGATAGGGGGCGAACCGAACTCGCCATATGTTCGTGAACATGGGCGAACGCGAACATGCAATGTTCGCCGCGAATAGTTCTCCGGCGAACAGTTCGGGCCATCACTACTGGCAGAGACCATAAAGATACCATTGGAAATGGTACTTCTATATTTAAGTCACATGATACACAAAGCCTTGGTCCCCAAAGATGTTTGCCCAGCTAGAATGTCATATTCCTGCAGAAAATCTGAGCAATTGGCTAAAAACGTGTAACTCCGTGTCAGGTTGGTTAAAATTCTCTTATGGGACCATACCAGTATAGATAATCCAATAGATTTATGTGTCTATTTCACTTCTTATCAATGTCAGTTGAGAAGCTAAGGCACCAAAGCCACTACCTAGGCCAGGCTTCCATTCTGATTAAAAGATGAGGGTACAAGTCATTAAAAGGACAACATTACTTGAGTACAGTTCTTGTTTAACTTTCTGCATGGGCAAAGCAAGCTTAAGAACATATAAACAATAAACATTACATATGAAATGATTTTCCAGAAATTTGGATGACATGTACTGTGTATAGGAAACAAATTCGTTTTTTTTCTTTATCTTCACACAAGATTCAAACCATCCCCCACTTTACCCAAACTAAACAGAGGTTGTACTTTTAGGGCCCTTTCACACTATATGAGATGCTTTTTAAAAACGTGCACGTTTTCTTATCGCACATGTTTTTTTTTACTGCATGCAAAAAAGCGTTTCTGCATGCGTTTTTTTAAATGCCTAGCTGTATGCATTTTTGATAAATTTTCATGCATTTTTCATTGATTTGTTCGCAAATGCAAACGCAGATGCAATGTGAATGATGCATGCATTTTTGTATATTTGAAGAAACGCAATAACTTTAAAAAAATACATATAGTGTGAATGGGCCCTTAAAGTGTCTGTAAACATAAAAACTTATTTTGCCATTGCAGGCTTCCTAATAACATTATCGGCTACTATGGGCAGTCCTTCCTGTAAAGGGAAAACACCTGGGCATCCTGACAGTTGCTTGTTTTCCCTGATTCTTGTTGTCTGTGCTACAGTGCTTGATTTTCCATAGACACCAACAATGTGAGCATGGTCAGATCTCCCACTGTAGATCTCATTGAAGTCACATGACTGAACTGCTCCAATCCTAAATACAGCACTGACCTAATGCTGAGCTCCTCCCATAGACTGGGTGCTTGCAGTTGCAGGTTGAAGTGAGTCACTTATTCATGTTGGAATATTATATCAAGTCATATATGTAAGCAATAACAGACCTATTGTACCACTGTATAAGCCAGTGGTTCCCAAACTGTACTTGCAGGGCCCCCCTTTTCATTATCGAGACCCCCTCCCCATTCAAACACAGGTTCAGAATGAGAGCCAGTGCCCCCTAGGAATACCTTCGCACCCCCCAGTTTGGGAACCACTGGTATAGGTTGTTCTACTGGACTTCTAAGTGTTACACATGACCCCCTTAAAAAAGCCTGTGGAGCCATATGGATTTTTACAAAATAGCAGCATTATTAATTTTCTTGTATCCACACTACCCACTAGTGGCCTAGAGAGTCCACAATAACCCATGCAACCCACCCCAGGCATAGGGTTGTATCATGACCTTCTATTTTCATTATTCTTACACCATATGTTTTTACAAGCTGCAAACTCTTCATATTGAAAAAAAATGCAATGTGCAAATTGGTGTATAAATAATTGTGGTCTTAATTCTTAGTTGAAAAAACATGGCCCGTAAGAACTAATTACCTATTCATGGCTCCAACGAATTGCATAATACCTGACAATGTGGGTGCGTACTTGTGCTTGTAATTGCGTATTGTGCTGGAGGCTACATTACATAATGCTATTTATATTTTTACTGCTATGTATTAGTAATATGCTCCTCGTCACATATGTTATTGTGTGCTGAAGGAGATATAATTGGAAAATGTTGCATAGTTTCTTATAAACAGAGAATACGTCTTTGCCACAATGTCAGGAAAAGGTCCCAAAGACTCCATCTTGGAATGATTTTATGTTTTCTAAAGCGGGAAGAGACAGTGCACACTGCAGCATTGTCTGTTGTCACTGAAGGAGACATTTTTAGATTAAGATCTGAAAAAAAAATTAGATGCCAAATAAGAAACACTCCTAGACCTCTACTTAGTGCCAGGGTTGTGAGTGGGAAGCCCAGATTCTGTCATGACAGTCACCACCACTGGAGTGGCTTACAAAGCAGTGCCCTAAACAATTTAGTAACCCGTTGTTGTCCCTACTGTAGATACTTTTTCAGGTACTTTGTCATGGCATCGCATCCCTCCATAATCGGGTCCACAGTCAAGCAGCTTCAAGAGGTATCTCATACCGAACAGAGGGAAATTAATGCCCACCATCTATTAAATCACCACCTGTATATTGAAATCTTTACTTCTGATCTAATTTAAGAGAGGGAGTGAATAGTTCACAACTTTATCTGCTATGCAATAAAACTTTAAGAAAGGACTGTCAAATGTGTGTGTGTTATATATATTGCACACATTTATTTTGCAATGTTGTTCCTGTAATTAGCAAAAACAATTGTCTGGAAGGCATTGGTGGCCTCTGCCATTATAAAGTATTCAGTCCTGTATTTATAAATGTTCTATACAAATACCTGTGGATAGGCTCTGTGATTTATTTTCACTCATATATGTGTTATGTTGATGGATATGTGAAGCTAATGCTTTCTTCCGGTCCTTTCCCACTTTCCATGTGGTTTATTACTACATACGGAAATGATTTAGGATGTTGTATATTTTTTTTTGTTTCATCCTGTTGTAATACTCATGAGAGTAAACATGATTTTCATGTGGGCCCCAAGTTTCCATCGTCCTGTCCTAGAGCAAGTTAAAACAGGGTCGGACCTCACTGGTTGTGTCATACAACTGTACAGGACAATGTGTGTATTTTCATTATGCAGATAGCGTTTTGTATATATAATGACAGTTGTGTTATATGTGTAGGTGTGTGCCTGTTAGAGGGATTGTTCATGATTGCAAAGGAAATAAAAGCTGAAAAGATAGAATTTACAGGAATCCCTTAGCTGCAGATATCATAACTTTGAGAAAACACAATCTAGACATCTAACTTACCCTATAGCCAATTGCTATTATGCAGCATGAGGAAGGTTTTAAACACCTTACCTTTTATGTTTATCATTAGAATGTATGTACAGTATATGCACAAAAATGTTGGACAGTGTTAAATGTCTATACTCTTTTGTATTTTTTTATTGACTGCATGAATAGAAATGGTCCTGAAATTTTGACTAGATGACTTTATGAAATAAAGCGGTTTTAAACTAAAACAAAAAAACACACATACATAAAAATAAGCACATTACTTGCCTGTCAGCATCCTGGAAAACTGCTACACCAACAAATAAAACTTACTTACCTTCTTCATGTTTTCACTGATGGTGGCAGCATGTTGATTAAGGGCAGAGAAGCCACTTCCTGATCGATTCTTCTCCAGGCAGCCAGCAGCTGACGTCACATCTGTGAGACTGAGACACAGAGGCTTATGGGAGAGAATTCCCAGTAACCCCTGCAGCTTGTTACGTTTTGCCTAGGCGAGATGTAACACAGTGGGAGGGGCTGTCTCTAAAAAGACACCCCTCCTGCTGTCAGAAACCGTTTTGGGTTTTTTTTTAGTCGGGGATCTCTGCAGTATCGGCTGAGCTGAAGCCGATACTGCAGAGTGACCTACCAGGTGGTGTTTCCACTTTAATTGCAAAGTCTCTGAACATGGCATCGTCCACAAAAAAAAAGGGTTGTGGGAACATATATCTTTTTTTTTTTATATTGCTCTAGCTCAAATAGTTTGACAGACTGGTCATCTGTCACTGTGTGAATGGACCATTAGGTGGTGTCCTGGAAGGAGTCTGGGAATTATTTGCACAGCAACACTAGGTTGCTGAGTGGTTTTTTGTTTTGTTTTTTGTTACAGATCTCCCAGACTCTGGGATAGGAAAGATGGAACTGGGTTCCTATTTCACCAAGTACACTCCAAGGGTTAACACCTGTACAGGTGAGTGGAGTTGGGCGTGTCTCCACAAAAGGACCATAGTGACAAGAGGACTCCACTGACCATAGTGTCAGTGCTTCTGTCCAAGTAGAAGACAGGGGGCTCCCAAGGAGTGTGGGACCTAGACCTGTGGTTACTGGAGCAGCTGATACAGGGAGCTTACAGGGAGTGTGGGGCCCAGACCTGTTGCTGCTGGGAAGCCAGGCACAACAATTTATGTTGAATGGTTCAAAGCCAGGAGGCTTGGCATTTTCAAAGACTTTGTTTTGCTGATATTAGTGTGTTATGCCTGTAAGGGTGATGTTTTGTGGACTGTGTGCTAATAAATATGGGCAGGAAGCCCTGAATAGACACGTTTGGTGGATGTGCCTCTTTTGCAGACACTGTTTGTAGCTGAATCCCCACAATAGTTTGTGCATTAATTAAGTTTGAAATTAAGTCGAAATTTCATTTTGCCTTAGAACAAAGTTTACCGGCAAACACATCAACTAATGCTCAAATGATCTTCAATTCTGTCGACCTGTGCAATTAAATTAGTCTAACATCCATTGATAGTATTTACCATACAGTGTGATAGACTCAAACATATCAATTCCTTTCCAAAGCCCTGTATACATGCTACAATGTAGCATTAGATATAAATCGATCAAAATACCAAGAAAGCCTGTCAGATACTTGGACGATCTACTAAAATTTTCCAGCATGACAGATCACTCCTCCTTTGATTTACGCTCTACTTAAATTTTTTTTTAAATTAAATGTAAAAATGGAGCCACCTACTTTCTCTAAGCTAATGCACACAAGCAGATGAATGTAAACATGTCTTGGATGTAATAAGTTCTGCTTGAGGGGAGTGTTTATTTATGGTGAGACCCACCATGTTAATTCCCCTTTAATGATGAAGAGGCGGTGATAATAGTAAACACCTGGGTGTATTTTATTGCCATCATGTGGCCTTCAGTGAGATGAATGTTTATCAGGGCACGTGCACACATCACAACATACTGCTGCCTGGGAAATGGCTAAGTGTTAAATGCTTTATGATGCTGTAAAGATACAGAGTTGATTATGATCTGAATCTCCTAGCAGGTGCCATTTGCAAGATGCCGCCATGTGTCGGCTCCATTTTATAACCTGATAACCTTTGTAAGAGAGACAACAAACATGGAGATGACGACATACCAACACAGCAGCTGCATCTACAAGGACATTCTAAGCTCCTGGCATTGGTCAGGCTTGATATGTTTAATTCCTGTATGTGCACTCTATGAGCAGAAGTAGGTGGGATATCTGACCCTAACTTATTTCAGGCATTACCAGTGAGGGGTCCTGATAATGTTACAGCACAGCATACAAAGACAATGTAGACCATTGGGCAATTACAGCCCTGAATTATTTAAAATTTGACTACGCATAGGGCCAACTCCATTCAGACATGGATTGATGAGGCTATGGAACTCCAACAACAAAGCATGTAAATATACACTTTTGATAAAATTAATTAAAAATATTATCTTGTTAAACCCTTTGACCTATACAGTTGTAGAGTCAGGAGTCAGGAGGGGGTCACATTGCTTCTTAGAGCTTAGATTTGAAGGGGCCAGAGCAAGACCTTGTAATGGCTGACCCGCCTTAGGTATGACAATCCCATGCATCACCGGCTGAGGCTAGTTTGGAGAAACGGTCATGGAACTCTAACAACAAAGCATGTAAATATACACTTTTGATCAAATTAATTACAAATATTATCTTGTTCAGCCCTTTGACCTATAAAGTTGTAGAGTCTATCTGAAGGGGGGGGGGGACTTTTTGGTCTTAAGGTTCTTAGATCTTAGATTTGTAGGGGCCAGACCAAGAGCTTCTAATGGCTGACCAAGTATAGGTGTGCCAATTCCATGCATGACGGTATCACTAATGATGGCAGTGATGTGTAATAGGTGACGTGTGAGCTGAAGCCGATACTGCAGAGTGATTCACCAGGTGGTAGGTCTGCTTTAATTGCAAACATATATATCTTTTGGGAACATATATATCTTTTTTTTTTTTATATTTCTCTAGCTCACATAGTTTGACAGACTGGTCATCTGCCACTGTGTGAATGAACCTTTAGACTGTTTAGACACTAATGATGACAGTGATGTGTAATAGGTGACGTGTGACAGGGACATTGCTATCTCTTGCAATTCCCTGGATGTGCCCACATGATCATGCCACTGCATCGTCCACAAGCCAATGTTTGGACACCTTGGCATTATATGCACCCATTGCAGAGAACTAGTGGAAGGGAGCATCTTTTCCATGAGATGCCACTAGGGCCAGAAAAGAAAGCTAAACAGGCCGGATCTGGCCCCAGGGCCCACCCCTGGTCTATTTAAACTGAAAAAATCTAGTTGTCTGCACGGTTTTGGCCTTGGGTGTGGTGACCACATTAAGGGCTTATTCTGTCTAAGACCAATACCACTAAAAACAAATCATGTATTTTGCAACCCCCTGTTCATTTTAAATGGAATTAAAAATGAAATGGTGTTCCTGTGTTTTGCCATACACCCATTTAAAATGAATGAGGATGTCCAAAAAAAGTGTCTGCAATGGTCTTAGCAATATTTAGTGGAGTTTTGGCCTAATTGGCAAATCCCCCGCCATTTTTTTTTAATCCCTGAACTAGAATGAGCATGAGGCTTATTTACGTTCAGTTAGGGCCACAGTTAGGGCTTGCATTTACTGCAATTTGTGGTAATTCTGCTCTCAAATTAGCCACTGCGTGTCTTTTTTGCCCTGCGCTGGGTGCATGTGGACACATGGCCTCAGACACATGCTTGTTTCAGAAACATGATGGAAACACAAGTGTGAATAATAGGACAAAATGTGCCTTGCCTGTATTGAGTGAATCCTAAATCCTTTTTTTCTGATGGCTCAGTGAAAATCTAACATCTTTGAGAGCAGTGACAGCTGGGATCATTGATGACACCAGGGATGTGAAAGGAGGGTTGGGACTGTGTGTAGTCGAAACAGATTACACTGTATTATGTTTTGATTACCCAAACAACTCTTTTTAAGAGTGTGTTAAATGGCCGTAATGACCAGAGGGTTAAAAACCATTATATGGTGCCCCCAGTGGCCACTAGTGACATTGCACCTAACCCCCTAAAGGCTGGCAGACAAATATGAAAACTCTTATATGATTACATGGAGCAGTAAGTTAGTATTTTTTGAGATTGTGGAATGCTAAACATTTGTTAAATTTTAAGCAATGGCAGTTTTTACTATGTGACACTGATCCATGTTAAGGACTCTAATAAACAAGTCATTTTTTTAATACAGCAACATCATGACTTACAATCAACCATTGCTCCTCTGCAATCAGTCACAGGTCTACTGTACTATAACTGACCCTTAATTGGTAATAATCAGAAAATACTGCAATGGGTAGGGGTTTACCACTGTTTACATAGAGGTACAAGAATACCATCTGTGCTTCACTAATCCAATGACTGATCTCAGTCATCAACAATTACCCAATGTGGCTGAAGCCTTATCAATTTATCTGAACATTTTTCTAACATTTTTAAAAGTTAAATTAAATATTTATATCAGATGACACTTAAACCTCAAATTAATCTCTGTATGTTGGATTTTGTAAGAAATTGCCTTGAGGTTTAAAAATACATTTTATTAATAATGGATTTTGTGTTTTTTATGTTGCTATTACATTGGTGGTTTAAGCTACATTTTCCTGCAGTAACTGAACTTAAGCTTTCCGGTTTAAAACCTCCATATCATTTTTGTGAATTACATCATTTTAATAGGATTATTTCACCAACAGATGGGTATAATATAGATTCGTTTTATAATCTGATCAAAACAATGAAAAAAAGCAATCATTAAAAATAGATCTTTTGAGAAAACTTTAGCCAGCTTGCATTAATTTACTGTCCAGTAAATGTCATCATGCCCTCAATGAATATTAATGCATTTCAAGTAATTTTATATAACACTGGAGCCCATATACCCATATACATGTTATATCTTTAGCACTTCTTTGGATTGTTTAGTTTTTGTTGGTATGAATTGTAAAGAAGAATATTATTACTGTATTTTTCGGACTATAAGACCAGTTGTTAGAGCAGAAAATCTGAAAAAAATATTTCATGTGTTTAAATGAATGTGAAAAATCTCTTGCAGTACCCCTTTTCAGCCACAAAAATAATGTCACTAGAGAGCAGACTTTGGCATCTCCTCTTCCTCACACACTCTGATCTCCCTATCTCCTCTCTGCTACGTGTGTGAGGAAGCTGCCAGCGAGTGCAGCCCTCCCCACACACACTCTGCATTGGCTATATCTGCGGGGCTCTGCAAATATAACCAATACAGTTCAGCTCCCCACAGCTCTCCCAGCAGATGGGAGATCTGCACACAGCTGATTTCAAATCTGCCAGGAGAGCTGGCCGTGAGCTAAGTTGCGATCACCGGCGGCCAAATGGCTGCACATGTGGTTGCACATTCAGACCATAAGAGGCAGACACTTTTCTCCCCAATTTTAGGGGTGAAAAGGTGCATCTTATTGTCCGAAAAATACAGTATATACCTCCCTTTGTTAATATTTCAAGTTAAAAATGGACATAAAGTACAACCCTATATTTTGGCCACAGCTTAAATACAAAACCTGAACCCTGACAGTGCCCCCACTGTAATTACATTATCCATGTAACATCAAACACCTGTACCAGTCACCAGCCTCTCCAACACCAGATCTCCTCCCCCACCACCATTTACCCATCACACAAACTTGGATCCTGTAAAAAAAAATCATACTAACATTCCCCTCCACCAGCATGTCACCAAAATATATAGCCGTCACATCACATCGAATCGGCAACGGTTTCTGGAACCATACTAATGTCCTATCCTGACCTAAAGGTACCCATACTGTACATGGGTCAATTTTGCAATAGATTCTTGAACGAGCGATTGCCGTGCGCGTTCACATCTATCGATCGTTCAGGATTTGAACGCTGGCCACCTTGAATGTTCGATCCCGCTGGAACAAAATGTCAATTGAACAGTGATCCAACGCATTGGTAAATCCCTATTTGACCGTCTGACTTAATGCTTGTCATAACCTTCCCCTGCGCAATGCTTGATGCCACCATACAGCTTTAGGTCTTGTTTGCATAGAATCTAGCCATTTCTTTATCTGCTCTGAAACAGAAGCCTCTGTTTCTTGCTCCTGAACTCTGAATCGGCTGTCTAGACCCCCAACTAACCACCGCTTAAGCCCCCCATACACGTTCCGATTATTCTCCCGACCGATTTTTCGTCCGATCCT
>CM070037.1:45324250-45348323 GCA_036250615.1 Ptychadena robeensis | reverse complement strand
TGTGACTCACAGGGTCAAAGTTTCATCAATGCAAAAAGATAGGGGGCGGGTCGAACTCGCTATATTTTCGCGTAATAACGCAAACATGCGATGTTCGCCGCGGATAGTCCGCCGGCGAACAGTTCAGGTCATCACTTCCGATTAATCTCCCGATCGATTAATCTCCCGACCCGATCGGTCGGTCGGGCAAAATTCGTACGAAAAATCGGAACGTGTATGGGGGGCTTTAGTCATTATAACTACCATGAAAAACAACTGGAACGCCAGAAAGTGCATCTAAGTGTTGTGCACAACAATCCAGTGTTCCACGTTGTAGAACCCCAGTTGACCAGTTGTCTCTATCAATGGGACCCCTACTGAAGATACATGCATTGATGCCTTCCTTCCCTGCAACACACCCCCAGTCAGGCACCCTTTCACCCATGGTGCCCTGGCTGCCGGTGGTATTACCATTGCGCTGAATCAACGATAACCACAACTAATGGGCCGCTACTGTAATACTGTATTTCCCACAGTAGCCAAGATGTATGTCTGTACACAAATTGCTAAAACTGTCACCTTAACAATTGTTCAGATGTTTATTATTGAGCATTAGAGATGGTCGAATTTTTTTTAAAAAATTCGACCATTTCTCCGGTTTCGACTTAATTGCAAAGCCCCTGAGCAAGGTATCATCACCAAACTTGCTGGAGATGTAGAGAAGGGTTGGGGGTATACTACAAAAAAGAAAGTAAGTCTCTAACACAAATAATTGTTTCACAAATTAAGTTCAAAGTCAAGTAAAAAATTCGAAAATCGGAATTTCGACTTTAACTTTGAACTTAATTTATGCAAAAACTACATGGGCTAGAGCAAAACATTTTTTTTTCAAATGTTCCTCCAACCCTTCTCTACATCTCCAGGAAGTTTGGTGATGATACAATTTTCAGGGGCTTTGCAATAAGCTCACAAATTTTGAAAGAAAAATTCGACCATCTCTATTGAGCATCTGTAATGGCCTTTAGATACACAACCGAAACAACTATGTACCCAATCATATACCATTTGTTGGTATGAAGATCCAGCCACTTATTAGTGATGATATTATATCACCTACATGTAGACAGATGTAAAGCTGACCAGGTATATGTACCGTATATAACTCTTTGTCTACCTAAATCAATTCCATTAACCTCTTGGCCCTTTTTTTTATAGTTTCACAATAGAAAAATGTTGCCTTAACCTGATGACCTGTCAGGGCAGGAATGTCCATACAAAGCAGAAGGTGACAAAACGAGTAACAGCAGGTGTGACTTTAGCTTCTAGGCTATGATGAGAAAGTTTTGTGATCCAACTGGCAGAGAAAGGAAATTGCATCACATGCCGACCAGGTGTACATTGCAATAAACTGTATCCATTGTGTTTTACATACAATAAAAGTAGATGTTTGTGCAGCACCTTGTCATGCTAAGAAATATTGCTTGTACCACAATGTCAGGTTTGATGGAGTGAAATCTTTATGATCAGTTTGACACCTACACAGTTAGAAAAAAAAGGCCTTTTCTGAATCCGTTGGTGTAAACTTATCTCCAACATCCCACCAAACCCATCATAAATGAAAACTGCCGTTAACAGGTCCAGCAGCCTTCACCACCATCTGCTTCTGCATTCACACAACTCCTATAAGCATCCTCACTTCATTACGTCAGAGTGATTAAACATTTACTTTCAATGTTTTTCCAGTACTTTTGTTTTCTGTAAACATCAATAAAATAGAATTTCTATGCTATGCCTCTTCTCTGCACCTGCTTTAGCAGTAGCAATGAATTGGATCCTTAACCATTAAACACACATCTGTTGTTTTACATTCCCTCAGCTGTAGATTAGATTTCAAAATACCCGTAGACCTACAGATTTTACAAAGAAGAATGCAGTATATGAAAATAAAATTGCAGATCAAGCAGATAATCAGTAGAGGAGAATGTCTTTAAACCAAAAAGCTCTGTATCACAGTGATAGCAAAGTACAGTTGCAAGAAAAAGTATGTGCACCCTTTGGGATTACATGGAGATTTGCATGAATTTGTCATGAAATGTGCTCTGATCTTCATCTAAGTCACACCAATAGAAACACACAGTCTGCTTAAAACAATATTACACAATGTTATATGTTTTCATGTTTTTATTAAAATAACATTCACAGTGCAGGGTGGAAAAAGTATGTGAACCTTTGGACTTAATAACTGGTTGACCCTCCTTTGGCAGCAAAAACCTCAACCAAACGTTTCCTGTAGTTGCAGATCAGACCTGCAAAATGATCTGGAGTAATTTTGGACCACTCCTCTTTCAGTGTTTCAGTGTAGCAATATTCTTAGAATGTCTAAGCGCTCTCTTATGGTCATGCCACAGCATTTCAATCGGGTTGAGGTCAGGACTCTGACTGGGCTACTCCAGAATGCTTATTTTGTTCTGTTGAATCCTCTGCAGAGCTTCAGTTGGCGGACAGTTGGTCTTAAGTTTTTCTGCAAAATGTCTTGATAAACTCTGGAATTCATTTTCCCATCAAGGACAACAATCCATCCAGGCCCTGAGGCCCCAAACCATGATGCTCCCTCCGCCATGTTTTACAGTGGGGATGAGGTTTTGATGTTGGAGTGCTGTGCCTTTTTTTCTCCACTCAACTCAATTTTGTTTTCATCTGTCCACAGAATATTTTGCCAGTAGTGCTGTGAAACATCCAGCTGCTCTTTTGCAAATTTCAAATGTGCTGCAGTATTTTTTTGGACAGCATTGGCTTTCTCCATGGTGTCCTCTCATGTACTCCATTCCTGTTTAAAGTTTTCATTAATTGTAGATGGGTCAACAAAAATGTTAGCATGTGCCAGAGATTTCTGTAATTCTTTAGCTGACACTCTAGGATTCTTCTTTATCTCATTAAACATTCTGCGCTCTGCTCTTGCAGTCATCTTTACAGGACGACCAGGCCTAGGGAGAGTAGAAACAGTGCTAAACTTTATCCATTTGTAGACAGTCTGTCTTAAGCTAGCCACACACGTGTAGATTCCCGTGCAATCGACCACCAATCAATCACAGCGTGGTGACGTCACCACGCTGTGATTGATTGGTGGTCGATTGAACGGAAATCAATGTGCACCACATGGGCACATCAATTACCGTTCAATAAAGAAGTCCGGCTAGCTAGAGTTCTCTTCAGCTTCCAGCATGTAAATCATTCTGAAAGCTGAAGAAGGAATCCAGCCAGCGTCTCCCCGCTCTCCACGGCTGCAGTAAGGAATGCTGACTCCGCCCCCCTTCACACAGAGCTGCGCTCCGAGCTGTCAGTTCTATGTGATGATGTCGGCTTTCCTTTCCCTGCACTCAACATGAAAACATTTCATGTTGAGTGTTGGTGATTGATTGAATGTGGTTTTCCAACATGTTGGAAACCCGTTCAATCGAGGTACTTCGAGGGGGCTCTATTGAAACCCCTCGAAGGACAGCACACACAGGAAGGATTGTAAGCAGATTCGAGTACAATCAATCACCGTGACCGCGCACGTTGATTGATTGTACTCGAATCGTTTTACAAATCTACCCGTGTGTGCCTAGCTTTACCGTGGACACATGAACATCAAGGCTTTTGGAGATACTTTTATAACCCTTTCCAGCTTTATGCAAGTCAACAATTCTTGATTGTGGGTCTTCTGAGAGCTCTTTTCTGTGAGGCATGGTTCACATCAGACAGTGCTTCTTGAAACCAGTAAACCCAAAACTGGTGTGTATTTTTAAAGGGCAGGACAGCTTTCAGCAACACATCTAATATCATCACACTGATTGGACTCAAGGTTGGCTCACATTAGCTCTTGAAAAAGTCATTGCTTTTTTCCACCCTGCACTGTGAATGTTCACATGTTATGTTCAATAAAAACATGAAAACATATAATGTTTGTGTAGCATTATTTTCAGCAGACTTAGACTTTATTTGTGTGACTTAGATAAAGATCAGGGCATTTTATGACCAATTCATGAAAAACTCCATGTAATCCCCAAGGGTTCACAGACTTTATCTTGCAACTTTACTTTGCCATCACTGTGATACAGAGCTTTTTGGTATAAAGACATCATCCTCTACTGATTATCTGCTTGATCTAAATTTTGAAAAAACGTGTTGCAATTATTGCAACTGTAGGTGCACTAATCATACCTGTACCTTGTTCTGGTAGGCAGGATATAGGATGGGCCTCAATATAGAGAACAAATGTTATAGGCCAGGTGATGGCCCAAGTTGTTGGGGTAACTACATGGCGTCCATAGGTCTTCCACTGCTTGGTTACAATGAAAACTCTGATGTACGTTAAAGGAAGTTCTGGGACTACTTTCATTATTGTATCCAACTTGCTTGGTTTGGTCATATGTATGGCACCACTTTTCACTTTGAACTGACTTGAATGAAATCTGTTGATTTGACTTGGCCACCATGCCAGCCCACGAATACTCACAGGGTTTGTACACACAGATGTCATATAAAAACCCAAAGAAGATGCTGGTTATTTCACGGCAGTTTTCATTCTGTGATATACTGTTTTATTTGGCCATTTTTCTAGCTTTCAGCACAAAACTTAACAAGCTGACAGTGTAGAGGGAAAAATCTGGGATAGATTGCAGAAGCTTTTTTTGTCAAACAAAACTGATGTGAAATAAATGCTGTATGTTATTTTCTGTTGTTAACTAACTTGAATATTCTACTTGTACACTATAATCATGAGCAGTCCTGGTGTGTTTGGCCTGGAACAAGTACAGTGCATCCATAATGTATTTTACAAAATGGATTATTCCTTATTCCACAATGGATTCAATTCATGTTTTCCTCTACACACAACAGCCTATAATGACAACATGAAAAATGTTTACTTGAGGTTTTGGCAAATGAGAAATCACATGTACATAAGTATTCACAGCCTTTGCTCAATACTTTATTGATGCACCTTTGGCAGCAATTACAGCCTCAAGTCTATTTGAATATGATGCCACAAGCTTGACATACCTATCCTTGGTCAGTTTCACCCATTCCTCTTTGCAGCAACTCTCAAGCTCCGTCAGGTTGGATGGGAATCATCCGTGCACAGCCATTTTAAGATCTTTCAGGAGCTGTTTAATGAGATTCAGAAGTCTGGGCTCACGGACATTCACAGATTTTCCTGAAGCAACTCCTTTGATATCTTGGCTGTGTTCTCTGGGCCGTTGTCCTATTAAAAAATGTTGCCCCAGTTAAGGCCCCCATTACAATCTTTCAATACAATTTCTGTTAAATCAACTTTTTTTTACCAAAACCATGTAATATGAGGACCTGTCTAAACCTTCCAATCACTATGTACTCTATCAGGGAGGCCAATATACTACATAGTAGTTGGAATATAGTTGAAAATTGTACAGTGTATGAGTGATCTAAAGGTGTATAGGGGGCTTTAAAAAGAGCTTAATAGCTCTCTGGAGCAGGTTTGTCTCTGTACATTGCTGCAGTCACCTTTTCCTTTATCCTGACTACTGAAAAACCTCCCCACAGCATGATTCTGCCACCACATGCTTCACTGTAGGGATGAGGATTAGCACTGTTTGGTTTCCTCCAAATGTGACACCTGGTATTCACACCAAAGCATTTAATCTTTGTCTCATCAAACCATGGAATTTTGTTTCTCATTTTTGGCCACTCTACCATACAGATGTGATTGGTGAATTGCTGCAGAAATGGTTGTCCTTCTGGAAGGTTCCTCTCTCCACAGAGAACCTCTAGAGCTCTGACAGAGTCACTATTGGGTTCTTGGTGGTCACCTCCCTGATTAAGGCCCTTCTCCCCCATTCATGCAGTTTATATAGCTGGACAGTTCTAAGTAGATTCCTGGTGGGTCTGAACTTCTTTTGTGTACGGATGTAGACCATTGTGCTCATTGGGACTTTCAAAGCAGCAGAATTTTTTTCTGTAACCTTCGCCAGATTTGTGTCTCGAGACAATTCTGTCATGGAGGTCTTCAGATAATTCCTTTGGTTTGTGCTCCGACATGAACTGTCAACTGGGACATTACATACACAGGCCTAGGCCTTTCCAAATCTGTCCAATCAACTGAATTTACCACAGGTGGATGCCAATTAATCTTCAGAAACATCTCTAAGATTATCATGGGAAACATGATGCACCTGAGCTTAATGGCAAGGGCTGTGAATACATTAACTTTCTAAATTTTTTAAATTTAAATACATTTGCCAAAATTTTTACGTACTCTTTTAACGTTGTCGTTATGGGGTGTTGCATGTAGAATTCTGAGAAAAAAAAATAGAATCCATTACATAATAAGGCTGTAATATAATGTGGAAACTGTGCTGTGTATACTTACTGGATGCACTGTATGTTGAGCCATAACTTGAAGCTGCTATCTTCATGGACACTTATTACATTATAAGTATGAAAGGAAAGTGTTTTATCTTGTGAACATTCTGGTGACTGTAAATACTATAATTACTATAAATTGTAATCCATAAAATCTATTTATTTCAGTAGAGAAACAGTTTAACACTAAGTGGACTTGTTTCCACAGTGGTGGATGATATTTGCCTTTATTTAGGGAAATTATGTATTCAACACTTTATAAATGAAGGGAATTTTGACAATGCTTTTGAAAAGTTTTCCCTTTTTAGCATTTGCAAAAAGTATGCTATTTGGCAAACACCCTGCTAAACACTTGACATAAATGGTCCTCATAGACAGTGCAGTTGGCTGGCCCAACCCTAATTTCGAACTTATTTAAAATAAGGAAGCCCATTCTCCTATAACTAAGATTTAAACTGACCAGCATTACAAACATAATCAGGAGTGCACATAACTTTTTTGTGAGTTCCTCCGATGAGTACCAGGAGATGGTGTTTGGCACTCGCCCCATATGTATGTGGTCTTCCTCACTGTCCTCCATGTCAGCCTCCTGCATGGTAGATTCTGCTACAGATGGACCTCCCTGTTCCTTATTTAGCCTCGGATTAACTGTCACTATCCACAGGTCACCAGCTGGCTTTGGGTCACATGTAACTCTCACAGTACAACACGTTTGATCCCCCAGATCTCATACTTCAATAGTACAACCAAATGTCAACCTTTCCAGAAATTACCCTTCCAGATTTTACCCTTACATATGCCTACTACTTCATCCCCCAGATCATATATGTCCAATCTTTTTTGGCTTATTCATTTACATTCCCAATTTCACACCCCTAACTGCAACCTTTCATAGTTATTCATGTTTCCCTGCAGTTATCCAAGTGACATAAATTGTATACATTTACCATTTGGCTGCGGCCATCCAGACACGGAGCGCCTCCAAGTTGTTATTACGCATATGAGCTTTGTAACAATAATGTAGGTACACATAGCTAGTGTGGGCCCCTTTTGAGTACCAGAGTTCCACTTATGTGCTCCCCTTCATATAATCTAAAATTGTAAAAGTAACTTCAAGGTCAACGTGAAAGTCAATCAGCAACAAAACCCTAAAAGAAAGATTTATCACACACATTACTATGAGACTTTGAGTAGGATTTATTGTGCAACAGCGAGACACGTGCAAAACACAGATACAAACATCTGATATAATCTGCTATGCAGGTGAGTGCCCCAAAGGAAAACATAACTCTCTATTTAAATCCATGGAACTCATGCAGAAAATAATTATTGTCCTGCTACCAGAACATATTTCAACAGGAAATCTTAGTCACCCTTTTTTTGTGTGTTGAGAGCCCATTCAATAACTGGAGAAAGCAGCAAAAGATTAACTCGCTACTTTAATTATATCACAGTTAAACACAGGAAATGGGGCACAGGAAAAAACAAAACTTATCTCAAGTCAGAAATCACAGGAATCTTTATAAACGTACTACAAACTGTATAGATAAGGACGGCGACTCAAAGAGTTACTGTACATTCACCTAGGTGAGCCGGGCACCTGCTGCTTATAACACATAACCTCAATGACACAACTTACACTTCTAGTAAGTCATACAATGGCTCTTTTGTTCCCCATTCATAGTTTCAACTTTGGCGTCTTTTTTTTTTTTCCTGCTGTTATGGTCATATAAAATGTTACAAGGTGGCAGAAATATTGATTGTTTTATGGAGACATTATACAAAGTAATGTATTCATGTAAACACTGAAAAACTTTTGGCTAAGTAAAGGCAATGTATTTATTTATATAATATTTTAGCATGTTTTTTACATTTTGAATAGTATGGGAAAGAGTAGAAATTTTGATTGGTATCTGAGAAGATTTCTTAAATTTCATGTACAGACATCAGGACAGGGGGAAATTTCCTAACTCAGATTAAAGTAGTAAGTGAATTTTTGTCAAGTTTTTACATCTGCCTATTATGGTCTGTGACTGTATACTCCATTGATTTCCATTAAGTTGTAGTTGCTAATTTAACTCCATGCTTAGCATACACTATACCTTCTTGTGAGACTTGCCCCCCCTTGGCTAGGAGTATCTAAATCATATTTACTCTTCCCTTAAGGTTTGATTTTAGCACTATCAATCTTTAATTAGATTTTAGATCTTGATCTTTTCATCAGACATCGATCGTAATCGAATCCAAAGTAGTAACAAATTGAAGGTTCGAGCGGAATACGATCAAAACTGACGATTTTAGTATTGATTAAAAAGCACAGGAAAGAGTCATATATAAATGTGTTCATCGAATACAATTGACTTTACCAACAAACACAATGCTATGACAATACTAATGATTGATAGTTCAATCGTTGTACATTCGGTGAAAATTTTCCAACATGTCCAAACACTTTTCGATCAATGTTTTTTTATAATTTCGCCGATCGAACCATGTTTGCAGTATACCATGTAAGTTCGATCGATGTAAACTTTGATCATTTTAAGTCGATCGAACGCTAAAATCAAACAGTGTATGCCTAGCTTGTATGGCTCATTTCTCTCTGAACATAATCCAGTCGCTATGCTCCTCTGCAAATACTTGCAGGGGCAGTTGTGGTCAAAGCATTTGACATCCAACCCACAATACAGAGTTTATAGCCCCACATTGTATTAAAGAACACTATTAAACCTTCTACCAAAACCATGTAATATGAGGAGCTTTCTAAACCTTACATTCACTATGTATTCTATCAGGGAGGACCCGGTACTACATAGTTGTTGTTAAATCTAATGGAAATAGTATGGAGTGATCTAAAGGTGTATGGGGGGCTTTATACAAATCAGTATAGATTGATGTTGTTATGTGCTGCGCTTTAGTGATGCAGAAGGCCACACTTGTGGCCCTCCATATCAACTCAGTTGCCAAGCACTGTTTTACACCAAGAAATTGAGAGTTAAGCTGGGCATATACAGCTAGATTTTCCATTTGACAATAGTTTTTAAAAGGATTGTTTGAAAAAACATAATAAGACCAATTCCCATCTGATTCCTTCCCTTAGTTCTGTGCGCATGCTCCATAGTACCATCGGATACAACTTGATCGAAATACCAAGAAAACGCATCATACTTGCAGCATCCACTGAAACTAACCAACATGTTCGATCACTTCTCGATTGATTTTTGTTTGATTTTCTCACTTTTTGTCAGTCGATTTAGCTAAAAATGGATTGATTTTGAAACGTTCTTTTTTTTTTTTAAGGCAATCGCATGGAAAAATCGAATTGTGTATGCTCAGCTTTAGCCCCACTAAAAGCAAATTCGCAAGCAATATGGGCCAATACTGTCCAGACCAACAGTAGGTTGTTAATTGAGCCACTAACCTACATTAAACAGTGCCTTATTTCGACATGGTCAACCATTACACACTTTGAGGCCAGAGGTTCGTCAGAACAACCTGTAATCTATGACATTTACAGAATATAAAATTAGTGACGTCAAACTTTATATTTGGTCTGCCAATACTAGACAACCACAAATCCAGTTGTGTGTTGCAATTCCACTACAATACTTATAATGGGGTACCATTCTAAATATAAAGCTCATTAAATCACCATGTAAAGTGTAAGAGTGCATAGGTCTAATGCAGCCCTTCAACCATAGTGTAAAACAACCTTGCAACAAGGGGGTTAATTTGGTGGCAGTCTTCCATTACCCAGCTACAGTCCTCTCCTGCCCTAGTGCGAACCTATTTCATATTTCTCCACATAATGGTCTTTTCATAAAATGTCCTGAATACAATTTCTTTCCCCTCCCTTGTGTAACTAATAAACTATTTCCTGCTCTGGCTGTGACATGTTATTTTTTTCCATTATACCTCTAAACAAAAACTATTTGCTCTTTGAATACACTCCTGTGTTGATTGGAGCACAAGTACAGCCAGTATATTGTTCCTTACATGGACTGACTGCTCAAACAGACCTGGGAGTGAAGTCACCTCTGATTCCAGCTCCAACAAGTGATTGATTAATGAATCAACCACTTCACAGGGCACATTCCAGCATTTTCTACCATAGACACTATTTTTCACTTTCAGATCCCTGTATGTTGTGTACAAAGACCATCCACTATCTAGATCTTTCTTCCTGTATATCCCCTCTTCTTTAGGGTGACTGTCTATATCTGTATGCTATTATTTATTGTAATGTATTACAGGACAAGCTCCAGCCAGTATAACTAATTACATATTATTCAAGCTGTTTAAGTGGAATGAGTTGCCCTACCCCCGCCTCATTAATCTTCCTTTCTATTTTTCCCAAAGAAAAGGCTGTATCTCCATAAATTAAAACCATTTATTAAATACTATACCGCTTTGGTTTAAGCATTTCCTTTTAATCTTTAAATTTTTAAAACTATATGTTGATTTTAATATCAGTATATAGAAGTAGCATCAACTGTTTGGCAGGCCATCCCTGGAGATATATCCTTACAACTATATTTAATTAATATCATTAAAAAAGTATTGATGTATGATGGCCCCTAGCAGCCAGCCGGAAACTTCCTTTTAGCAATAATATGTTATTAGCTTAGCCCCCGGCAAGAGGCTAAATGCATGGTTCAAATAATCAACATATGTATTGTTCTTCTGCTCAACTACCTGTGCAAAAATGTAAGTGTGTATATACTATCATAAAGAATATCTGTTTTAGTTAGTAAACTATTGTTTTTCACCCCCATCACGGACTAGTATTTTCCCTGTAAATGTCCTGTGAACTCTATGAGTAGGCACATTTGTACCCTGCAACTGAATCTACTGACAGAGTTCAGGGGAATACTAATCCAGGAGGGTGGTGAGAACGAGGAGGAATGGGAGAATGTGAAGAGCATGACTTCCGGCTTTTGGTATGGAACAGTGGCAGCTTATAAGGCAGCTGGGACATCACTTTCAGTAAGTTTTCCCTTATTTGGAAAGATTGAGCTATCGCAGCAATTTCACATGCATAAATAACTGTACTGTTTGTAAGTGCCTGCAAGGTGGACAGTTCGATGGCAAACATAGATGTTCCCCCTCCTCCCCGGCGAGCAGTACGGGTGTTCGACCTGCCCCATTCACCGGCGAGAAGAAGATCTCTATTCTTCCTCAGAAGAACCTGATCAGAACCTGCGAGATCGTGCCGGAGGAAGTATCTTTTCACTAGAAGACCAGGCATGAAGCCGGTCTCCTAGTGAAAAACCAGCTCAGGAACAGGAAGTGACGTCAGTGACATCTGGCTCCCTTAACAGCGAACTTTGTGTTCCAGGGACCGGATGTGACCTAGGGGCGGGGAATTTGAATCTGTTCGCAAACAGGTGGACGGCGGACTTTTTTTAAAAGTCTGATCCGCCTGTTTTGCGGACAGACCTGGCCGATGTTTGGCCATCACTACTGGCTGTATATTCTTAGTAAATTGTGGTGAGTAGTGATGGGCGAACTGTCCGCAAGGAGGAAGAATCTTTTCACTAGAAGACCGGTAGAGAACCTGGTCTTCTAGTGAAAAGCCAGCTCCACAAACCTGGAAGTGACGTCAGTGACATCACATCCGGCAATCGAAACCAGGAACTATGCGTTCCAGGTACCGGATGTGACGCCACTGACGTCACTTCCAGGTTTTTCTGATTCAAATTCCCAGCCGAACAGGTGGACATCCGATCCACCTGTTTGCTGACGGACCTGGTCGATGTTCGGCCATCACTTGTGGTGAGTTATAGGAAAGTAGGTTTGCCTGATATCTGTGGTTGGGATCCTTTTAATGATTAGTTTTGATCACTAATATTCAAATTGTTATTTCGAATATCAGCACTTCGAGAATTTGCAAAGATCTCGAATATAGTGCTATATCTACATTATCGCAAATATTTAAAATTTTTACATCAGTAGCGTTGATTGTGAAAATATGCAAATATCGGCACTTTTTATTGCAAAAATCTTTATTGAGATGAAGGTAATAAGGACTGGAGATCACAAACTCTCGATTTTACGAATTTGTTGCCAAAAGTTTGGATATTTTTTGAATATGAATATTGTCTATGCTGCTCAACACTGCTAAAAATGGCCATTGATGTGTGCATGATCGCTTACTAATCAATCCCTTGCCTGCATTACAGTTGTGTATCAATGGACCATAACCATTTTATATACATGTATTGGAACAATCTCTGCAATAATAACAGGCTGAGGAGTGGGGAGTGCTCCATAGCTTTCAAATGCCCTAGTTTACATTAAGGACATGTTGGACATATTTATCAAATCTAAGATTAATCTTTAAAAGTATTAGCAGTACCTTATACCCCTTACAACATGACTTCTGTATTTGGCATTGCGTATCACTGGGATTTCTGTTCAACACATATTACATGTGATATATATATATATGGAAAGGCATCTGTCATCACACTAATGTATTTCTGATTCTGTTTGAAAAACCGCTTTGGGCAATAAGGAGTTTAGAACATCGATACAAAATAGCAGAAAAAAAAATTGGAAGGAAAATCCAATTTTGTACTCATGTTTCTTCTTGCAGCAAAACATTCATATAATACTAAGCCAAATGCATAACTAATGATAGACTTCATCTTATTGAACATTATGTACTCAATAAAGCCCCTCCTCAGCAGGGTAAAATAAACCAAGTGGTGTCTAATGATTGAAAATAACTACAAAAACATATAGCTATTTTTTTTATAGCAACCCTTTTACTTACTTGATCTATTTTTTAAATGGCTTCACAATATTGTTTAAGCTGACCATAGGCACTTAGATCTTCCTGAGGTCAATTTGTGAAACAATTGTGACATGCGATTGCGACTTCGATCCCAAGTCATAGATCGGTTGAAAAATGCAGGATGCGATCTATTGTTTGATTGTTCAGAAACCGTGTGAAAAATCGAAGCTTCTCTGGCCAGCTTTAGCCGTCTGTAGTAGGGACATGCTAGCCATTGTTACATTGTTATATGCAGCAGAACAATATTGGATAATAATGCAATGCGTTATTTTTTTTGTAATGAAAAAGAAAAGAATTGAGCATTTATTTTTTTTAATTTTTTTTATCTTTTTATTGGTTTCTTTTCCACAGTTTTACAGTGAATTTACATAGTAGTCCTCCACACCTAGAATTGAGCATTTAAAAAACAATATTTATTAAAAAATTGCTTACATTTGTATGTTTAAAAAAGTATTTTCAATAACATTACAAAATTATTATTAACACCGAAGTCAATACTTTTTGGGCACAATTATATAATAAAATGTTTACTAGTTACAGTCTAAAATGGAATTTATTGGACTTACTAACTTAATGACTGTTATTGTTATTGACTGTCCGATATTAATGGACTGGTTTGGTTATGGATTTTAGACGCTTGATTGCCCAAAAAGCAATTGTACAAACCATCAAGTCAAGTAATTTTTTTTACAATGTAAAGAAACCTATAGGATCCAAAAACTTTCCCCTTCTCCAGTGTCATAGTTTGCACTTGACCAAATTTGTGGACATCTCCATACAACAGCTCATTTGCTTTTGGATTCTCAATCCATGGTCAATAATGGAGTTGATGTCAAATACAGAATACACTTTTGATGTCAAATACAGAATACAGTCATGTAGTCCCTCTGCCTAAGTCTCAGTCTTTTGGCTCTGGGCCTGGCTTTAAACTGGATAGTGAGATGCATTAAATCATTCCAAGAATGTAAGCATACAGCTCACTGACTCAGATTTGAACATTCCCCGTAAGAAACTAGGGCAAGGGGACTTTAAGGGCTAATGTATCCTAATTAGTAGCAAATCAATAGGAAAAACGTGGGTATCCACAGATGAAACGAAGATGTTACCCTGACGTACGTTTCGTTTTTGTGAACTTCAAGAAAACTATTTAGCGGAACCAAATTCTAAAACAATGACAGAATAACTAGCTATTAATCCAGCCTGGTAAGTAATAAGAGTCAGCATCAATGTAGCCTACAGTAATGGTACTTACATACCCATGTTTTTCCTTTTAATATGTAATCAAGGCTGGGATGCATTGTATGCCTATCGGGCCATGTACCTGAAACTGGTTTTATCATGTTTGTTTGTAATACAATATTGTGACAATGTGCAATTGATTTGCTACAAATTGAAATTGGGATACATTATAACCTTTTGAAGCCCTTGCCCCTAGTTTCTTAGGGGGAATGTTCCAATCTGAGTCGATGAGCTGTTGGCTCACTTTCTTGGAATGATTTAATGTATTGCTATTTGGGGATGGTGGCTTCGCCTATCTAATGAAAGATTAGTACTTCTTATTTGGATAGTGAGATATTTATGCCTCTCCCTATGGATTGTATGGTAAATAATGATCTTTGGTATATGTACAGCTGCAATTTACATGTTGTTGCTTCAAAACCTTCTGTGAGTGATACAAAACTGATATCCTATAAAAACGCAATCAAATCTATGGCGGCTGAGTTGGAATGGTTTAGTGCAGCGGTTCCCTGGGGGGTGGGCCCTACTGGGGGGGGGGGGGGCGAAGGTATTACATTGGGAAGGGGGAGGCTTGATAATGTTCCTAAATAGAAAAGGGGGGGCCTGCAAGGAAAGTTTGGGAACCACTGGTTTAGTTTTGGTGCCAGTAATTTAGCTGTTTAAAGGGGTGTACATATTTTGCCCCTGTAGTGTAACAGATCTTGAGCTAATGTACTTATCCACTTCAGGTAGGTTTTGATTTTTTAGTTTTTGTTTTACTACCACTTTATTTTGTACCATGTTTCCTTTCTGGTTTCATTATACGATGGAAAGTTTTATCAGTTTATTAGAAATTATCTGTCAGCTTATGTGATCACTATGTGATGAAATCTTTAATTTCCACAGACGTACTTTAACATCTGTTTTGAGAATTTAATAATAAAGGTTTCATGAACGTATATTTTCAAGCTATGCAAGTCATCCAAGCATTGCTTACCATATCTATATAGTGTTTTTTTTTCACATTTCAAAGTTTTTATTGAAAATTTTTGCAATACAAATAGGGAGTACAAAAAATACAAATAAAAACCAGGAAACACATGACAAGTTTCAATGCAAGGCAGTTGTACAGCAGCAGTTATATAGTGTTAATACTGTGTCCTATCACTCCCAATGTCCTTCATAAAAAAAAAAAAATCAGAACACAATTCTCGCCAAGTTTGAGATGTTTATTAAGGTATAAATCAACTAATCTCAGCGGGACACCATTATAAAGCTTAAACATAGCAACCCACTGTGAATGTTGATTTATACCTTCATAAACGCTTTGGAACTTGGCAGGAACTGTTTGTGGATCTTTGTTATTTGCTGATTCCTCGATCAGTGCGCCAGACTGAGGGTTGGTGCTAAGGCTAAAGTGGATGATGGCCAGTCTGAAAGGTGACAAGGGTTTAACCAGATGTAAAGTTAGGGAAAATATACAACAGGGACAGAAATCTTATGGGGCTCCTGGCTTTTCCTTCTTTATCATAAATTATTTTTTTTGTTGCTGTAGATGTTTTCGTCACCTCCTGTCTGTTAAAGCATGACAGTAAGTGAGTTTAAATCATTCAAAGGAAGACTGAGAAATCTGACATCGTTGTAATTCTTACCTAGTCAATCCAAAATTAAGAAAATGTCCTGGCACATTTTCTCTTCAGCAGTTTTTCTCGTCGCCTCATTTCCAGTTTTCAAATTTTTTTTCTCATCAAATTTTCACTTTAGTGGCCAAGCTCAGATAAGCCAGCATGCAAATGCTAGGTTTTTTGTTATGGCGCTCTGCACTTTTGATTCTAGGGATGCACAGCTATTAGGGTGCTGATCATACAAACCAGTGACCAGGTTGGGGGAAGAATTTAATGGAGAAAGTGACATAGTGACATACAGAGAGGCTCTTCTACCATAAATATATGCCTGATCATTTTTAAACATACGTTGCTCAGAATGGATAAGATAGGCATGCACATTAAACTTTGGAACTGGAACCACTGTTCACTTTTAGTATTTTTTGTATATTGGACTATGTCTACACAAATGCATTTCAGTCACTACTGTTAAGGTGGGTTTACATGTGTAGGTTTTTGTTTGGCTCGAAACTAATAATTTTTTGGTTTATTGAACAAAAATCTATAATGGCCAATTTGTTTGATGGATAAATTTTGTTTGACCTCAAGGTGATGTTGGTAAATTTTTATCTGTCGTAATTTCAAATGTATTTCATTTGATATCGGTGATGAATGAACAAAAAATCTAATGTTACATTTGATAAATGAACAAACAATGTTCAAAAACAGCATTGAACGAAAATTCTAATTGGCAGTTGATTGAAGAAAAAATCTACATGTGTAAACGCACTTTAATGTTGCCCTGTAACTGATGGTGTCACTTCAACCCTCATCTGTGTAATCAGATCTGGAGTCCTTACTCCACAACATGCACTACTCCAACCTCTATCATGCCAATAAATGTCCAAGAGTAGCAGCTCATCAAAGCTCAGTACTTGCGTCTAATGCTGGCCATACACATGCCGATAAACGGCCGGATTTTAATCTGACCGACGGGCGTGCGCGCTCTCGCCGTCGGTCAGGTTAAAATCCGGCCGTTTATCGGCATGTCCCCACAGATCCCTGTCGCCCCACTTCTCGGCTGGCCAGAGATTCGACATGTCGGAAAATCTGAGCCGATGCCATAAGCTACAATGAAGCGGCTGCTTCATTGTAGCTTATGGCCGGCACACAAAGGGTGCCCAGCCGATTGAAGGGGCCCCAGAATGCAATGGGATTGTAAACGTGATGACGTCATCACGTTTACAATCCCTGAAGAAATCGGGGCAGATGTCGGCGATGGTCGCCGCGTGTATGCCTGGCATTACTGGGAAGTCCTATTATGGGAAGCCCTTGTCAGCATGAGCACTGTATTAGCAGGGCTGCACAACAAATGCAACAACTGAAAACTAAAGCTGCATTTTTTTTCCTTAAATTTGACCAGTTCGACTTTGAGTTTGACCAATTACCTTTGAGATAATTGCAAAGCCTCTGAGACCAGTATCATCACCAAACTTATTGAAGATGAAGAAAAGGCATACTTCAAAATAGACAGTTTTGTTTCTGTTCTGCTCTAAGTCAACTTTGTCGCTTTTTTTTTCTAAAATATTCCCACAACTCTTTAATACATCTCCAGTAATTTTGGTGATGATGGCAAGTTCAGTGGCTTTGCAATTAACTCTTAACACTTAAGTCAGCTTTGCTGATAACTTCTCTTCTGATTGCTATATAGTACATTTACAGAACAACAACCCTCTGTGTTATAAAGAAGTGGAAAGACATAGGGTTCCATTGTCCTATGTTATTTCTGGTACATGTGGTTAGTTAAAAAATATTCTAATCAGAAATTTTTATTGCAAATATTAGCACTTGAAGTTAGAATTAAAATTAGCACTTGAAGTCCCATAGACTTGTGTCACAAGCCAATTGGCGCAGGGTCTACAGTTGGTGATGATTACTGTATTTTGTTTGTTCAGTGTGCGCTGACCATCTTTGTCTTCTATTCAACATATTTTGTTTAAACTATGTGTATGTACACTATGTATGTGTATAGTAACTATTTTGGTTCGAACATTGGCTTCCTATTTCCATATCTGGAGATGACAAGATGACAATCATCCTGAAAACATCAATGCATGTGAAGTAATTCAACATACTTATGCTGATAATATGAGGTAGTTTTGTACATTGTGTCATTATTTTACAAGTGTCAACAGTCAGTCTTTCTGAAAAAGAATTAAGATCTCACTTTCAAGGCTAAGCATGATTATCTGATATGTCATTTTCAAAGTTATCTTTCCTACACACTGTTTTCTTTTTGTTTCTTAGGACTGCCACTGCCTTTGGCTGTGTCTCTTTTGGCAAACAACCAACCTTGTGAGAGCAAATTCTCCATCTCTGCCTAGACCTGTTAAAAACATATCTAGAACTTTCCTTCAAGGAAAATAATTACAGCCAAAGAAAGACGAGGAGGAAAATTGACAGGATAAGGCTTCGAGGCAGGCAGGGAAGTGAAATTTCTCTCCCTTTCTTTGGCTCTCAGGGCAAACATTCTTTTCGTGGCCAGAAAATACACAGCTTAGGTTTTATTTTCTGAAGGGAAGGCTATGTAAACGTAGAGATTTGGCCTGGGGGACCTGGAGGAGTTGTTCACCTTGCTTGTTTAATGACTTGATGTAGAAGAAAAGTCATTGGAAGCTCGAACAGCATGCTCAGCATTTGTATTAAACCTGTTTGAGAATTAGAGGATTATGAGTTAAAGTGGCAACTATTGAAAAGCATGAACAATGAGTTACTAATGGTCTCCAAACCAATATACTACATCCCAATGTAACTCTCCTCCTTTATACTCAATCACCACTACCCTGTCCTGCTTCTTACCAAATAACCATATTTGATTGGTGTTAAAGTCTATACCTCCTCCTTCAGGTCACAGTATTTGAGCCTTGCAAAAGGTGTAGTGTCGTGGGAGTGTGATGCCAAGTGCTACTCATGCGACCAGGTTCTTTTAGGTAGATGTCCTCTGTTCTCTCACTCAGCTCACACCCCAAAAGTGAAGGTTCATGCAAGCTGGTAGGGGCTATTTGCAGTTTATTGGAAGATATGTACACAAAAGCCCTGACTCCCAAAGCCAGAGAAGGGGTTCAATCTTGGGAATAAACGTTTCAGGCGCTGCTACCAAGCTGCTGGAACCTGTAGGCAGGGTGTAGTGGGCTCTTCCCGGGGTGAAGTTAGATGGCAGTCCAGTCAGGCTGTCACGTGGAGTAGTGGAGTTCACCTCACCCAGGGCTGCTTAGCTGGGGACATGACTGAGGGAGCTGCAAGTCTTCAGGGAAGAATCAACAGAAAAGCCCAGAATGTTCTAAGGAACTTCTACTTATTGCCTTAGGGTGCCCATACACCTTTAGATTTCTCTGTCAGATATCCTTAATTTCTTTTGTTTTACCAAAACCATTGTAATCATGAGGGCACATTTTAAACCCTCAAAGTCTACCTGTTTCATCGCAGAGGACCTATACTACATAGTTGTTGATAGATCTAAGGATATCTGACAGAGGATCGAAAGGTTGTATAGGAGCTCTAGACAGGGCTACTAACAGGCCTGTATCCTGGAGACAGATACGTTTGGAGGGAAGCTATTAACCCTGCCCATGACTCATGGTTCCAGCAACAGGTGCAGTCCTTAAAGGGACACACACCAACTTAACAAAGCACTACTAGCAATATATTATAAGTGCATTATATACAGTTAAGTGTACCTTTCTCGGTGTCACTACAAAGGAACAGGCTGAAGTTCTACAAATCACTGGAGGCCGATCTATCTTCCCCCCCCCCCCCCCCCGAGTTTTGTGTAGGCTAGAATAGATACAAGAGCAATTGGGCAGAGCTAAAGAAGTTAATATCAGTGGATTCGGATTAACATTGACTTTATAACTCTTCTTGTTCTGCACAATGGTAATGCCATGTTGTATCAACATTAGACAAGGTTTGTCTGAAACCAGAAAGCTCTTTACACCATAAAGACAAATCTAATTTACATTAAATCATCATTTAATATTTAATGTTGCCTTCTCGGCGAAGGTTTTCTAAACTTCATTTAAAAACTCTTTTTATTTCCTTGCAACCATGGCAACAGTACTTGAAGAACAGGCCTTCTCAGAATTCTCATCCCCCAGGTCATGTAATTGGCTCACTAGTTTTCCCAGAAATCTGCACAGAGCTTGAGGTAAAATTGCAGACATTCCTCGCAGCGTTATTAGGTTTATTGCAGTGACTGCAACATCTTTGGTGAGATACCTGCCAAGAATACGGCGTGTCTAAAGGAGGTAGTAACATTAGCGCTCTCCAGCATCAGGTTCACAAAGCTACATGGAGGGTTTATTTAATGAGTTCATTATTTTGCCTTATTATGTTTTTCCACATCAAAATGTTCACTCAAAAAAAATTAAAAAGTCAGTGGTGTGGTTATTTTTCCACTTGCAATTAACATTTAAAATCCTATAAATCCTATAAATTAGTTTTTTTTATCCCACAAATTGGTATTTTATAACCCACTGGAAAGGTTCCCTTTTCTGTAACAGAAACTCTTTGTTTATAGCAGAGATGGTGGAATTTTTTGACTAGCTGACTTTATGAGTTGATTGCAAATCCCATGAACATGCGATCATCACCCAAAAAAAGTTTTGCTCTAGCACATGTAGATTTTGCATAAATTAAACTCAAAGTCAAAATCAAAATTTTTACGTGACTTTGAACTTAATTCATGCAAAAACTGTGTTAGAGCAAAACTTTTTTTGTAGTATACCTTGGACCCTTCTGTACACCTCCAGCAGGTTTGGTGATGATACCATGGGCTGTGCAATTAACTCACAGGATGATCCCTAAGTGGGGACATAGCCATAGAGTCAGCTAGTCTATCTCCTAGTTAATAGCAGCCAGAAAACAGTTAAGTCTGTCTCACAGTTAACAGCAGCCAGGAAAAGTCTTCCTTCAGGGGAACTCATGGAGAAGCACATGATCAATTTGATCTGCTGATTAAAGCGGTTTTAAACTAAAACTAAAAAAACACACATACATGAAATAGGCGCATTACTTACCTGTCAGCAGTTCAGATCCTGGAAAACTGCTACACAAAAAAATTAATAAAACATACTTACCTTTCTCACGTTTTCACTGAAGGCTGCAACATCTTAATTAAGGGCAAGATGAAGCCAATTCTGCATCCATTGTTCTCAGAGCAGCTGACAACAACTTGCCCCCCCTTCCCCCGCACTCCTACACAGAGAGAGGCTCACTCCTCTGCCTGGAGCTCCGGTGTGGGGGAAGGGGCAGTCAGCAGCATCAATTGAGCTGTCGACTAGGTGAAGAGAGGCTTCTCTCTCCCCTCTTTACCCATCACAAAGTCTCACAGATGTGACTGAGACTGATTTCCCAGATATCCTTGCAGCTGGTGACATATTGCCAAGGCGATATGTAACACAGTGGGAGGGGCGGTCTCTAAAAAGACACCCCTCCTGCTGTCAGAAATAGTTTTTTTATTTTGAGTCAGAAAACAGGGATCTTTGCAGTATCGGCTGAGCTGTAGCCAAAACTGCAGAGTGAGCTACCAGGCGGTAGGTTCGCTTTAATTAGTGCTTTGGTTGGTCCTAGTATAGGAAGCAGAAAATAATGATCCACATGATCCTGATAAATGAATCAACCTGATCACATTTATTTTGTGCTCTTCCTGGAACTTTCCTTTAGAAAATGTATCAAAATTAAATATACCAATCATCAAACAGTACTTTATACATAAAGGGAATTTATTTTGAAATTTTTAAGGTTTTGGCTTTAAATAGTTATTAATTATATTAACTTATGTGTATTCATTTTTCAGAATCCTTTCCTTCCTGTGCCAGTGCTGCTTCTTACCTCCAGTCTGTGGAGTGCTATCTATACAAGGGCTCCTTCCCTTGGACTACATATCCCAGATGTTTTTGTGCAAGTCTCTTGCTGTACATGCATGTACAATGTTATCTCCGCCGGTGTAGGGAGTCGGGAGTCTAAGCTCACTGTGGGTCTTCAAGCCCCCCTCGACCAGGCAGGGGATGTGGCAGGAACCTTAGGGTCCCCTGTGGACTTTTTCCCACACAAGTGGCCAGGTCCGAATTTCGCCTGGCGTATATTGGATGCGTGGTTTGATTCCCTTAAGGCGGAGACGACCCGCTGGCAGAGGAGTCACAGTAGAGAGAGTCCGGGTCTTTGGGCAGGCGGCGTTCCGGTCAGTGTCGGGGTCACAAACCATAGTCGGGCAGGGCGGCAGACAAGGGGCGAGTCCAGGTAACAAGCGTGGCGAGGGCAGGAACAGCAGGGAGAATCCAGGCATCATGCAGGGTCCATATACCAGGTAAGTCAATCCGAAGGACAGCCTATAATCCTTACACACCAACTGCAATCACAACAGCAAAGCCTTGCTGTGGGTGGGCGCTTGTATAGTGTGTCATCCAATTGAGACACGCCAGTGCTGCTTGTGATTTGCCATCTTGCAGGAACTGCAACTATAGGAAGACGCACACCCAGTATGGAGGCGAGCTGCTACCTGCCAATCCAGGTGACAAGGGGTAACTGGCAAGCATTGAGTTAAGGGTTTGGCACTGTTACCAGTAATCCGCCGAGGTACTGGGCACCGCACGTGGGCGTGCAGTCGCCTGGGGACAAGCTGTGGTGGAACCAGCTGGTCTGCTGTGGCACGGGGTCGCCCGGGCGCACTGGGGAACAGCTGTGGTGGCCACCAGCTGGTCTGGCTGTGGCACGGGGTCGCCCAGGGCGCCTGGGGACACCCGTGGTGTCACATACAAAACATAGATTTAGGGATGAGCAACAGTGGTGACCACATACAGGAAGTGCCAGGTGCATATTTTAAGTCACATAAAAAACACATAAAAGCGATACAACGAGTGTTAAATGCAGCTGTTTCAAAAAATGTCTAAAGTTGACTAATGGTGCAGTACACACAGACGCTTCAGAGCATTGTGGTGTTATTGGATTCTAATGTGTACATTGAGAATGCATTGCCTGTGTTTGTTTAAAAAACAGTACAGGAAATATAAACAGATTAAAATGTATTTTAGCCCCTTACACTAGTGAGAAGAGTTGAGTACGTTGATCCTGGAGGATGGTGTGGGCTATCCTGGAACAGGTGAAATACCCTGAACTACGCTCAAGGTTACCGTTATTGGTAAACAAATTTCCCCCATGTTACCCTGGGGTGACCACTAAGAAGGTTAAAGAAGTGGATGCATTTGTTATGTGATTTTGACACATTTGTATTAACTTTCAATAGGACAATACTGGTCCTTTTTCTATTGCGTTAATACTGCTTAAAAATAAAGTTTTACGGGCAGGTAATGGGTTCTGAACTAGGAACCACGCAGAGAACTAGTATAGTGCAACTTGTGCTTTATTGAGGTGCAGCACAATAAATAATAACTGTTCAGGCTTTTCTGTAAAGAAGTGCAGTCTTTTAGGCTTAGTACCACACTGCCGCGCAGAGGTGGCACGTTAAAGTGTTAAAAGCCCAAACCTCTGGTGCAACAGCAAACAGTCCTTTGCAGTAACCTTGGGGGCTCCCAGGTAATTCATCCATCCCTGTTTGTCTTCCCCTCCAGATCACCGACTAAATAATTCTGTCCAGTGGGAAGAGGCCATCCCACTTCTTACTGGCACAACTGCAGCTATGATAGGCCCTGGGCACAGCACTGGACTCTGGACACGGGTTGCTCCACTCAGGAGCTCCTACCGACTGAATCCTGATCACAGGGAGACCGGGAACAGCCACACATGCTGTCATCCTCCTCTCTACCCAAATCATAGTGCTCTGCATTTCCGGCCAGACAGGTTTTTATGGGCTCTACTCTAGTGTCGGGAGGACTAACTGCAGCCTCTGAACCAAACTCTTCCCCTTTACGGATTGCCCCCCCCCCCTTCTCCTGCAGTGACCTGAGAGGGGTCCCCACTACAAAGGTCAAGGAATAGTTCTAAATTTGTGGCAGTTTATATCCTCTTTTATTCATCCACCATAGCACAATCAAGCCTTCTTAAAACAGAAGGTATTTACACAGCCCAATCCAGCACA